>CM065700.1:24104959-24112093 GCA_017654935.2 Phymorhynchus buccinoides | reverse complement strand
AGAGGTTTGATTTTCCATCATTGAACTGAATCTGGCTAATGTGGTCCATATAAAGAGGTTTGATTTTCCATCATTGAACTGAATCTGGCTAATGTAGTCCATATAAAGAGGCTTGATTTTCCATCATTGAACTTTTAACTGGATGTCTTCAAGTAATAAGCCTGTCCAGGATAGTTTTCTTTCTTTTTTAAATATTGAATTTTTGACTGAACCTTTGCTTGACGTCTTTGAGACTGTTCAGCTTGAAGGGTAGAAACATGTCTTGAATGTTCCTTTAACTTTTTTTGTACTGAACATTTCTAAACTTGTCCAATTTAGATGAATGAAACAGGTTTTGATTGTTCTATTACTGAACTTATACTAAACGCCATTCAAATTGTACTGTTTAATTCATTGAAACGGCTTTGATTACTCTGATAGACAGACAGAAAGACAAACAGACAAACACACAAACACACAGACGCATTCTCTCTCTCTCTCTCTCTCTCTCTCTCTCCTCTCTCTCTTCTCTCTCTCTCTCTCTCTCTCTCTCTCTGTGGCCAAAATCAATCTTGCTGAATGGGAGACGCACGCGTCTGCATCGTCCAGTCTGAGTGTTTGTGTCTGAGTGTACAGACCGAGTTAATTATGACTATGGATGATAAGTGTCATTGTTGTGTAATAGAAGAAGGTTGGGAAACAAGCTCAGATCAGAATGCAGAGAAGTGGAGCTGAGGCTTACAACGAAGAGAAAGGGAAAGACATGGAGAGAGAGGTGGTGGAAATGGGAGAAGTCGAAGCTGAAAGATTTATTCATGAAAGGTCTTACTTGATGAATGTTGATGGGCAAAACATTTGCATATATCATGAAAAAAATATTTGTAGAAATGGGAGAGAGATGGAGAGGAAACCAATAAAAGAGAGAGAGAGAGAGAGAGAGAGAGAGAGAGAGAGAGAGAGAGAGAGAGAGAGAGAGATAGAGAGAGAGAGAGAGAGAGAGAGAGAGAGAGAGATGAGAGAGAGAGAGAGAGAGAGGGAAAAGATAAAAAGACAGACAAACGGACAGACAGACGGACAGTCAGACAGTCAGATAAACAAACACAGACAGAACTTTCCACAGACAGAACATTAACATCGTGATTTAGCATATTCGTTCATAAGCAAATGATGATATTTTCTTTTAAAATTGCTCAAACAAATATGAACATTCAATTGGGACGAAATTTCATTCCAACATAATGCAGACTAGATTTGAAAATGTCCAATCTTGGAAAAGGTAGCATTAGTTTGTGTGGAAGACGTTTTGTATTGAATTCAAAATTTTCATTAAGAGATTGTGTCCAGGTTTAACTTTGAGCAGGGTGTGCAGGAGGCCACCTACTACAGGAGTGGCTACACCATCGACTGGGTCCTGTACCGTGAGGCTGATCAGTTCGTCCGGTCCTGCTCCGTCAGCCAAATGGTGTTCTCTGACCACGCTGATGTTCTCTGCAGTCTGCTTAGTATTCTTTTTTTGTATTGCTATATATATATATATATATATATAGAGAGAGAGATTTGAAATAAAATCTCAGTATACTGCTGTGCACCATACCTCTGATCTAAAGGACTTGAAAGTTGGAGCATTTGAAATGCACAACTAGTAAAATTTGATAAAAATATTTGTCCAAATGTCTTTGTAAAAATAAAAAAAAAAAAATAATAATAATAATTAATGTTTTTATAATCGGACATTAGAATCAAGACCAGTTACAAGAACTTGGATTCTTGATCTATGTTCTAAAAAACATAGAGAGTGCTAGTTTGGCTTTTCCTCCCTTTGTGGGGGAGGCAGACAGAGCCCAGTCCACGACAGCTGTTTCGATCCGATGAGGATCTCGTCAGGTGAACACGGCATTGGGATCTTACCCATGTCATGTGAAATTTTCACCTCAACACCAAGTTCCTTCCACAGTGGGAAGGGTTTCCCCTGTTGTATATTAGCAAAAATTCCAAAAAGCCAAACCAGCACTCAGATAAAACAATAGAAATAATAATCTTATGTAAAAAGGTGAACATTACAATGTTCAAATATGAAAAGATAAACGACACGATCAGAGAGGGCCAGCAACTGAGATGGTGTCCAAAAGGATAAAATTAGATTTTGTCCAAAAGGCTAAAAATAGATTTGAAATAAAATCTCAGTATACTGCTGTGCACCGTGCCTCTGATCTAAAGGACTTGAAAGTTGGAACATTTGAAATGAACAACTAGTAAAATTTGATAAAACTTTTTTGTCCAAATGTCTTTAAAAAAAACATTACAATTTTTTTTTTTTTTTAAAGACATTTGGACAAAAAAGTTTTATATATATATAGGACACCTCTCGAAAGTTTGCGATTAATAATGACTTCTAAAAGACTCTCTGTTGACAGGTCCCTTCCATCTTCCATAAGGATAGGTGACTCAGATATTGATTTTGTTCCTTCTGTCAAAATCCGAGGGCGAGAGAGACATGTATTTTGTATGAACAGTCTCACTTATTTTTAATGTTTATATTCATTGATACTTGTCTTCATGTTGATTATTCTTGGTCTTTAGTGTGTATCTTTATCTGTATGTTAGTGTTTAGGCCTTTGTTCAGCGCTTTGAGCACCCTGCAAAGGGAGTTAAGCGCTCTATAAATAACCATTATTATTATTATTATTATTAAAATAAGAACAACCTTGGATTTGTTGCCGGTCTTTTTCTTTTGTTTTATATATACTAGCGCAACTCCTAGTACTGGCAATACACCAGTACTGGTAACGCCACGTACTGGTAACGCTGAGTACTTGTTTCGCCGGGTCCGCGAAATATTATTATTACTTTTGTCTCTCTCCCTCCTTCCATCTTCTTCACTCATCCCGTTCTACTACCCCCCGCACCTTACTGAGAACAGCAAATTTGAAGCGATTCGGTTAAGAAAAGGCGGAGTTATAAGGCCCCGTTTCCCGTTGGCGCTGCTCTGAGAGTGATGCGCTCTCCCTAGTAACGGTAACGCCTAGTAACGGTAACGCCAAGTACTGGTAATGCTGAGTACAGCAAATTTGAAGCGATTCGGTTAAGAAACGGCGGAGTTATAAGGCCCCGTTTCCCGTTGGTGCTGCTCTGAGAGTGACGCGCTCTCCCGATTCTCTTCAAATTTGCTGCCAGGCTTTGCCCGGGCCACAGCAAGCCTGACAGCAAATTTGAAGCGATTCGGTTAAGAAACGGCGGAGTTATTTGTGAAAAGGTGAAGCGGCGTATATCGAACGCACGTGTTTCGGAACCGATTCGCTTTCGGTTTCGCATACAGATAGTCACCGTCCCCGGTCATCTACCTGCCACATTTGAAGGCAATCGATCCAGAAATGCCGGAGATACGGGCGCCGAGATTCCGGTGGATACGCGTTTCGCGCATTTGCCAAACCGCGCAAATGACACGGCCGCCTCGGTTGCCGTTGCCATCACCCCGTCAGGGCTCACAGCAAATTTGAAGCGATTCAGTCAAAAAACGGCGGAGTTATAAGGCCCGTTTTGTGTTTCAGACAGTCACACACACACACACGGACACTTGGCTTTTTACTATATGATATATAAAGTTAACAACACCAGAACTTATTTAAACTCAAACTACAAAGTCAGAAAACAACACCAAACCTGTCTTTTTTAAAATTTATTCTCAATATATATATATACATAAACGTACAAGAATTGAAGAAGAAAAAACAACCACACCATTAAACTTTCCTCTTATATATATATAGTTTGCTTTAATAAAACTTTGTTTGTGTCCAATGTATAAGTTTGTGAACCTAAGAAACAAACTCAATAACTTTAATTTTAACTTTACGATTTGTTCTGTGTTCTGAAAAGAATAAAAGAAAATAATGTGCTGATCTACTTAAACGATCAAAAATTGAAGAAGAAAAAACAAACACACCATTAAACTTTCCTCTTATGTATATATATAATTTGCTTTGATAAAACTTTTTTGGTGTTTTGTGAACCTAGGAAACAAACTCAATTTACTTTAACTTTACGATTTGTTCTGTGTTCTGAAAATAAAATAATGTGCTGATTTACTTTTTCTCCCAATGGGGGAGATAGACAATGCCTATGCAAAGACAGCTGTTTCGTCTTGTGAAAGACTCTTCAGTCTGCATGTCGGCCTGCAAAGTTGTCCACAGTGAATGTTCAAGCTGAGCCAGAAGACTTTCTACAGGAGAAAGGTTGTTCTCTTTGCACCAGATTGAAAGTCCACAATAAAAGCAAACCAGCACTTAATTGAAAAGAAATGGTAAAAAGCTTATGTAAAATAACAAAAATAATAATGTCCTAAAATTACAATCCCTCGAAGAGACCAGAAGAGATCGAATGCCATGTTGAAGGATTCAAAAGGGAGGTCACAGAAATCGTAGTTAACACCAACAGACTGAACAGACACCCGGTGTGGAGGAATGTAGAGAGGTGTGCTTGGATCAGGTAGACTGATGCGCTTTCCTTCTTCGGTAAGATAATATAAACGATCAAAAATTGAAGAAGAAAAAACATATATATATATATATATATAAACCAAACAAATGGCGAAACTCACCCAGGAAACTACACTATTGTTTCGAGGTTTTCTGAATTTTCTCGTTCAGGTTTCTGAATTTCAAAAAACTGTTGCTGGTATTTATAGTGTTGTCCAGCTGAGTTTGTCTTTACGTCAGCGTGTGACATATAATATTTATTTTTATTTTTATGACGTCACCACATTTATAGTTGGCTCAGTTTGAGGTGTGTTCAGTTTGTTTGGTTCAGTGACAAAAATTTGCTTTTGTGCCTACAGTTGTTAATTATGTCGACTCTGGTATTTAGAGTGGCCATTCTCGGATTGTACAAAATAAACCATTTTTCTGTGGTGCATAAATTGCATCTTTTTGAAGCGTTGTTGTAGGCTGCTGCTCTGCGGACGATTTTCCATGATAAGCTGAAGTCTGTCTTTTCTTCTTTCAGTTTCCATATGTGTTTACTGAGTTCTGTCCGGTTTTTGTATTTTTCAGTTTTGAAGGATTGTTTGTGGTTTGCATATCTTGTCTTAAACTGGTTTTCCGTGATGCCTATGTATGTCTCTTTTTTCCCTTTTGCTGTGACAGTAGCCTGGTATACGATGTTCCTAGTAAGGCACTGACTTTTGAAAGGGCATTGGTCCTTGTGCACACAATTGCACGTTTTGCTTTCCTCGTTCTGGTTCTTTTTACTGGTTTTGCTTTTGTTGGTGGCGTCGATGATGCTTGGGCATGCACGAGTAAGACAGCTTGATTGTGTTCCTATTGAAGATCTTGTGGAGTTTGTGGCCTTCTGGGAAGGAGTCTGACAGAATCTTGAAGAAAGCCTTTCCCACGTTGGTCTTTACTCTACCATCGTAACCATGTGGTGTTCCTTTTTATGGTCTTTTTGCTTCCCTGGCTGGTGTTTCAGCTGGTGGTTGTACCCACTTTTCTGTAGGGCTTCTTGGTATTCTGCTGCTGCCACTGTGAATACTTTCTCGTTGCAAGACAGGCTGGATAATCTTTTGTTAATTCCGTGGGGTATGGTTTTGATTACCGATGGTGGGTGGTTGCTTTTGGCGTTTACATAGAGGGGTGTATCGCTTGGCTTTTTGTATGGCTTGTGCTCAGGTCCAAGTAGTTTACTATTTTCTTATTTGCCTCGATTGTTATCTTCAGGTTGTATTTCTGAAATAATTTGCAAAGTACTTTCTTCTTGTTTTCAATTTCTCTTGGTCTCTGTAGAGTCTGACTTTTTGTCCAAGCTTTTCTTGTAGTTTTGACAGAAGTAGCAGGCCCACCAGTTCACATGTCTCAGCACCATCGTAGGAGCCCATGGCGACGTCGAAGATTTGGCTGGTGTCTTGATTTCTTTGCCCAGGTTTCATCTCTACTGTTTTCTTTGCGTGGTGGATGATTTATATCTCTGAAGCTGTCATTGTTTTATAGGTGGTGGCAAATTTCACAGCTTCACTGAGTAGGTCTTCACTGATCGATGGGTCTACAATGTCGAATGTGATGAAAGCTGTGCCTTTCTGTTTTTCAAGTTTTTGGAACCATTTTGGACTTCATTGGTACTTTTCCACAGGTTAAGTGACGTTTTCAGTTTGATATCTGTGATCACTTTTTTTAGGATCTGTTTACTCACTTTTCCTAGTTCACTTAGGCCTATGCAATTCACGAGCTTTTTTTCCCCGTCACTGATGCTTTCGCATATTTGTTTATCAGCTTTTCTGTAGTTCTTTTGTATATTCTTATCAAGGAGACTTGTATTCTTTTGGCTCAATTTTGTAGAAATTGTTCGTTTTGTCAGCTTTCACAAAGATCTTCTTGTCACTTTTGATGTTTTGTATTTCGTTTCTTAATTTGCTTTGGAAGTTGTTGTTGACATTCTTGAATTCGATGGTGGAAATCATGCGTTTCATTCTCTCTTGAAATGGCTTCATTTCATCAATTGTAGGTGGTGCATTCCTTGAGTTTCTTTTTCTTCCGGGTTTGCTTTGGGGTTCAGGAAGAACAGTGCTCTCCATCTTAAGGCACGAACAAATTTTTCCGTTGCCTCTTTGAGTCTTTTTGTGTACGCCTCCGGTGTTGAGAAGGGGATATTTTCCGTTTAAAGTTGACTTTCTCCAAAAAGAAAAAGGAGGAAAAGCCAAACTAGCACTCTATGTTTTTTAGAACATAGATCAAGATTCTAAGTTCTTGTAACTGGTCTTGATTCTAATGTTCGATTATAAAAACATTTGAACAAAAAAGTTTTTATCAAAATGTTATTAGTTTTTGCATTTCAAATGTTCCAACTTTCAAGTCCTTTGCACGGTGCACAGCAGTATACTGAGATTTTAACTTAAAATCTATTTTTAGCCTTTTTGGTCAAAATCTATTTTTAGCCTTTCGGACACCATCTCAGTTGCTGGCCCTCTCTGGTCGTGTCGTTTATCTTTGGAACATTGTTATGTTCACCTTTTTACATAAGATTCTTATTTCTATTGTTTTATCTTAGTGCTGGTTTGGCTTTTTGTTTTTTTTGCTAATATACAACAGGAGAAACCCTTCCCCTGGTGTTGAGGTGACAAAATCCACATGACTTGCATATATATCAAATTCAAGGCGTGGTGTG
>CM065700.1:24052459-24097459 GCA_017654935.2 Phymorhynchus buccinoides | reverse complement strand
CACACACACACACACACACACACACACACACACACACACACACACACACACACACACACACACACACACACACACACACACACACACACACACACACACACACACACACACACACACACACACCACACACACACACACACACACACACACACACACACACACACACACACACACACACACACACACACACACACACACACACACACACACACACACACACACACACACACACACCCACACACACACACACCACACACACACACACACACACACACACACACACACACACACACACACACACACACACACACACACACACACACACACACACACACACACACACACACACACACACACACACACACACACACACACACACACACACACACACACACACACACACACACACACACACACACACACACACACACACACACACACACACACACACACACACACACACACACACACACACACACACACACACACACACACACACACACACACACACACACACACACACACACACACACACACACACACACACACACACACACACACACACACACACACACACACACACACACACACACACACACACACACACACACACACACACACACACACACACACACACACACACACACACACACACACACACACACACACACACACACACACACACACACACACACACACACACACACACACACACACACACACACACACACACACACACACACACCACACACACACACACACACACACACACACACACACACACACACACACACACACACACACACACACACACACACACACACACACACACACACACACCACACACACACACACACACACACCACACACACACACACACACACACACACACACACACACACACACACACACACACACACACACACACACACACACACACACACACACACACACACACACACACACACACACACACACACACACACACACACACACACACACACACACACACACACACACACACACACACACACACACACACACCACACACACACACACACACACACACACACACACACACACACACACACACACACACACACACACACACACACACACACACACACACACACACACACACACACACACACACACACACACACACACACACACACACACACACACACACACACACACACACACACACACACACACACACACACACACACACACACACACACACACACACACACACACACACACACACACACACACACACACACACACACACACACACACACACACACACACACACACACACACACACACACACACACACACACACACACACACACACACACACACACACACACACACACACACACACACACACACACACACACACACACACACACACACACACACACACACACACACACACACACACACACACACACACACACACACACACACACACACACACACACACACACACACACACACACACACACACACACACACACACACACACACACACACACACACACACACACACACACACACACACACACACACACACACACACACACACACACACACACACACACACACACACACACACACACACACACACACACACACACACACACACACACACACACACACACACACACACACACACACACACACACAACACACACACACACACACACACACACACACACACACACACACACACACACACACACACACACACACACACACACACACACACACACACACACACACACACACACACACACACACACACACACACACACACACACACACACACACACACACACACACACCACACACACACACACACACACACACACACACACACACACACACACACACACACACACACACACACACACCACACACACACACACACACACACACACACACACACACACACACACACACACACACACACACACACACACACACACACACACACACACACACACACACACACACACACACACACACACACACACACACACACACACACACACACACACACACACACACACACACACACACACACACACACGGAATCCTCTTTACTGAGGAAATTCATAATAATGATAATAATAATAATAATAATAATAATAATAATAATAATAATAATAATAATAATAATGAGGAAAATTTATATAGCGCCCATCCTACTATGTAGGCTACAGGGCGCTTTACATATAATTGAAATGGAATAAAAACATGAAACAAAAATCCAATGACATGAGCAGAAAATACGCATAGCAATCAGCAACAACAACTGCTGTGACTTCTACCACTACTACTACTACTACCACCACCACCACCACCACTACTACTACTACTGCCACCACTACCACTACTACTACTATGACTACGACTACTACATGTACTTATATAATAGGCCACACAATTTGTAGGCATAAAATAAAGGTATCTATTCACAACATACACATACAAGCAACACGCGCACAAACACACACACATACACACACACCCCCCCACACACACACACCCACCCACACCTACACACACATGAACACACACGCACGTACCATGCATATGTCATATACATAAATGCATCACACACACACAACACAAACACACACATGCACACATACACTAGTCACACACGTGCACGCACGCACGCACGCACACACACATGCATGTCTAATCACACACACACACACACACACACACACACACACACACACACACACACACACACACACACACACACACACACACACACACACACACACACACGGATCACGTGATGACGCACGTACACATAAGATGGACAAAGAGAATATTTGGGTAATATTTC
Source organism: Phymorhynchus buccinoides (assembly GCA_017654935.2). Lineage (NCBI taxonomy): Eukaryota > Metazoa > Mollusca > Gastropoda > Neogastropoda > Raphitomidae > Phymorhynchus > Phymorhynchus buccinoides. The sequence goes on along the minus strand of CM065700.1, from coordinate 24,094,590 downwards.
TAAGTTTTAGATGTACCCTGCAGTTTGAAGTAGTGGGTTTTCAGAGCTGATTTGAACGTTACAAAGGATTTAGCATGATGAAGGCTAAAAGGGAGTGAGTTCCAGAGAGTAGCAGCTGAGACAGAAAATGCTCTGGAGCCGTGTTGTTTCCGATGGTAAGAGGGAATTTGAAAAAATACGGTCGTCAGAGGAAGAACGAAGGCTACGGGCAGGAACGTATATCTGGGTTGCACAAATAGGCTGGTTCATCTTTTGCAACGATTTTGTAGCAGAGCCAGGGTAGTTTCGTTGAAAGTGTGGTGCCGCTTTGGTACTCTGAATACAAGACGCGCAGCAGGATTTTGAACACGTTGAAGAGTTTGGAGAGAGGTTGCAGGAAGGCCTATGAGGAGGGCATTGCAATAATCTAATCTAGACAGAATACAGGAAGTGACAAGTGTCTTTGTGGCGTCTTCAGTCAGGAAGAGTCTAAGTGAACTAATGCGACGGATTTCAAGAAAGATTTTAGTAATGTGTTGTTTCAACGATAGTTCAGAGTCAATATGAAGGCCGAGATTGCGAACGCACCACATGAACGTAATTTCGGTAGAACAAAGCTCTGTAGATGGAGATTTGGGGCGTGATTTTGTGAACATCAATCAGTTTCGTGGCGTGGAAGGCGAAGCATGCTTGGAATCAATAACTATTATTATTTATATCGCTACAAATACTTCATAATATGAAGCAATGCATTTATGAACATGTCGCATTCACTCACACACACACACACACACACACACACACACACACACACACACACACACACACACACACACACACACACACACACACACACACACACACACACACACACACTGGTGCAATATCTCAATACGGAATCCTCTTTACTGAGAAAATTAATAATAATAATAATAATAATAATAATAATAATAATAATAATAATAATAATAATAATAATAATAATAATAATGAGGAAAATTTATATAGCGCCCATTCTACTATGTAGGCTACAGGGCGCTTTACATATAATAGAAATGGAATAAAAACATGAAACAAAAATCCAATGACATGAGCAGAAAATACGCATAGCAATCAGCAACAACAACTGCTGTGACTTCTACCACTACTACTACTACTACCACCACCACCACCACCACTACTACTACTGCCACCACTACCACTACTACTACTATGACTACGACTACTACATGTACTTATATAATAGGCCACACAATTTGTAGGCATAAAATAAAGGTATCTATTCACAACATACACATACAAGCAACACGCGCACAAACACACACACATACACACACACCACCCCCACCAACACACCCACCCACACCTACACACACATGAACACACACGCACGTACCATGCATATGTCATATACATAAATGCATCACACACACACAACACAAACACACACATGCACACATACACTAGTCACACACGTGCACGCACGCACGCACGCACACACACATGCATGTCTAATCACACACACACACACACACACACACACACACACACACACACACACACACACACACACACACACACACACACACACACACACACACACACACACACACACACACACACACACACACACGGATCACGTGATGACGCACGTACACATAAGATGGACAAAGAGAATATTTGGGTAATATTTCTAAGTTTTAGATGTACCCTGCAGTTTGAAGTAGTGGGTTTTCAGAGCTGATTTGAACGTTACAAAGGATTTAGCATGATGAAGGCTAAAAGGGAGTGAGTTCCAGAGAGTAGCAGCTGAGACAGAAAATGCTCTGGAGCCGTGTTGTTTCCGATGGTAAGAGGGAATTTGAAAAATACGGTCATCAGAGGAAGAACGAAGGCTACGGGCAGGAACGTATATCTGGGTTGCACAAATAGGCTGGTTCATCTTTTGCAACGATTTTGTAGCAGAGCCAGGGTAGTTTCGTTGAAAGTGTGGTGCCGCTTTGGTACTCTGAATACAAGACGCGCAGCAGGATTTTGAACACGTTGAAGAGTTTGGAGAGAGGTTGCAGGAAGGCCTATGAGGAGGGCATTGCAATAATCTAATCTATACAGAATCCTGGAAGTGACAAGTGTCTTTGTGGCGTCTTCAGTCAGGAAGAGTCTAAGTGAACTAATGCGACGGATTTCAAGAAAGATTTTAGTAATGTGTTGTTTCAACGATAGTTCAGAGTCAATATGAAGGCCGAGATTGCGAACGCACCACATGAACGTAATTTCGGTAGAACAAAGCTCTGTAGATGGAGATTTGGGGCGTGATTTTGTGAACATCAATCAGTTTCGTGGCGTGGAAGGCGAAGCATGCTTGGAATCAATAACTATTATTATTTATATCGCTACAAATACTTCATAATATGAAGCAATGCATTTATGAACATGTCGCATTCACTCACACACACACACACACACACACGCACGCACACGCACACACACACACACACACACACACACACACACACACACACACACACACACACACACACACACACACACACACACACACACACACACACACACACACACACACACACACACACACACACACACTGGTGCAATATCTCAATACGGAATCCTCTTTACTGAGAAAATTAATAATAATAATAATAATAATAATAATAATAATAATAATAATAATAATAATAATAATAATAATAATAATAAAATTTATATAGCGCCCATTATTTAGGCTACAGGGCGCTTTACATATAATAGAAATGGAATAAAAACATGAAACAAAAATCCAGTGACATGAGCAGAAAATACACATAACAATCAGCAACAACAACAACTGCTGTGACTACTACTACTACTACTACTACTACTACTACTACTACTACTACTACCACCACCACTACTACTACCACCACCACTACTACTACTACTACTACTACTACTACTATGACTACGACTACTACTTATATAATAGGCCACACATTTGCAGGCATAAAACAACATACACACACAAGCAACACGCGCACAAACACCCCCACATGCACACACACCACCCCCACCAACACCCCCACCCCCACCCACACACACATGAACACACACGCACGTACAATGCATATGTTATATACATAAATGCATCACACACACACAACACAAACACACACATGCACACATACACTAGTCACACACGTGCACGCACGCACGCACACACACATGCATATTCCCAGTTTGAAGTAGTGGGTTTTCAGAGCTGATTTGAACGTAACGTAGATGAAGTGTAGTGTCGCTTTGGTACTGTTAACTGCCGTTTTGTCCAAATTCCGCCGTTTTGTCTATAGACAGTTAGACGGTTAGATCCGCCGTTTTGTCCAAATTTTCTATTATGATGAAGGCTAAAAGGGAGTGAGTTCCAGAGAGTAGCAGCTGAGACAGAAAATGCTCTGGAGCGGTGTTGTTTCCGATGGTAAGCGAGAATTTGAAAAATACGATCGTCACAGGAAGAACGAAGGCTACGGGCAGCCTATCTGGGTTGCACAAATAGGCTGGTTCATCTTTTGTAACGATTTTGTAGCAGACGCAGGTAGATTTATATTTGAGTCAGTATTCAATTTTGAGCCAGAGTAGTTTCGTTAAAAGTGTTAACCGCCGTTTTGTCCAAATTCCGCCGTTTTGTCAATAGACAGTTAGACGGTTAGATCCGCCGTTTTGTCTAAATTTTCTATTATGATTTCTATAAACAAAACGGCGGGTTGAACAAAACAGCGCCCGATTTTGAACCACCGTTTTGTCCAAATGAAAGTTGGAGTTATAAAAACTCATTGCGCTCTCCAAATGGGAGCAACCCGAAGTTCTAATTTTTTTTTAAATCTTTGTGAAATAAAATGAATAACAAGCTGACCACTGACACTGGTCACTTTGGCCTAATTTTACCGTTTGAATGCTAATTAGTGTATTAGGAGTTCAAATGTACAATTTTTGATGTGGTTGACAAGTGGTCATTTTGGCTTATTTTTACTGTTTGACTGCAAATTAGTGTATTTTTATATGTGGTTGACCATTGGTTAGTGTCACTGACCACTGGTCAACCACATCAAACCTTGTTCATTTGAACTCCTAATACACTAATTTGCAGTCAAACAGTGAAATAGGCTAAAATGACCACTGGTCAGTGACACTGACCACTGGTCAACCACATCAAAAATTGTTCATATGATCTCATAATACACTAATTAGCATTCAAACGGTAAAATTAGGCCAAAGTGACAGTGTCAGTGGTCAGATTGTTATTCATTTTATTTCACAAAGTGGTTTTTTTTAATGAGAACTTGTCAAGAATGAGTTTTTATAACTAACTTTCATTTGGACAAAACGGCGGTTCAAAATCGGGCGCCGTTTTGTCCAACCCGCCGTTTTGTCTATAGACAAAAAGGCGGAATTTGGACAAAACGGCGGTTAACAGTACTCTGAATACAAGACGCGCAGCAGGATTCTGAACACGTTGAAGAGATTGGAGAGAGGTTGCAGGAAGGCCTATGAGTAGGACATTGCAATAATCTAATCTAGACAGAATCCAGGAAGTGTCTTTGTGGCGTCTTCAGTCAGGAAGAGTCTAATTGAACTAATGCGACGGATTTCAAGAAAGATTTTAGTAATGTTTAGTTTCAGCGATAGTTCAGAGTCAATATGAAGGCCGAGATCGGGAACGCACGACATGAACGTAACTTCGGTGGAACAAAGCTATAGATGGAGATTTTGGGCGTGATTTTGTGAACATCAATCATCTTCGTGGCGTGGAAGGCGAAGCATGCATGGAATCAATAACTATAATTATTTATATCGTTACAAATGCTTCATAATATGAAGCAATGCATTTATGTCGCATTCACTCACACACACACACACACACACACACACACACACACACACACACACACACACACACACACACACACACACACACACACACACACACACACACACACACACACACACACACACACACACACACACACACACACACACACATACTAGCGCACGTGCACACATACCATGCAGGGTTTCTGAAAACGTAGAGATTGTGCGTTTTTACACACTTGACCTCTCAAATCACTCCCTAGCATATCAAACCATGCGTGAGATTTACCCTTTAAAATTTCAAATTTAGTGACGCATTAAGCTAATGACGTGGCTCCTATTTGAATGGTCTGCTAGGCCCATCTAGGCTACTGTCACAAGCTGGAGTTACAAACTTAGACCTACTGAAAACTCTACAAGTTCGTGTAGAAAGGTGTGTGTGTGTGTGTGTGTGTGTGTGTGTGTGTGTGTGTGTGTGTGTGTGTGTGTGTGTGTGTGTGTGTGTGTGTGTGTGTGTGTGTGTGTGTGTGTGTGTGTGTGTGTGTGTGTGTGTGTGTGTGTGTGTGTGTGTGTGTGTGTGTGTGTGTGTGTGTGTGTGTGTGTGTGTGTGTGTGTGTGTGTGTGTGTGTGTGTGTGTGTGTGTGTGTGGTGTGTGTGTGTGTGTGTGTGTGTGTGTGTGTGTGTGTGTGTGTGTGTGTGTGTGTGTGTGTGTGTGTGTGTGTGTGTGTGTGTGTGTGTGTGTGTGTGTGTGTGTGTGTGTGTGTGTGTGTGTGTGTGTGTGTGTGTGTGTGTGTGTGTGTGTGTGTGTGTGTGTGTGTGTGTGTGTGTGTGTGTGTGTGTGTGTGTGTGTGTGTGTGTGTGTGTGTGTGTGTGTGTGTGTGTGTGTGTGTGTGTGTGTGTGTGTGTGTGTGTGTGTGTGTGTGTGTGTGTGTGTGTGTGTGTGTGTGTGTGTGTGTGTGTGTGTGTGTGTGTGTGTGTGTGTGTGTGTGTGTGTGTGTGTGTGTGTGTGTGTGTGTGTGTGTGTGTGTGTGTGTGTGTGTGTGTGTGTGTGTGTGTGTGTGTGTGTGTGTGTGTGTGTGTGTGTGTGTGTGTGTGTGTGTGTGTGTGTGTGTGTGTGTGTGTGTGTGTGTGTGTGTGTGTGTGTGTGTGTGTGTGTGTGTGTGTGTGTGTGTGTGTGTGTGTGTGTGTGTGTGTGTGTGTGTGTGTGTGTGTGTGTGTGTGTGTGTGTGTGTGTGTGTGTGTGTGTGTGGTGTGTGTGTGTGTGTGTGTGTGTGTGTGTGTGTGTGTGTGTGTGTGTGTGTGTGTGTGTGTGTGTGTGTGTGTGTGTGTGTGTGTGTGTGTGTGTGTGTGTGTGTGTGTGTGTGTGTGTGTGTGTGTGTGTGTGTGTGTGTGTGTGTGTGTGTGTGTGTGTGTGTGTGTGTGTGTGTGTGTGTGTGTGTGTGTGTGTGTGTGTGTGTGTGTGTGTGTGTGTGTGTGTGTGTGTGTGTGTGTGTGTGTGTGTGTGTGTGTGTGTGTGTGTGTGTGTGTGTGTGTGTGAATATGTGCATGCGTATGTGTTTGTATGTGTATGTATTGTGTTATTTTTGTCATACGGTTTGTATCTCTCTCTCTCTCTCTCTCTCTCTCTCTCTCTCTCTTTTGTCATACGGTTTGTATCTCTCTCTCTCTCTCTCTCTCTCTCTCTCTCTCTCTCTCTCTCTCTCTCTCTCTCTCTCTCTCTCTCTCTCTCTCTCTCTCTCAATGTTTATTCCAAAAAATAATGTAGCAAGTGAGTAAGTGTGTGTGTGTGTGTGTGTGTGTGTGTGTGTGTGTGTGTGTGTGTGTGTGTGTGTGTGTGTGTGTGTGTGTGTGTGTGTGTGTGTGTGTGTGTGTGTGTGTGTGTGTGTGTGTGTGTGTGTGTATATCTGTGTGTGTGTGTGTGTGTACGCGCGAAATGTGTCTGTGTGCCACATTATGCATAACCATAATACAGTTTGCTATTTTTGTTTATTTTCTATTTCATTTTCTATTTCACTTCAATTTCTGTAAGTTAGTATTGTATATTGTAACACCCCCACCCCACCCCTTGCCACAAGGGCTTTGTAAGCTAATGGCAATAAAATAGTGTTGATTGTTGACAAGATCCAACTAGACTAGATTGACTCAATCTTCAACGGAGACTGCAACTCAAGTTAATTTCTTTATCTTAAGAATTTAGAATAACTGCTTCCCCTGAACACACAGTACACACAGTATACTATACTGCATAGGCAAAACAATGACCGTGCTAACTACCATTTCTCAGTCATTCCTGACGGGATGGGGAAACTGGACCCTCCCTGAAGGCTGCACCATGGTTCTCTTCAGTTACCTGGGCTTTATTCCTGGTGAAGATTCACGCAGCATTCTGAGCGCACATGAGAGACGTACTCATATGCAAATTAAACACTGCGTTCAACTGTTCCTGTTTCTGATTGGTGGACCATCCAATCTCATCAACATGGCGGTGTTTTACAGACAGGGTCTGAAGGATCGTGTGACGTTACTTCTGTTCTTCCTGGCCCTCAGCGACGGGGTAGTTCTGGTCGTTTCCATGTCGTATCAAGCTGAAGAACTCTACAAGCGATTTGTTTCTTCGAAAGATGCGCATACCGTTGTTAGGTATCTAACCAACAAAAAAGCATTTATTGCAATTGGCATCTATTACACGTCTCCAATCATCTCGGCGATCATTGCGGTAGAGAGGTGTGTCTGTGTCTTCAATCCGTTGAAATCACGAAGCCTGATTCGTACAAGGACTATGGCTCTGATCATTGCTTTGATTTATATGATCGCGTTTGCGCTTTCATTCCCTATGTTTATTAGATTTCGTATGGGCTGTCTCTTTGACCCACTATTAGGACTTCGTGTTGACACAGGAATGGAATCTGATTTTTACAAAGAGAACAAGGATTTGGTCAATGCTGTGGAAGGCTTTGTGCTGGGTATTGGAGTTCTTGGGGGTACAATGGTAGTGGTGGCAATATCAACAACGTTAACGGTTCTGAAACTCCGCAAAATCCGACAGTGGAGATCGGAGTCCTCATCTTTCTCGTCCCATGATGAAGCTCTGACCATCATGCTGGTAGCTAGCTCCATCCTCTTTGTCATCTGCGTTTCGCCCTACGCTCTGTTCAGCTCCATTCGGGTCTTTATCCCTGAACTTGATTACGGACAAAAAGAGTACAATTTATTCAATGTGTTGACCCATTACTTTGAACAAATCTCTTATATTAAACCTGCCTTCAACATCTTTGTGTATTATACCATGGGAACTCGGTATCGGGAAATATTTTGGACACTCTTTGGGAGAAAAACCAAAGCACCGCCAGTCAAAGGACAATAACACATAATATAAACAGATTCTGGCCAGATTCGAAAAGCGTAAACCTCACAATCTGACTATATTTTCAATGTAATTTGTTGAAGATAACGTAAGCTTACCTGTCAGTTTAGTTGTTTTTTGCGAACTTTTATTTGACTGTACATTGCAGCTACATGAGAGTGTGCAACACAAACTTTAATGTTTCTTGCGTGCTTAATAAAACAAAGCGTATGAATCTGAAAAAAAGAGTTTAAAACAGTAGATAATACTTTCGATGGACATTACAATATTTTCTTTCAAAATGTCATAAGATTCGTTTGTGATCTTTTGAGTAAGGCAGAGGCTCGGGGTACGGGCCCGTATCTCACATTCTCCAGGCTACGGGTACGGCGCTCAATCACGGGACGCATGAATTGTGCGCAAATGTCTTAAAAAACTACTAACATTAACTCTGACATGTTCCTAACCCTATCCCTAACCCTATTCCTTACCAAGATGCGTTAATTATATGAAATAAGAAAATGCATTTGTTGACGAAAAATTCGACTAGGAAGAGTTACTATCCCTGAACATGGTCTGAGTGTTGCAAGAATGCTGTACCTCTAGCCACTGTGTTTGAATAAACTGTCCATAATCACCAAATTAAAACAAAAATACTATACCAAAAATACTTTAACAGTACAAATAGGCATGGGTTTCTTCACGTTGAGTTATCGCTGCCAGTCTTTTCAAATAATGCATGTTGCGTCTCAAGGATACGCTGTGTCACTGGTCGGCAGACATATACATTTGTATGAAGTTGTGCGCTAACAAGTGTAAAGTGATCGATAATTACGATCGAGTCCAAACCTGCGAACATATTATTATAACAACTTTTAATTGGTTTTGAATATAGGCCTATTAAGCTAAAAAGAATGATAGAAATTAACCAGACAGCTCTTGTTGCTGCCAACGACGAAAATGGTGTTTTACGTCCTCTTGGTCTGAATCAGACACATATGGGACATTTGTAAATACAAATATGGTGGGAACAATACTGGAGGCAATGCCCGGAGGCAGTACGAAACCAGTAAAGTCCCGATTTTTTTTATTAATACAGGTAACCACGCCTCGGTTAAACCTCATCGCTACAAGTATTTGTTGCATTCAACAAATGTTGCCAAGCATTTTGCTTCTGTTTTTATAGTTGACCCCGCGCTCGCTACGCTTCCCGGCAGCTCTTCCCCTGGATAGCAGTTGCCAGAATAGCACTTTGAAATGTCTCCCACTGCATTCTCCTGGTGATGTTGATCACGAATGTACATGGTTATAGGGATCTCTAACCAACGGTTTTCAAAGTACAATTGTTTGTTTTATGCAATCAGCCCGAGTTTTCAGAATAGCAGTCGCCAGCACAGCACTTCAAACGCCTCCCATTGCATTCCTCCAATGATGCTGATTGCAACTATATGTCACAGTAGACATGGGAATCCAGTAGGATTCGGAATCCGACTAGTACAGCCAGTAGAAAATGGAATTCAGGACAATTTGGAATCTACATGAATCAGCTGTACAAGAAAAAAGACAAAAGGAAGGTGAAGGAGAGCACTTATCATTGAAATACATGAGCAAAATAGTTGAATATTTTTAAAGCGTGTGAACAGTGGTCAACTCAGTAGGAAGCTCAGCATAGTTCTATTAACCCTCTAGAACCTGAACATATAAAAACTTATAGGAAAATTATGTATTTGGACAAAGTAACATCAGACCATTGCAAGAAATCCATTTCCAGTGAAATTTTATTAAAATCTTAACAAAATGTCCAAATTAGTGTTTGTATCACAAGTGATACATCAGGTCTTAACACGGAGTCCTGGTGTATCACAGGTGATACATAAAGTAATTACATGGTCAATCGGTGCACAGTTGCTGTTGCTGTCCAGTTCTATACAAATGACTTTATTTTATTGTTAGGGGTGTTGGAACACAATTATGCATCGCACCCTTTGTTATTTTTCCCTTACAAAAATGATATACAGTCTGTTATACTTTGTTGGCGGAGGTGTCCATTTAGGAGAATGCTTAAAATTGAAGAAAGCTATTTCTTTCTTTCTGGAAGCAGAGCTGCCCATTGCATTTCTGCAAAGGGCAACATCCAAGTGCACTTATTGTCCTACACTGCTGTTTGGAGTCCACTTGGGAAGATGTCCCCGCTATCAGTCACCGGATGACTCCCGAAAGAGAAACTAGCTGGTGCTGGTTGACTGCTTAGGCTCCAATTTTGATCTGATCTCATGTTCTTTTTTAGATTCATATTGATTAATTGATTGGTCACACTGACCAATGGTCAACCACATAAAAAAAAGAGGCCAAAGTGACCACTGGTCAGTGACACTGACCACTAGTCAACCACATAAAAAAAATCATTTGAACTCCTAATACACTAATTTGCAGTCAAACAGTGAAAATAGGCCAAAGTGACCACTGGTCAGTGACACTGACCACTGGTCAACCACATCAAACCTTGTTCATTTGAACTCCTAATACACTAATTAGCAGTCAAACAGTGAAAATAGGCCAAAAGTGACCACTGGTCAGTGACATTGACCACTGGTCAACCACATCAAACCTTGTTCACATGAACTCCTAATACACTAATTTGCAGTCAAACAGTGAAAATAGGCCAAAATGACCACTGGTCAGTGACACTGACCACTGGTCAACCACATAATTTTTTTTAATTTGAACTCCTAACACACTAATTTGCAGTCAAACAGTGAAAATAGGTCTAAGTGACCACTGGTCAGTGACGCTGACCACTGGTCAACCACATCAACAATTGTTCATATGATCTCCTAATACACTAATTAGCATTCAAACGGTAAAATTAGGCCAAAGTGACCAGTGTCAGTGGTCAGCTTGTTATTCATTTTATTTAACAAAGATTTTTTTTTTTAAATGAGAACTTGTCAAGAATGAGTTTTTATAACTCCAACTTTCATTTAGACAAAACGGCGGTTCAAAATCGGGCGCCGTTTTGTCCAACCCGCCGTTTTGTCTATAGATTGTTGAACCGCCGTTTTGTCTAAATCATAATAGAAAATTTGGACAAAACGGCGGAATATGAACAAAACGGCGGTTAACAGTGCCAATAATGGGCTTACATCACCATACTCCACCACCATTCATAACATGTGCATAGACAAACACATGATCTCACATACATGGCACGCATGCACACTCACTTGAGCAAGCATGTGTGTGCGCACACACGCACGCATGCATACACACACACACACACACACACACACACACACACACACACACACACACACACACACTAAAACTAAAACCAACAAGTTAATCTTAGGTTTGTGTACTCTAAGAGGAAAATATGTACATGTTTTGGAAGTGTAATAATAACACAGAAGTTCCACATACATAGCATCACTGTGTCACATAATACTATCTGAACCTTTTTCATACAGAAAATTAATTTTATATCCACAAAACAGAATAATTTAGTTTGTTTCTAAGTTTCCTCAAAAGCCTATTGCATCACAGGTGATACAGACAACACTGAATTACTTCCCTTGGAACTTCCCCAAAGACCTACTGTATCACTGGTGAAACACTGTTTTGACACCCCCCCTCCTGGTATCAAACTGCCTGGTGAGAAGCACCTTTGATCCACGGCCCCCTCCACTAGTGTGTAGATGACAAGAAACAATAAACCACTTGGTCTGGAAGTACTCATGTGCTGAAATAATGAGGGGTGAAAACTGACTCAGACCAACGACGTAGCGATTGTGGTTGACCTAGTGATAACATAAAGCTGTCTGCAATGCATGTGTCAAAGGAGTGTGGTGGCATTGTTGTTAAAATAAACACAATACCTCACTGTTTTGATTGGTACAGTTTAAAAGCAGTGTTTGTCAGGCGAAGATGAAATGTTTATATCACAGGTGTTACATACGACGCTAGAGGATTAACATTAGTCAAAATCGTCATCGTAATAGTAATCTAAGTATTCTTGTTGCAATTTGACTCAAAGGGAGTAAATATGGAGAAATTTGCTGCAGAGAAAAAGTCATGTTACGTTTCTTTTACATTTTGCTTGGTCTCCTCTAAATTTAAGCAATTATTATTGCTATTTGTGCCTGCACACATAGGCCTACAGACACACACACACACACACACACACACACACACACACACACACACACACACAATCCAGAAGACAATCCAGTAGAAATTATAGAATTCCGATTATTCTAATTTGTACTAGTAGGATTCCGAATCCTACTGGATTCCAGTTTCTACTGTGACACATACATGGCTAATCGTTTACATGCTACAATTGTTTATTTTATACAAATGGCCCGGGTCTTCATAATAGCACTTCAAAATGTCTCCCAGTGATGATGATCGTGAATATATATGGTTTAAAGTGGTCTACAGCCGGCCAACTGTTTTCAAGCTATGGCTATTTGTTTGGGGGTTACAGTCATAATTCATAATTATAACGACTTTAAGGTCAAATATAAAGGTCACGGTCGAGTGGCTTTTAAATGTCTCCAACTGCATTCCTTGGGTCATGCTGATCAGGAATATATATGGTTTTGTGGTGTCCGATCTACAGCCACAGGTAAAAAAAGAGAAGTTCAAAAGTCAAGGTCAAGGTCATTAGGATAATCAATACTTTGCACCACACATGACCTTAAGGTAGTCTGCCTACCTGCCAACTTTGAAGCCAGTAACTGAAAAAATGTGAATGATGTAGCCAAAACACCAACTTGACACCGCCAAGGTGTCCTTGACCGTGATTGGTTCCCAATATTCTAAATCACCATTAGCAAATGCTCGCACATCCCAATTTTTAAAAGTGTAAGTCGAATGGTGCGAACGAAAAAGTTCGGTTTTCAAAGTCAAACTTCAAGATCAAGGTCAGCACGTTTATATTGTTTCAATGGAGCCATTCCTGCACACCACCACACAAAATTCGAACTGGATCATGATACAGCTCGGACATTAAATATATAGCACAGAGAAGGATATTTCGGTTTTGTGAGTCTTCCTTGGTGGAGGTTTGCACTGGGAGTTCCCAATTTCTATGGGACCATATAGATACCATGACAACCCCCAACACAAAATTTGAAATGATTCTGTCTAAAAGGGGCATGAATTACAGGGCACACATATTTTACAGAAAAGTGAGTCTGCCTTGGCGGAGATTTGAACTGGAGATTCAAATTTTCTATGGGACCATATCTGCAGCATGATGCACTATCACACAAAATTTGAAGCAATTCTGTACTCCAATTCAAATAATCAAACAATCTTGTTTAACTCTTCATGTCAGTTTGAAATGTTACTGCATGTCCCACCCCCCTCCCTCCCATCTTATATATCTGCTAATAATGTAATTTTTACATGCACTCAGTTAGATTTGTATGAATAGATGTGTAGGGAAATCACATAAATACTTCAATAGCTATCTGCTGTAGGCTTAAAATTTCACACACACACATTTTGTTTTTTTTTTGTTTTTGTTTTGTTGTCTATTAATGTTGTTGTTGTCTATTATTGTCTGTTATCACAAACAGACGTAAAACTAAAGAACGAACACACACATGCGCCAAATTAATTTGATCATAGATGAAAATCAACGTCATTTTCTATGAAAACATTAGCGACGTTAATCCACACAGGGATTGTCTGGTTGCTTATGTGTGTTTTTAAACAAGCATAGTGGTACTCACAACTGATCATCGATCGTCTGCGCAAATATTGATCGATCTTGAGGCTATCAATAAATTGATCGATCAATTGCGCAAGAAGATTGCTTGATTTTTGGTCGATGGCATATTCGATAGTGTAAATTCGTATATGGCACTAATGCTTTGCTTTACATGCAGGCATTTCGAATACAAGAAAATGTTCTTCATACTTTATAATAGTGATTGACATGTGTAAAGTAACATCAATACTGTATTTGTGTTTGTAATCTCCTATGATAAGGTGTCCACAATCCTTAAGGTATATTAATGTGTCACTTTATGTGCGGTTCTAAAACATACAGATGATTAAAGTCATGGAAGTTCAGCTTAACGTCGCGTATCGGCTTTCGCCATGTACGACGGGCTGAACAAACCAACCATGGTATAAACAAAAATTTATGTTCCTGAATCACTCTTAGCCAAAAGGCCAAGAAGCGATCAGGATTTGTTTTTATTAAAGTCATTATTGTCTGGAGGTCTTATATTTGGCTCAAGGGCCAGCCACACCGCATTCGATTCAATCGAAATGCGATACGATTGTGACGATGTATGCGAAAATGCTCCTGTCTAAAAAATAATGATGGTATTTCCACTCACTATACTCGTGTACATCCCAGTATATGAATCAAATGAAATGTTTGATTAAAAAAAACCCAAATATTTCATCAGATTCGTGTACGGAGGACTACAAATATAGTGAACATATCTAGTAGGATTTCATCAGATTTATTTATACAGCAGAATTTCACGAGAATCGTACCTCACAAATGTCACAATCCGATCGCATTGATATCGAATCGTATGCAGTGTGGCTGGCCCTTTGGTTACATGTTGTGTTCCAGGAGACTTAAACTCTTTTGCTCTTGTACGAGGGGCACTTTTGCAATGTGGATCACTGGCAGTGTGCATCCTCCTTCTGGCTAGTCAAACTTTTAGAAGAGTCCCTCACTAGAACACATACACGTGGATATCCTTTCAACCCAAATGGTTATGGCACCAGACCAGCTCAAGTATGTCAAAAATAGTGCCCTCAAAGAACGCTGAAGCATCTTCGACTTTCTATAATTGCTTGCTTGTCAATAATACTTGCACTTTATGCCCCTTCAGTGACACTGACCACTGGTTAACGACATCAAAATTTGTTCATTTGAACTCCTATGTGTAGTCAAACAGTGAAAATAGGCCAAAGTGACCACTGGTCAGTGACACTGACCACATCAACAATTGTTCATATGATCTCCTAATACACTAATTAGCATTCAAACGGTAAAATTAGGCCAAAGTGACCAGTGTCAGTGGTCAGCTTGTTCATTTTATCAAACAAAGATTTAGAAAAAAAAGAACTTGTCAAGAATGAGTTTTTATAACTCCAACTTTCATTTGGACAAAACGGCGGTTAAAAATCGGGCGCCGTTTTGTTCAACCCGCCGTTTTGTCTACAGACGGAATTTGGACAAAACGGCGGTTAACAGCCACATCGTCTGCGACATGCTCAGAATCTTTCTGCTATCAATCTAAACTGTCCATTTTGCTCTGTTGTGGAAAATGAACTACATTTTATATTTGTATTAGGCAAAAAGACGATTATTGTTGATGCCTTATTTATTTAGTTATGTCTTATTTATGTCCCATATGTGTTTTATTTGAATGTGCTTTGCATCTCACCTCTAGTGATATGGGCCTAAGCCTAAATCTTTGATCTTTAAACAATGTGTTCATTGTTTACACACACACACACACACACACACACACACACACACACACACACACACACACACACACACACACACACACACACACACACACACACACACACACACACACACACACACACACACACACACACACACACACACACACACACACACACACACACACACACACACACACACACACACACACACACACACACACACACACACACACACACACACACACACACACCTTACACACGCCTGCAGACCACATGCAAAATGTATGCACGCACACATACATGTACACTCCTGTACATGCATAGAAGTGTCAAATAGACAATGTTCGGATACATACAGGCTGCTTTAAAAATAAAAATAAACATATATATGGATAGACAGATAGACAGGCAGAGAGTGAAAGAGACAAACATGCACAGAGACTGACAGACAGGAACAGGGAATGTCAAAGACAGATAAACAGACAGACTGATAGACAGAACGGCAGGAAAGCAGAGACAAAGAAAGACCAACAGACACAAAAAAGAAAGAGAGAGAGAAGAAGCAGATTTGAAATAAAATAGCAAATTTGATTACAAAAAACAATTTTTTATCCAAATGTCTTTATAATCGAACATTGCAATCAAGATCTATGTTCTAAAAAATATAGAGTGCTCCTTTTTAGGCTGTTTTTGCTCCTTTTTAGGCTGTTTTCGATCCATGAAGATCTCGTCAGTTAAACACGGCATTAGGATCTTACCCAAGTCATGTGGGATTTTCTCACCTTAACACAGTGGGAAAGTTTCCCTGTTGTATATTGGCAAAAAGCCCCCCCAAAACCCATCACTCAGATAAAACACGCAGTCAACCACTACGGCCCGACTTCGGAAACAGCAATATAGACGCCCATCTATTCCATCTTGTGCTTGTTTGTAACGAAACCAGCAAACCAAAGACAGTAAACATATGAACAATGACTTGCATAAAGACAGTAAGAATATGCCGGGCCGCTTTGTTGCTCCTGCATGCTATTTGCCTTTATTGTTATCAGGAAATGAACTGTTCACCATTAATCCTGAATAAATGCTGTTGAGATGTGCGTGTGTTGAAAACTTCCAAGTCAACCACATTCAATCAAGCTTTGCATAGACTGGCGCCACCACTTGCTCTCTCTCCTGATTTGTGTGCTATCTTAAATTAAACTAGTTACGGTTATTTTGCACACAGGATGACTGGCAGAATAGCAAGCTACTAAAGAACGCTTTCCTCCGCCGTCCTGTGTTCATGGTAGTGACTGTGATGCCACCATATATATATATCAAGCCAAGTCGAGTCAGGGAAACTTTATCATATCAATATATTATTGCTTCAATGTCATTGTCGAATTATTTTAACTGTGCGACATAAAAAAATTTAAAGATAGTCAAATCAATTATAATATTTAGATTTATTTAGATTTTTGTTCTTTTTTGTTTAAGAAAAAATCTTTTATATGACAATTTTATTTACTTCAATAACGTATCTTTGAGAATTGCTGAAAATGCTTTGGTGAGTAATTCTTGTACTACTTACATGCAAAAAATATCAAAATCAACAACAGTTCACTTACGGCTGTGAGCGGCAAAATGACCCCTGTGTTCTTCTAATGTTGAACCATGTACAAAGAATCAGAGGACATAAAATGTAGAAAAAGTTTAGAAAGTATGCTGAGAGTTTGGAGAAGTGGAGGGGGTGGGAGAGGCATGGGGGAAGGAGATGAAAAGGCAAAAGAGGCCACCAAGTCCTGAGGCTGTAGGTGGTGATGGTAATTTGGGTTTGGCTGCTTTGTGGCCATTAAAAACACAACCCAGTTAGTTACCATTCACACTTCAGGAGTTAGTTCTGAAGATAAAATATAGGAAGATAATTTTGCAAAATAAGTTTATTTTTGTGTTTAGAGATGTATTAAGAGTAGAAAACAGCTAAACGTTTTTTTTGTTTTTTTAAAAATTCCGATTTAAAAAAAGGCATGAAGCGGGTATTCAGTTTGTTATTTAAAAAAAAGCATGCAGCAATACAGTTTACTATAATAAGACAGAAAACCACAGCGAGTTCGTTGATACACGCTAGCTGTTTTACAGGGTGGACGCCATAAGAAGACGCCATAAGCCTTAAACATTCACATTCTTTAGCTTTAGTTGATCATTTCACCACGCTAGCTGTTGACAGGGTGGCATTACAAGAAGACGCCATCAGCCTTAAACATTCACATTCTTTAGCTTTAGTTGATCATTTCCCTCTCTCCAATAGCTGCCGGCTTTCAGATTAACGCCTCATTATCTTCTCAAATGTTGGGATTTAGTAACCCGATTGTGAGTAGATAAGAATACAATGCTCTCAACTCATTTTCTTTTAGCAAACGTTTGACAACATCGGTTACAAGCTGTTTATCGGTTACAAGCTGTTTATCTACTTTCTCTCTTTTCAAAATGTGATTTAACAATCATAAATCAAATCAACGGTGTTTCAAACAGACAGGCAGACAGTGGATAGACAGAAGTAAGGGAAAATAACTACTTCAAATCTGGTTTTAGTTGTTTATTATGTCAGTTAGGATTTAAGAGAGCGGGTGGAAGTGAGGAGAGCAGTAATTTCTTTTCGTTCACTTCTTGAAGAAAATATATTCCGCTTGTCAACTGGCAAATAAATATATATTGTGCAAATAGTGAGACAATGCTGGAACCCTTTTAACAGACACGTTGATATAATGTATTCTTTTTTTTGCGTTATCCTGCACTGATATTTTCAGCGTGTGTCGTTTTCATCGGCAGACTGGTAAAAGCAAAAGCAAGTAGCCTACGTCACTCACATGAGATTATGTTAGATGATTGTTGCAATTAATTTAAATAATATTTACCTGTCCAAAAAAGTGATCCACACAGGTGCATAAAACACTTTGTGGTGCACTTTTGCTGGATGAGTGCTTGTTTTTTTTATTAGTGATCTGAGAAAAACGTCCAAAGTTAAAGTTTTTCGTCCTCTTGGCAAAGTCATACGGGACATTACTGTGACTTTTAGATTTGGGGGAAAATTGGGAAAACAAAAAAAGAGATTTTCTGAAAATATAGATATTTTTCTTTTATAATTTATTTTGATTTTGATTCTGTTTTTTTCTTGAATAAAGGTCAAGTTTTTCTTTAGGTGCCATGGCTCGCACAAGACTACTCTGGGCTATAAATATTTACACTTTTGTTTTAAAATGTTGGGCTAAAACTTTTGGTTATTGCTCCCTGAGCTAGGAGATTACAATTTTCAGGACCACTTTAATAAAGTACATAATAAAGTTTTAAAAATCGATTAAGGTCTGAAGACACATGACAACTATTTACATTCGATCTTTATTCTCGACAATGTTTCAAAATAAGCGCAATTATTTTATAGTATAAGTTTCGGCTTTACAAGTCTAAAAGAATTAAGAGTATAATTTACGAAAGCGTATTATATCTTGGCGTGTGACGTGTAAATTATGAGAGAGCGAGGGTCCCTTAATTTAGTTAAAATTTACAAACCCTTGGAATGCTTTAAAAATGGTGGCCAAAATATAAGAGATTTCGCCAGCCAGACCCCGCCGTACTATTTAGAAGCATGATTGACTTTGTAAAAGCAATGTTTATAGTTTTTAATTTACATATTAATGGCTAAAAAACCGTAGTGACAGGAGTCAAATAGATGGTCTATATCGAAGGTTTTCCCACACTCCATGTGGTTTTTACAAAATTACAAGGATATGAAGGAGTTCTTAGTCTAAAAATTAAGGATTGTAGTGACAGCTGTATTTGTTTTAGAAAAAGACCATCCTGTTGGAACGCTACTGTTTTTAATTTGCCCTTTGCTTCTTTAATTGAAAGTTTTATATTTGTTACCCCACCGGATTTTCCCATAGCTGCACTTTTAGCTGCTCTGTCGGTCTGATCATTGCCTATTATGCTGCTATGGGACGGTATCCATGTTAGCTGTAGGGCTGTACCTTTTATTGATATTTGATGTAATAGTATTCTAATTTCATTTACGATTTCCAGCCTGTTTTTATTTTCTTCCCGAAGGGCCTGAATAGAAGGTAGGGAGTCTGAAAATTACAACGTTTGGTGGAGGGTTAGCTAAATTATTTAGGAAGTTCTAGTAGTGCCTATAATTCTGCGCTTCATTCCATAATAATTGCAATTAATTCCATAATAGCTATATCATCTGCGTACATATAGATTTTTTTATATTTTTTATTTTTTTCATGCAGCATAATATTGAATAACGTTGGGGAACGCCCATATCTAAAAAATGAATTTCCGAAAGGGACTCACATTTTTTTTGTTTCGTAGGAAGGTTTTTATGAAATTAAAGGTATTGCCCTCGATACCGAGCCTGTTAAAATTTAGTTGGAAAGATTTTGTAATTTTGAGTGCAGGAATGGTAAATGCACATCCTCTTTTATGATTGATTTTTGAACCGTCCGTAAAAATATGTAAAAATTCTTTTAGGCTTTCGACGTTTTCTTTAGCGGCTATGCTTATGAGATTGACTTCTTTAGAATACATTTCATTTAAAGTTGTATCGTATTGTATCTCCTCCTTCTCGCACTTCAGAAAAGCCGCCGCGGGACGGGGAAAACATCTTCCAACTTTATCACTGGTGAAACACTGTTTTGACACCCCCCCTCCTGGTATCAAACTGCCTGGTGAGAAGCACCTTTGATCCACGGCCCCCTCCACTAGTGTGTAGATGACAAGAAACAATAAACCACTTGGTCTGGAAGTACTCATGTGCTGAAATAATGAGGGGTGAAAACTGACTCAGACCAACGACGTAGCGATTGTGGTTGACCTAGTGATAACATAAAGCTGTCTGCAATGCATGTGTCAAAGGAGTGTGGTGGCATTGTTGTTAAAATAAACACAATACCTCACTGTTTTGATTGGTACAGTTTAAAAGCAGTGTTTGTCAGGCGAAGATGAAATGTTTATATCACAGGTGTTACATACGACGCTAGAGGATTAACATTAGTCAAAATCGTCATCGTAATAGTAATCTAAGTATTCTTGTTGCAATTTGACTCAAAGGGAGTAAATATGGAGAAATTTGCTGCAGAGAAAAAGTCATGTTACGTTTCTTTTACATTTTGCTTGGTCTCCTCTAAATTTAAGCAATTATTATTGCTATTTGTGCCTGCACACATAGGCCTACACACACACACACACACACACACACACACACACACACACACACACACACACACACACACACACACACACACACACACACACACACACACACACACACACACACACACACACACACACACACACACACACACACACACACACACACACACACACACACACACACACACACACAATCCAGAAGACAATCCAGTAGAAATTATAGAATTCCGATTATTCTAATTTGTACTAGTAGGATTCCGAATCCTACTGGATTCCAGTTTCTACTGTGACACATACATGGCTAATCGTTTACATGCTACAATTGTTTATTTTATACAAATGGCCCGGGTCTTCATAATAGCACTTCAAAATGTCTCCCAGTGATGATGATCGTGAATATATATGGTTTAAAGTGGTCTACAGCCGGCCAACTGTTTTCAAGCTATGGCTATTTGTTTGGGGGTTACAGTCATAATTCATAATTATAACGACTTTAAGGTCAAATATAAAGGTCACGGTCAAGTGGCTTTTAAATGTCTCCAACTGCATTCCTTGGGTCATGCTGATCAGGAATATATATGGTTTTGTGGTGTCCGATCTACAGCCACAGGTAAAAAAAGAGAAGTTCAAAAGTCAAGGTCAAGGTCATTAGGATAATCAATACTTTGCACCACACATGACGTTAAGGTAGTCTGCCTACCTGCCAACTTTGAAGCCAGTAACTGAAAAAATGTGAATGATGTAGCCAAAACACCAACTTGACACCGCCAAGGTGTCCTTGACCGTGATTGGTTCCCAATATTCTAAATCACCATTAGCAAATGCTCGCACATCCCAATTTTTAAAAGTGTAAGTCGAATGGTGCGAACGAAAAAGTTCGGTTTTCAAAGTCAAACTTCAAGATCAAGGTCAGCACGTTTATATTGTTTCAATGGAGCCATTCCTGCACACCACCACACAAAATTCGAACTGGATCATGATACAGCTCGGACATTAAATATATAGCACAGAGAAGGATATTTCGGTTTTGTGAGTCTTCCTTGGTGGAGGTTTGCACTGGGAGTTCCCAATTTCTATGGGACCATATAGATACCATGACAACCCCCAACACAAAATTTGAAATGATTCTGTCTAAAAGGGGCATGAATTACAGGGCACACATATTTTACAGAAAAGTGAGTCTGCCTTGGCGGAGATTTGAACTGGAGATTTAAATTTTCTATGGGACCATATCTGCAGCATGATGCACTATCACACAAAATTTGAAGCAATTCTGTACTCCAATTCAAATAATCAAACAATCTTGTTTAACTCTTCATGTCAGTTTGAAATGTTACTGCATGTCCCACCCCCCTCCCTCCCATCTTATATATCTGCTAATAATGTAATTTTTACATGCACTCAGTTAGATTTGTATGAATAGATGTGTAGGGAAATCACATAAATACTTCAATAGCTATCTGCTGTAGGCTTAAAATTTCACACACACACATTTTGTTGTTTTTTTGTTTTGTTTTGTTGTCTATTAATGTTGTTGTTGTCTATTATTGTCTGTTATCACAAACAGACGTAAAACTAAAGAACGAACACACACATGCGCCAAATTAATTTGATCATAGATGAAAATCAACGTCATTTTCTATGAAAACATTAGCGACGTTAATCCACACAGGGATTGTCTGGTTGCTTATGTGTGTTTTTAAACAAGCATAGTGGTACTCACAACTGATCATCGATCGTCTGCGCAAATATTGATCGATCTTGAGGCTATCAATAAATTGATCGATCAATTGCGCAAGAAGATTGCTTGATTTTTGGTCGATGGCATATTCGATAGTGTAAATTCGTATATGGCACTAATGCTTTGCTTTACATGCAGGCATTTCGAATACAAGAAAATGTTCTTCATACTTTATAATAGTGATTGACATGTGTAAAGTAACATCAATACTGTATTTGTGTTTGTAATCTCCTATGATAAGGTGTCCACAATCCTTAAGGTATATTAATGTGTCACTTTATGTGCGGTTCTAAAACATACAGATGATTAAAGTCATGGAAGTTCAGCTTAACGTCGCGTATCGGCTTTCGCCATGTACGACGGGCTGAACAAACCAACCATGGTATAAACAAAAATTTATGTTCCTGAATCACTGTCTTAGCCAAAAGGCCAAGAAGCGATCAGGATTTGTTTTTATTAAAGTCATTATTGTCTGGAGGTCTTATATTTGGCTCAAGGGCCAGCCACACCGCATTCGATTCAATCGAAATGCGATACGATTGTGACGATGTATGCGAAAATGCTCCTGTCTAAAAAATAATGATGGTATTTCCACTCACTATACTCGTGTACATCCCAGTATATGAATCAAATGAAATGTTTGATTAAAAAAACACCCAAATATTTCATCAGATTCGTGTACGGAGGACTACAAATATAGTGAACATAACTAGTAGGATTTCATCAGATTTATTTAGACAGTAGAATTTCACGAGAATCATGCCTCACAAATGTCACAATCCGATCGCATTGATATCGAATCGTATGCAGTGTGGCTGGCCCTTTGGTTACATGTTGTGTTCCAGGAGACTTAAACTCTTTTGCTCTTGTACGAGGGGCACTTTTGCAATGTGGATCACTGGCAGTGTGCATCCTCCTTCTGGCTAGTCAAACTTTTAGAAGAGTCCCTCACTAGAACACATACACGTGGATATCCTTTCAACCCAAATGGTTATGGCACCAGACCAGCTCAAGTATGTCAAAAATAGTGCCCTCAAAGAACGCTGAAGCATCTTCGACTTTCTATAATTGCTTGCCCCTTCAGTGACACTGACCACTGGTTAACGACATCAAAATTTGTTCATTTGAACTCCTATGTGTAGTCAAACAGTGAAAATAGGCCAAAGTGACCACTGGTCAGTGACACTGACCACATCAACAATTGTTCATATGATCTCCTAATACACTAATTAGCATTCAAACGGTAAAATTAGGCCAAAGTGACCAGTGTCAGTGGTCAGCTTGTTCATTTTATCAAACAAAGATTTAGAAAAAAAAGAACTTCTCAAGAATGAGTTTTTATAACTCCAACTTTCACTTGGACAAAACGGCGGTTAAAAATCGGGCGCCGTTTTGTTCAACCCGCCGTTTTGTCTACAGACGGAATTTGGACAAAACGGCGGTTAACAGCCACATCGTCTGCGACATGCTCAGAATCTTTCTGCTATCAATCTAAACTGTCCATTTTGCTCTGTTGTGGAAAATGAACTACATTTTATATTTGTATTAGGCAAAAAGACGATTATTGTTGATGCCTTATTTATTTAGTTATGTCTTATTTATGTCCCATATGTGTTTTATTTGAATGTGCTTTGCATCTCACCTCTAGTGATATGGGCCTAAGCCTAAATCTTTGATCTTTAAACAATGTGTTCATTGTTACACACACACACACACACACACACACACACACACACACACACACACACACACACACACACACACACACACACACACACACACACACACACACACACACACACACACACACACACACACACACACACACACACACACACACACACACACACACACACACACACACACACACACACACACACACACACACACACACACACACACACCTTACATGCACACGCCTGCAGACCACATGCAAAATGTATGCACGCACACATACATGTACACTCCTGTACATGCATAGAAGTGTCAAATAGACAATGTTCGGATACATACAGGCTGCTTTAAAAATAAAAATAAACATATATATGGATAGACAGATAGACAGGCAGAGAGTGAAAGAGACAAACATGCACAGAGACTGACAGACAGGAACAGGGAATGTCAAAGACAGATAAACAGACAGACTGATAGACAGAACGGCAGGAAAGCAGAGACAAAGAAAGACCAACAGACACAAAAAAGAAAGAGAGAGAGAAGAAGCAGATTTGAAATAAAATAGCAAATTTGATTACAAAAAACAATTTTTTATCCAAATGTCTTTATAATCGAACATTGCAATCAAGATCTATGTTCTAAAAAATATAGAGTGCTCCTTTTTAGGCTGTTTTTGCTCCTTTTTAGGCTGTTTTCGATCCATGAAGATCTCGTCAGTTAAACACGGCATTAGGATCTTACCCAAGTCATGTGGGATTTTCTCACCTTAACACAGTGGGAAAGTTTCCCTGTTGTATATTGGCAAAAAGCCCCCCCAAAACCCATCACTCAGATAAAACACGCAGTCAACCACTACGGCCCGACTTCGGAAACAGCAATATAGACGCCCATCTATTCCATCTTGTGCTTGTTTGTAACGAAACCAGCAAACCAAAGACAGTAAACATATGAACAATGACTTGCATAAAGACAGTAAGAATATGCCGGGCCGCTTTGTTGCTCCTGCATGCTATTTGCCTTTATTGTTATCAGGAAATGAACTGTTCACCATTAATCCTGAATAAATGCTGTTGAGATGTGCGTGTGTTGAAAACTTCCAAGTCAACCACATTCAATCAAGCTTTGCATAGACTGGCGCCACCACTTGCTCTCTCTCCTGATTTGTGTGCTATCTTAAATTAAACTAGTTACGGTTATTTTGCACACAGGATGACTGGCAGAATAGCAAGCTACTAAAGAACGCTTTCCTCCGCCGTCCTGTGTTCATGGTAGTGACTGTGATGCCACCATATATATATATATCAAGCCAAGTCGAGTCAGGGAAACTTTATCATATCAATATATTATTGCTTCAATGTCATTGTCGAATTATTTTAACTGTGCGACATAAAAAAATTTAAAGATAGTCAAATCAATTATAATATTTAGATTTATTTAGATTTTTGTTCTTTTTTGTTTAAGAAAAAATCTTTTATATGACAATTTTATTTACTTCAATAACGTATCTTTGAGAATTGCTGAAAATGCTTTGGTGAGTAATTCTTGTACTACTTACATGCAAAAAATATCAAAATCAACAACAGTTCACTTACGGCTGTGAGCGGCAAAATGACCCCTGTGTTCTTCTAATGTTGAACCATGTACAAAGAATCAGAGGACATAAAATGTAGAAAAAGTTTAGAAAGTATGCTGAGAGTTTGGAGAAGTGGAGGGGGTGGGAGAGGCATGGGGGAAGGAGATGAAAAGGCAAAAGAGGCCACCAAGTCCTGAGGCTGTAGGTGGTGATGGTAATTTGGGTTTGGCTGCTTTGTGGCCATTAAAAACACAACCCAGTTAGTTACCATTCACACTTCAGGAGTTAGTTCTGAAGATAAAATATAGGAAGATAATTTTGCAAAATAAGTTTATTTTTGTGTTTAGAGATGTATTAAGAGTAGAAAACAGCTAAACGTTTTTTTTGTTTTTTTAAAAATTCCGATTTAAAAAAAGGCATGAAGCGGGTATTCAGTTTGTTATTTAAAAAAAAGCATGCAGCAATACAGTTTACTATAATAAGACAGAAAACCACAGCGAGTTCGTTGATACACGCTAGCTGTTTTACAGGGTGGACGCCATAAGAAGACGCCATAAGCCTTAAACATTCACATTCTTTAGCTTTAGTTGATCATTTCACCACGCTAGCTGTTGACAGGGTGGCATTACAAGAAGACGCCATCAGCCTTAAACATTCACATTCTTTAGCTTTAGTTGATCATTTCCCTCTCTCCAATAGCTGCCGGCTTTCAGATTAACGCCTCATTATCTTCTCAAATGTTGGGATTTAGTAACCCGATTGTGAGTAGATAAGAATACAATGCTCTCAACTCATTTTCTTTTAGCAAACGTTTGACAACATCGGTTACAAGCTGTTTATCCTACTTTCTCTCTTTTCAAAATGTGATTTAACAATCATAAATCAAATCAACGGTGTTTCAAACAGACAGGCAGACAGTGGATAGACAGAAGTAAGGGAAAATAACTACTTCAAATCTGGTTTTAGTTGTTTATTATGTCAGTTAGGATTTAAGAGAGCGGGTGGAAGTGAGGAGAGCAGTAATTTCTTTTCGTTCACTTCTTGAAGAAAATATATTCCGCTTGTCAACTGGCAAATAAATATATATTGTGCAAATAGTGAGACAATGCTGGAACCCTTTTAACAGACACGTTGATATAATGTATTCTTTTTTTTGCGTTATCCTGCACTGATATTTTCAGCGTGTGTCGTTTTCATCGGCAGACTGGTAAAAGCAAAAGCAAGTAGCCTACGTCACTCACATGAGATTATGTTAGATGATTGTTGCAATTAATTTAAATAATATTTACCTGTCCAAAAAAGTGATCCACACAGGTGCATAAAACACTTTGTGGTGCACTTTTGCTGGATGAGTGCTTGTTTTTTTTATTAGTGATCTGAGAAAAACGTCCAAAGTTAAAGTTTTTCGTCCTCTTGGCAAAGTCATACGGGACATTACTGTGACTTTTAGATTTGGGGGAAAATTGGGAAGGGGAAAAAAAGAGATTTTCTGAAAATATAGATATTTTTCTTTTATAATTTATTTTGATTTTGATTCTGTTTTTTTCTTGAATAAAGGTCAAGTTTTTCTTTAGGTGCCATGGCTCGCACAAGACTACTCTGGGCTATAAATATTTACACTTTTGTTTTAAAATGTTGGGCTAAAACTTTTGGTTATTGCTCCCTGAGCTAGGAGATTACAATTTTCAGGACCACTTTAATAAAGTACATAATAAAGTTTTAAAAATCGATTAAGGTCTGAAGACACATGACAACTATTTACATTCGATCTTTATTCTCGACAATGTTTCAAAATAAGCGCAATTATTTTATAGTATAAGTTTCGGCTTTACAAGTCTAAAAGAATTAAGAGTATAATTTACGAAAGCGTATTATATCTTGGCGTGTGACGTGTAAATTATGAGAGAGCGAGGGTCCCTTAATTTAGTTAAAATTTACAAACCCTTGGAATGCTTTAAAAATGGTGGCCAAAATATAAGAGATTTCGCCAGCCAGACCCCGCCGTACTATTTAGAAGCATGATTGACTTTGTAAAAGCAATGTTTATAGTTTTTAATTTACATATTAATGGCTAAAAAACCGTAGTGACAGGAGTCAAATAGATGGTCTATATCGAAGGTTTTCCCACACTCCATGTGGTTTTTACAAAATTACAAGGATATGAAGGAGTTCTTAGTCTAAAAATTAAGGATTGTAGTGACAGCTGTATTTGTTTTAGAAAAAGACCATCCTGTTGGAACGCTACTGTTTTTAATTTGCCCTTTGCTTCTTTAATTGAAAGTTTTATATTTGTTACCCCACCGGATTTTCCCATAGCTGCACTTTTAGCTGCTCTGTCGGTCTGATCATTGCCTATTATGCTGCTATGGGACGGTATCCATGTTAGCTGTAGGGCTGTACCTTTTATTGATATTTGATGTAATAGTATTCTAATTTCATTTACGATTTCCAGCCTGTTTTTATTTTCTTCCCGAAGGGCCTGAATAGAAGGTAGGGAGTCTGAAAATTACAACGTTTGGTGGAGGGTTAGCTAAATTATTTAGGAAGTTCTAGTAGTGCCTATAATTCTGCGCTTCATTCCATAATAATTGCAATTAATTCCATAATAGCTATATCATCTGCGTACATATAGATTTTTTTATATTTTTTATTTTTTTCATGCAGCATAATATTGAATAACGTTGGGGAACGCCCATATCTAAAAAATGAATTTCCGAAAGGGACTCACATTTTTTTTGTTTCGTAGGAAGGTTTTTATGAAATTAAAGGTATTGCCCTCGATATCGAGGGCAATACCTTTAATTTCATAAAAACCTTCCTACGAAACAAAAAAAATGTGAGTCCCTTTCGGAAATTCATTTTTTAGATATGGGCGTTCCCCAACGTTATTCAATATTATGCTGCATGAAAAAAAAATCTATATGTACGCAGATGATATAGCTATTATGGAATTAATTGCAATTATTATGGAATGAAGCGCAGAATTATAGGCACTACTAGAACTTCCTAAATAATTTAGCTAACCCTCCACCAAACGTAATTTTCAGACTCCCTACCTTCTATTCAGGCCCTTCGGGAAGAAAATAAAAACAGGCTGGAAATCGTAAATGAAATTAGAATACTATTACATCAAATATCAATAAAAGGTACAGCCCTACAGCTAACATGGATACCGTCCCATAGCAGCATAATAGGCAATGATCAGACCGACAGAGCAGCTAAAAGTGCAGCTATGGGAAAATCCGGTGGGGTAACAAATATAAAACTTTCAATTAAAGAAGCAAAGGGCAAATTAAAAACAGTAGCGTTCCAACAGGATGGTCTTTTTCTAAAACAAATACAGCTGTCACTACAATCCTTAATTTTTAGACTAAGAACTCCTTCATATCCTTGTAATTTTGTAAAAACCACATGGAGTGTGGGAAAACCTTCGATATAGACCATCTATTTGACTCCTGTCACTACGGTTTTTTAGCCATTAATATGTAAATTAAAAACTATAAACATTGCTTTTACAAAGTCAATCATGCTTCTAAATAGTACGGCGGGGTCTGGCTGGCGAAATCTCTTATATTTTGGCCACCATTTTTAAAGCATTCCAAGGGTTTGTAAATTTTAACTAAATTAAGGGACCCTCGCTCTCTCATAATTTACACGTCACACGCCAAGATATAATATGCTTTCGTAAATTATACTCTTAATTCTTTTAGACTTGTAAAGCCGAAACTTATACTATAAAATAATTGCGCTTATTTTGAAACATTGTCGAGAATAAAGATCGAATGTAAATAGTTGTCATGTGTCTTCAGACCTTAATCGATTTTTAAAACTTTATTATGTACTTTATTAAAGTGGTCCTGAAAATTGTAATCTCCTAGCTCAGGGAGCAATAACCAAAAGTTTTAGCCCAACATTTTAAAACAAAAGTGTAAATATTTATAGCCCAGAGTAGTCTTGTGCGAGCCATGGCACCTAAAGAAAAACTTGACCTTTATTCAAGATAAAAACCATAGAATCAAAATCAAAATAAATTATAAAAGAAAAATATCTATATTTTCAGAAAATCTCTTTTTCTTTTCCCCTTCCCCCTTTTTCCCTAAAATCTAAAAGTCACAGTAATGTCCCGTATGACTTTGCCAAGAGGACGAAAAACTTTAACTTTGGACGTTTTTCTCAGATCACTAATAAAAAAAACAAGCACTCATCCAGCAAAAGTGCACCACAAAGTGTTTTATGCACCTGTGTGGATCACTTTTTTGGACAGGTAAATATTATTTAAATTAATTGCAACAATCATCTAACATAATCTCATGTGAGTGACGTAGGCTACTTGCTTTTGCTTTTACCAGTCTGCCGATGAAAACGACACACGCTGAAAATATCAGTGCAGTGCAGTGTCTGTTAAAAGGGTTCCAGCATTGTCTCACTATTTGCACAATATATATTTATTTGCCAGTTGACAAGCGGAATATATTTTCTTCAAGAAGTGAACGAAAAGAAATTACTGCTCTCCTCACTTCCACCCGCTCTCTTAAATCCTAACTGACATAATAAACTAAAACCAGATTTGAAGTAGTTATTTTCCCTTACTTCTGTCTATCCACTATCTGCCTGTCTGTTTGAAACACCGTTGATTTGATTTATGATTGTTAAATCACATTTTGAAAAGAGAGAAAGTAGGATAAACAGCTTGTAACCGATGTTGTCAAACGTTTGCTAAAAGAAGGCTACAATGAGTTGAGAGCATGAGAGAGGGGGGGGGAGGGGGGGGGGGGGGGGGGGCTGTGTATGGCTTGTCTGTCTGTGTCAATTTTCTTGTTTGCATTCGTATCATATTGCCTTATCTATAGAATAGGGTTTATTAGTTTTTGTTTGGTCCGTCCGGTGTCCGTCCTTCCGTCCGGCGTGCCTCCGTCCGTCGGCTATTCTTATCTACTCACAATCGGGTTACTAAATCCCAACATTTGAGAAGATAATGAGGCGTTAATCTGAAAGCCGGCAGCTATTGGAGAGAGGGAAATGATCAACTAAAGCTAAAGAATGTGAATGTTTAAGGCTGATGGCGTCTTCTTGTAATGCCACCCTGTCAACAGCTAGCGTGGTGAAATGATCAACTAAAGCTAAAGAATGTGAATGTTTAAGGCTTATGGCGTCTTCTTATGGCGTCCACCCTGTAAAACAGCTAGCGTGTATCAACGAACTCGCTGTGGTTTTCTGTCTTATTATAGTAAACTGTATTGCTGCATGCTTTTTTAAAAATAACAAACTGAATACCCGCTTCATGCCTTTTTTTAAATCGGAATTTTTAAAAAAACAAAAAAAACGTTTAGCTGTCAGTCTCTACTCTTAATACATCTCTAAACACAAAAATAAACTTATTTTGCAAAATTATCTTCCTATATTTTATCTTCAGAACTAACTCCTGAAGTGTGAATGGTAAATAACTGGGTTGTGTTTTTAATGGCCACAAAGCAGCCAAACCCAAATTACCATCACCACCTACAGCCTCAGGACTTGGTAGCCTCTTATGCCTTATCGTTCTCCTTCCCCCATACATCTCCCAACCCTCTCCCTTACTCCAAACTCTTACCATACTTTCTAAACTTTTTCTACATTTTATGTCCTCTGATTCTTTGTACATGGTTCAACATTAGAAGAACACAGGGGTCATTTTGCCGCTCACAGCCGTAAGTGAACTGTTGTTGATTTTGATATTTTTTGCATGTAAGTAGTACAAGAATTACTCACCAAAGCATTTTCAGCAATTCTCAAAGATACGTTATTGAAGTAAATAAAATTGTCATATAAAAGATTTTTTCTTAAACAAAAAAGAACAAAAATCTAAATAAATCTAAATATTATAATTGATTTGACTATCTTTAAATTTTTTTATGTCGCACAGTTAAAATAATTCGACAATGACATTGAAGCAATAATATATTGATATGATAAAGTTTCCCTGACTCGACTTGGCTTGATATATATATATGGTGGCATCACAGTCACTACCATGAACACAGGACGGCGGAGGAAAGCGTTCTTTAGTAGCTTGCTATTCTGCCAGTCATCCTGTGTGCAAAATAACCGTAACTAGTTTAATTTAAGATAGCACACAAATCAGGAGAGAGAGCAAGTGGTGGCGCCAGTCTATGCAAAGCTTGATTGAATGTGGTTGACTTGGAAGTTTTCAACACACGCACATCTCAACAGCATTTATTCAGGATTAATGGTGAACAGTTCATTTCCTGATAACAATAAAGGCAAATAGCATGCAGGAGCAACAAAGCGGCCCGGCATATTCTTACTGTCTTTATGCAAGTCATTGTTCATATGTTTACTGTCTTTGGTTTGCTGGTTTCGTTACAAACAAGCACAAGATGGAATAGATGGGCGTCTATATTGCTGTTTCCGAAGTCGGGCCGTAGTGGTTGACTGCGTGTTTTATCTGAGTGATGGGTTTTGCCAATATACAACAGGGAAACTTTCCCACTGTCTTAAGGTGAGAAAATCCCACATGACTTGGGTAAGATCCTAATGCCGTGTTTAACTGACGAGATCTTCATGGATCGAAAACAGCCTAAAAAGGAGCAAAAACTAAGCCTAAGCACTAGCACTCTATATTTTTTAGAACATAGATCTTGATTGCAATGTTCGATTATAAAGACATTTGGATAAAAATTGTTTTTTGTAATCAAATTTGCTGATATTTTATTTCAAATCTGCTTCTTCTCTCTCTCTTTCTTTTTTGTGTCTGTTGGTCTTTCTCTGTCTCTGCTTTCCTGCCGTTCTGTCTATCAGTCTGTCTGTTTATCTGTCTTTGTTTTTTTCCCTGTTCCTGTCCCACATTTTCGTTTCCCTGTTCCTGTCTGTCAGTCTCTGTGCATGTGTGTCTGTTTGTCTCTTTCACTCTCTGCCTGTCTATCTGTCTATCCATATATATGTTTATTTTTATTTTTAAAGCAGCCTGTATGTATCCGAACATTGTCTATTTGACACTTCTATGCATGTACAGGAGTGTACATGTATGTGTGCGTGCATACATTTTGCATGTGGCCTGCAGGCGTGTGCATGTAAGGTGTGTGTGTGTGTGTG
Organism: Phymorhynchus buccinoides; assembly: GCA_017654935.2. Classification (NCBI taxonomy): domain Eukaryota; kingdom Metazoa; phylum Mollusca; class Gastropoda; order Neogastropoda; family Raphitomidae; genus Phymorhynchus; species Phymorhynchus buccinoides. The sequence goes on along the minus strand of CM065700.1, from coordinate 24,061,686 downwards.
TGTGTGTGTGTGTGTGTGTGTGATGTGTGTGTGTGTGTGTGTGTGTGTGTGTGTGTGTGTGTGTGTGTGTGTGTGTGTGTGTGTGCGTGCGTGCGTGTGCGTGTGCGTGTGTGTGTGTGTGCTGTGTGTGTGTGTGTGTGTGCGTGTGTGCGTGTGCGTGTGCGTGCGTGTAGGCGGTGCGCGTGGGCGTGTGTGAGTGTGTTTGTGTGTGTGTGTGTGTGTGTGTGTTGTGTGTTGTGTGTGTGTGAGTGTGTGTGTGCAAACAATGAACACATTGTTTTAAAGATTCAAAGATTTAGGCTTAGGCCCATATCACTAGAGGTGAGATGCAAAGCACATTCAAATAAAACACATATGGGACATAAATAAGACATAACTAAATAAATAAGGCATCAACAATAATCGTCTTTTTGCCTAATACAAATATAAAATGTAGTTCATTTTCCACAACAGAGCAAAATGGACAGTTTAGATTGATAGCAGAAAGATTCTGAGCATGTCGCAGACGATGTGGCTGTTAACCGCCGTTTTGTCCAAATTCCGTCTGTAGACAAAACGGCGGGTTGAACAAAACGGCGCCCGATTTTGAACCGCCGTTTTGTCCAAATGAAAGTTGGAGTTATAAAAACTCATTCTTGACAAGTTCTTTTTTTTTTAAAATCTTTGTTTGATAAAATGAACAACAAGCTGACCACTGACACTGGTCACGTTGGCCTAATTTTACAGTTTGAATGCTAATTAGTGTATTAGGAGTTCAAATGAACAATTTTTGATGTGGTCAGTGTCACTGACCAGTGGTCACTTTGGCCTATTTTCACTGTTTGACTACACATAGGAGTTCAAATGAACAAATTTTGATGTCGTTGACCAGTGGTCAGTGTCACTGAAGGGGCAAGCAATTATAGAAAGTCGAAGATGCTTCAGCGTTCTTTGAGGGCACTATTTTTGACATACTTGAGCTGGTCTGGTGCCATAACTGTTTGGTTTGAAAGGATATCCACGTGCTTGTGTTCTTGTGAGGGACTCTTCTAAAAGTTTGACTATCCAGAAGGAGGATGCACACTGCCAGTGATCCACATTGCAAAAGTGCCCCTCGTACAAGAGCAAAAGAGTTTAAGTCTCCTGGAACACAACATGTAACCAAAGGGGGCCAGCCACACTGCATACGATTCGATATCAATGCGATCGGATTGTGACATTTGTCAGGCATGATTCACGTGAAATTCTACTGTATAATAATCTGATGAAATCCTACTAGCTATGTTCCCTATTTTGTATCCTCTCGTACACGAATCTGATGAAATATTGGGTTTTTTTTCATCAAACATTCATTTGATTCATATACGGATGTGTACACGAGTATAGTGAGTGGAAATACCATCCTTATTTTTTAGACGAGGAGCATTTTCGCATACATCGTCCCAATCGTATCGCATTTCGATTGAATCGAATGCGGTGTGCTGGCCCTTGAGCCAAATATAAGACCTCCTAGACAAATATGACTTTAATAAAACAAATCCTGATCGCTTCTTGGCCTTTTGGCTAAGAGTGATTGCAGGAACTAAATTTTTGTTTATAGCCAATGGTTGGTTTGTTCACCCGTCGTACATGGCGAAAGCCGATCGCGACGTTATGCTGAACTTCCATGACTTTAATCATCTGTATGTTTTAGACCAGCACATAAAGTGAACACATTCATTACCTTAAGGATTGTGGACACCTTATCATAGGAGATTACAACACAAATACAGTATTGATATTACTTTACCATGTCCAATCACTATTAAAAGTTATGAAGAAACATTTTCTTGTATTCGAAATTGCCGTGCATGTAAAGCAAGCATTAGTGCGCATATAGAATTTACAGCTATCGAATCTGCCATCGGACCAAAAAATCGAAGCAATCTTTCTTGCGCAATTGTCGATCATTTATGGATAGCCTCAAAGATCGATCCAATAATTTGCGCAGACGAATCGATGATCAGTTGTGAGTACCACTATCTTGTTTAAAAACACACATAATAACGCATACAATCCCTGTGTGGATTACGTCGCTAATGTTTTCATAGAAAATGACGTTGAATTTTCATCTATGATCCATTTACAATTTGGGGCGCATGTGTGTTGGTGTTTGTTTCCTTTAGTTTTGACTTCTGTTTGTGATAACAGACAATAATAGAACAACAACAACATTAATAGACACACAACAAACAAAAAAAAACAAATGTGTGTGGTGTGAAATTTAAGCACACTACAGCGATATCTATTGAAGTATTTATGTGATTTCCTACACGTCTATTCATACAGAATCTAACTGAGTGCATGTAAAAATTACATTATTAGCAATATTAATATGGGAGGGAAGGGGGTGGGACATGCAGGTAACATTTCCAAACTGACATGAATAAGTTCAAAACCAGATTGTTTGATTAATTTGATTGGAAGTACGAATTGCTTCAAATTTTTTGTTGATCGTGCATCCATGCTGGCAGATATGGTCCCATAGAAAATTTAAAGCCCAGTTCAATCTCCGCCCAAGGCAGACTCACTTTTCTGTAAAATATGTGTGCTGTAAGTCATGCCCCTTTTAGACAGAATCATTTCAAATTTTGTGTTGGGGTTGTCATGGTATCTATATGGTCCCATAGAACTTGGGAACTCCCAGTGCAAAACCTCCACCAAGGAAGACCACAAAACCGACATATCCTTCTCTGTTATATATATTTAATGTCCGATGCTGTATCATGATCCAGTTCGAATTTTGTGTGGTGGTGTGGCAGGAATGGTCCCATTGAAACAATATAACGATGCTGACCTTAGACTTGAATGTTTGACTTGAAAACCGACTTTTTCGTTCGCCCCATTCGACGTTACACTTTTTAAAAATTGGGATGTGCTAGCAATTTGCTAATGGTGATTTTTAGACATATTGGGAACCAATCACGGTCAAGGACACTTGGCGGTGTCAAGTTGTGTTTGGCTTACATCATTCCATTTGTTCAGTTACTGGCTCAAAGTTGGCAGGTAGGCAGACTACCCTTAAGCGCATGTGTGGTTGCAAAGTAATGATTATCCTAATGACCTTGACCTTGACATTTGAACTTCTCTTGTTTTACCTGTGAGCTGTAGATCGGACACCCACACAACCATATATATTCCTGATCAACATGACCAAAAGAATGCAGTGGGAGACAATTGAAGCCAGTTGACCTTGACCTTGACATTTGACCTTCAGAGTGTTATATATGAATTAATGAACTGTAACCCCCAAACAAATTAGCCATAGTTGAAAACAGTTGGGCGGCTGTAGCCACTTTAAGCCATATATATTCACGATCATCATCACTGGGAGACATTTTGAAGTGCTATTATGAAGACCCGGGCCATTTGTATAAAATAAACAATTGTAGCATGTAAACGATTAGCCATGTATGTGTCACAGTAGAAACTGGAATCCAGTAGGATTTCGGAATCCTACTAGTACAATTAGAACTCATCGGGAATTCTATAATTTCTACTGTGGATTGTTTGCTGATTGTGTGTGTGTGTGTGTGTGTGTGTGTGTGTGTTTGGTGTGTGTGTGTGTGTGTCTGTAGGCCTATGGTGTGCAGGCACAAATAGCAATAATAATTGCTTTTAAATTTAGAGGAGACCAAGCAAAATGTAAAAGAAACGTAACCTGACTTTTTCTCTGCAGCAAATTTCTCCACTTTTACTCCCTTTGAGTCAAATTGCAACAAGAATACTTAGATTACTATTACGATGACGATTTTGACTAATGTTAATCCTCTAGCGTCGTATGTAACACCTGTGATATAAACATTTCATCTTCGCCTGACAAACACTGCTTTTAAACTGTACCAATCAAAACAGTGAGGTATTGTGTTTATTTTAACAACAATGCCACCACACTCCTTTGACACATGCATTGCAGACAGCTTTATGTTATCACTAGGTCAACCACAATCGCTACGTCGTTGGTCTGAGTCAGTTTTCACCCCTCATTATTTCAGCACATGAGTACTTCCAGACCAGGTGGTTTATTGTTTCTTGTCATTCCCACCCTAGTGAAGGGGGCCGTGGGACAAAGGTGATTATCACCAGGCAGTTTGATACCAGGAGGGGGGGTGTCAAAACAGTGTTTCACCAGTTATACAGTAGGTCTTTGGAGAAGTTCCAAGGGAAGTAATTCAGTGTTGTCTGTATCACCTGTGATGCAATAGGCTTTTGAGGAAACTTAGAAACAAACTAAATTATTCTGTTTTGTGGATATAAAATTAATTTTCTGTATGAAAAAGGTTCAGATAGTATTATGTGACACAGTGATGCTATGTATGTGGAACTTCTTCGTGTTGATTACTTATACTACTGTTCCAAAACATGTACGATATTGTTCCCTCTTAGAGTACACCCAACCGGCTGTAAGATTAACCTGTGGTTTAGTGTGTGTGTGGTGTGTGTGTGTGTGGTGTTTGTGTGTTTGTGTGTGTGGTGGTGTGTGTGTGTGTGTGTGTGTGTGTGTGTTTGTGGTATGCTGATGTGTGTGTGTGTGCACATGCATGCTATAGCTCAAGTGATTGTGCATGCGTGCCATGTATGTGAGATCATGTGTTTGTCTATGCACATGTTATCAATGGTGGTGGAGTATGGTGATGTAAGCCCATTATTGGCACTGTTAACCGCCGTTTTGTTCAAAATTCCGCCTTTTTGTCCAAAAATTTTTCTATTATTATTTGGACAAAACGGCGCGCGGTCAACAATCTATAGACAAAAACGGCGGGTTGGACAAAAAGGCGCCCGATTTTTAACCGTCGTTTTTGTCCAAATGAAAGTTGGAGTTATAAAAACTCATTCTTGACCAGTTCTCATTATATAAAAAAAACTGTGTTAACTAAACTTGAAATAACAAGCTGACCACTGACCAGTTGTCACTTTGGCCTATTTTTACTGTTTGAATGCTAATTAGTGTATTAGGAGATCACATGAACAATAATATTATTGTTGATGTGGATTGACCAGTGGTCAGCGGACACTGACCAATGGTCACTTTTGACCTATTCTTCCCTGTTTTGGACTGCAAATTAGTGATGTCTTCAGGGAGTTCACATGAAAAAAAATATGTGGTTACCAGTGGTCGTGTCACTTGATGATTGGATCATTTTTGGCCTATTTTCAACTGTTTGACTGCAAATTAGTGCATTAGGAGTTGAATTTGACAAGATTTGATTGTGGTTGCGCCAGTGGTCCAATGGTCACTGACGCAGTGGTCACCTTTGGCCTATTTTCACTGTTTGGACTAGCAAATTAGTGTATTAGGAGTTCAGATGAACAAGGTTTGATGTGGTTGACCCATGGTCTGTGTCACTGACCAATGGTCACTTTGGCCTATTTTCACCGTATCCCCTTGCAAATTAGTGAATTAGGAGTTAAAATGAACAATTGTTGATGTGGTTGACCACTGGTCAGTGACACTGACCACTGGTTCACTTTGGGCTCTTTTTTTTTATGTGGTTGACCATTGGTCAGTGTGACCAATCAATTAATCAATATGAATCTAAAAAAGAACATGAGATCAGATCAAAATTGGAGCCTAAGCAGTCAACCAGCACCAGCTAGTTTCTCTTTCGGGAGTCATCCGGTGACTGATAGCGGGGACATCTTCCCAAGTGGACTCCAAACAGCAGTGTAGGACAAGAAATGCACTTGGATGTTGCCCTTTGCAGAAATGCAATGGGCAGCTCTGCTTCCAGAAAGAAAGAAATAGCTTTCTTCAATTTTAAGCATTCTCCTAAATGGACACCTCCGCCAACAAAGTATAACAGACTGTATATCATTTTTGTAAGGGAAAAATAACAAAGGGTGCGATGCATAATTGTGTTCCAACACCCCTAACAATAAAATAAAGTCATTTGTATAGAACTGGACAGCAACAGCAACTGTGCACCGATTGACCATGTAATTACTTTATGTATCACCTGTGATACACCAGGACTCCGTGTCTCTAAGACCTGATGTATCACTTGTGATACAAACACTAATTTGGACATTTTGTTAAGATTTTAATAAAATTTCACTGGAAATGGATTTCTTGCAATGGTCTGATTTACTTTGTTCCAAATACATAATTTTCATATAAGTTTATTATATGTTCAGGTATCTACGAGGGTTAACAGAACTATGTTGAGCTTCCCAATGAGTTAGTTGACTACTGTTCACACGCTTTAAAAATATTCAACTATTTTGCTCATGTATTTCAATGATAAGTGCTCTCCTTCACCTTCCTTTTGTCTTTTTTCTTGTACAGCTGATTCATGTAGATTCCAAATTGTCCTGAATTCCATTTTCTACTGGCTGTACTAGTCGGATTCCGAATCCTACTGGATTCCAATTTCTACTGACATATATAGGTGCGATCAAGCATCACTGGAGGAATGCAGTGGGAGGATATTTTGAAGTGCTGTGCTGGCGACTGCTATTCTGAAGACCCGGGCCGATTGCATAAAAGCAAACAATTGTAGTTTGAAAACTATTGGTTAGCGATCCCTATAACCATGTACATTCGTGATCAACATCACTGGAGAATGCAGTGGGAGACATTTCAAAGTGCTATTCTGGCAACTGCTATCCAGGGGAAGAGCTGCCGGGAAGCGTAGCGAGCGCGGGGTCAACTATAAAAACAGAAGCAAAATGCTTGGCAACATTTGTTGAATGCAACAAATACTTGTAGCGATGAGGTTTTAACCGAGGCGTGGTTACTGCTACCTATCTGTATTAATAAAAAATCGGGATTTTACTGGTGTTGTACTGCCTCCGGGCTTTGCCTCCAGTATTGTTCCACCATAACTTTTATTTACAAAATGTCCCATACGGGCCTGATTCAGACCAGTAGGACGTAAAACACCATTTTCGTCGTTGGCAGCAACAAGAGCTGTCTGGTTAATTTCTATCATTCTTTTTAGCTTAATAGGCCTATATTCAAAACCAATTAAAAGTTGTTATAATAATATGTTCGCAGGTTTGGACTCGATCGTAATTATCGATCACTTTACACTTGTTAGCGCACAACTTCATACAAATGTATATGTCTGCCGACCAGTGACACAGCGTATCCTTGAGACGCAACATGCATTATTTGAAAAGACTGGCAGCGATAACTCAACGTGAAGAAACCCATGCCTATTTGTACTGTTAATGTATTTTTGGTATAGTATTTTTGTTTTAATTTGGTGATTATGGACAGTTTATTCAAACACAGTGGCTAGAGGTACGGCGTTCTTGCAACACTCAGATCATGTTCAGGGATAGTCGACTCTTCTTAGTTGAATTTTTTGTTAACCAATGCATTTTCTTATTTCATATATTTAACACATCTTGGTAAGGAATAAGGGTAGGGGTAGGGGTAGGAACATGTCAGAGTTAATGTTAGCAGTTGTTGAAGACATTTGCGCACAATTTATGGGTCCCGTGGTTGAGCGCCGTATCCGTAGCCTGGATAATTGTGAGATATGGGCCCGTACCCCCGAGCCTCTGCCTTACTCACACAAGATCACAAACGAATCTTATGACATTTTGAAAGAAAATATTGTAATGTCCATCGAAAGTATTATCTACTGTTTTAAACTCTTTTTTTCAGATTCATACGCTTTGTTTTATTAAGCACGCAAGAAACATTAAAGTTTGTGTTGCACACTCTCATGTAGCTGCAATGTACAGTCAAATAAAAGTTCGCAAAAAACAACTAAACTGACAGGTAAGCTTACGTTATCTTCAACAAATTACATTGAAAATATAGTCAGATTGTGAGGTTTACGCTTTTCGAATCTGGCCAGAATCTGTTTATATTATGTGTTATTGTCCTTTGACTGGCGGTGCTTTGGTTTTTCTCCCAAAGAGTGTCCAAAATATTTCCCGATACCGAGTTCCCATGGTATAATACACAAAGATGTTGAAGGCAGGTTTAATATAAGAGATTTGTTCAAAGTAATGGGTCAACACATTGAATAAATTGTACTCTTTTTGTCCGTAATCAAGTTCAGGGATAAAGACCCGAATGGAGCTGAACAGAGCGTAGGGCGAAACGCAGATGACAAAGAGGATGGAGCTAGCTACCAGCATGATGGTCAGAGCTTCATCATGGGACGAGAAAGATGAGGACTCCGATCTCCACTGTCGGATTTTGCGGAGTTTCAGAACCGTTAACGTTGTTGATATTGCCACCACTACCATTGTACCCCCAAGAACTCCAATACCCAGCACAAAGCCTTCCACAGCATTGACCAAATCCTTGTTCTCTTTGTAAAAATCAGATTCCATTCCTGTGTCAACACGAAGTCCTAATAGTGGGTCAAAGAGACAGCCCATACGAAATCTAATAAACATAGGGAATGAAAGCGCAAACGCGATCATATAAATCAAAGCAATGATCAGAGCCATAGTCCTTGTACGAATCAGGCTTCGTGATTTCAACGGATTGAAGACACAGACACACCTCTCTACCGCAATGATCGCCGAGATGATTGGAGACGTGAAATAGATGCCAATTGCAATAAATGCTTTTTTGTTGGTTAGATACCTAACAACGGTATGCGCATCTTTCGAAGAAACAAATCGCTTGTAGAGTTCTTCAGCTTGATACGCCATGGAAACGACCAGAACTACCCCGTCGCTGAGGGCCAGGAAGAACAGAAGTAACGTCACACGATCCTTCAGACCCTGTCTGTAAAACACCGCCATGTTGATGACGTTACCGGGTCCACCAATCAGAAACAGGAACAGTTGAACGCAGTGTTTAATTTGCATATGAGTACGTCTCTCATGTGCGCTCAGAATGCCGCGTGAATCTTCACCAGGAATAAAGCCCAGGTAACTGAAGAGAACCATGGTGCAGCCTTCAGGGAGGGTCCAGTTTCCCCATCCCGTCAGGAATGACTGAGAAATGGTAGTTAGCACGGTCATTGTTTTGCCTATGCAGTATAGTATACTGTGTGTACTGTGTGTTCAGGGGAAGCAGTTATTCTAAATTCTTAAGAAAAAGAAATTAAATTGAGTTGCAGTCTCCGTTGAAGATTGAGTCAATCTATTCCTAGTTGGTCTTGTCACAATCAACAATATTGTATTGCCGTTGGCTTACAAAGCCCTTGTGGCAAGGGGTGGGGTGGGGGTGTTACAATATACAATACTAACTTACAGAAATTGAAGTGAAATAGAAAATGAAATAAGAAAATGGA
>CM065700.1:24034409-24051959 GCA_017654935.2 Phymorhynchus buccinoides | reverse complement strand
GAAATGCGCTACATAAGTATTACCATAATGGTCTATCTCATGGTGTCATTTGCATTTTGTGATACAAATCTGTACTCCAGAAACTTGTTTTTTTTTTTTGCGGTCGCCATTCTTCTGGATCATACATTGGCGTTGCTCCCACGCCCTCATTCCAAATCCAATTAACAGCTACACCCGGCTTGTTAAAGTCCGCAGATCGAGATCAGCATTCACGAATCTATGTTAGGCCGTCAGGAGGCATAACCCCAACCGAGGAGAACTGCACTCTGGGCTGCTGAGTCCTTCGGTGGAGTTCAGTGGAGCCTGTTCAGGACACCACCTATTAAGCCCCTACTGACAACACTATTCTCTTAGTCGGCTGAGCCAGCGTGAGTGAGGTCCTCCTCGCGAGGGCACCACACGACCGACAGTCCCCAGAAGACACTGTCCCCATGACTTGACGCCGACGCACCAAGGCCCAGACTGGATTTGACCGAAACTGAGGTCACCATGAGAGCAGGGCATGCAAAGCTCACAGATTTGACATCATTTTTTTTCTTTTTAATGATGATGTAAAATCGCCTACTGATGAGATTCGAACCCAGCCAGTAGTCCCGACGCTAACTCCACTACCCACGTGTGGCTGGTTTCCTGAAACTTATTAGAGAACCCCTCGTACAATATGCATTGTCAAAATGTACTGTATGTGGAATTCCTCTGGCAAGGGGAAAGCCGCAAGGTTAATGGGGATAAGCGCATGAATGAAGGAGAAAAAATTATGTTGTCACGTCTTTTAAAGATTTTTTTTTATGTTTCTTCTTTAACAATTGCACAACAGCAAAATTTAATGCTATTTGATAAAACAGTGCGAAAGCACTTACTCTTCGCTGTTCCTCACCGCAGTCCAATGCTTTGGTTTTTGTTTGTCGTTTACCTGAATAAAAAATCCGTTCTCCTATAACAATTGCTCACCAAATCTATTTGATGAAACATGTATGACTGTTACTTCACTGTTTCCACTACAGGAGCGTTTGAAATGCGTTTTACATCACTGTCAGTGTGCATCACATTTTTTTTTTTATTTAAAGAAATGAAGTGTGCATCAAAAATGAATGGCAATAAAATTTTATTTTCAGGGGTCCTTTTCAAAGGAAAAAAATGTTAAACAAAAACAAAGTGAATCATTTGGTTTATTTCAAACCAAAAGAATATGTAGGCGTGTGCTGCAGATTTTAATATAAGAAAACAAAAACATATACCAATTAAGTTGCGTGAGTAAAGTGAAAAACGCTTCCGCCACAATATATCTACGGGACACAATTTGAAGTGTTCTGTGCAGTTGGATCACAAGAAACAATCAGAGAGATAAACAACTGAATGCTCACAGTACAACCACCATACCCGTGGACACGTGGACTAAATTTTGATTGAATCATATTAAAATTTGTTAAATCATATAAAATTTTATTTAAATCACATTAAAATTTGCTAAAACATATGAAATGATGTGATGCTCTCTGTGCTTGACTGCTGCCTACTCTTGACTAAAGCAAATCTCTTTAAAACTATATGATGTGATGCCTCTGTGCTTTGAACTGCTGCCACTCTTACTACACGCAAATCTAAATGCTTTTTTAGTATATTACTAGTTTACTAGCAACAGTCAAACAGATTATGAATGAACAAACAAATAGGTATAGTATCAATAGCAATTACATATATTTATAAGCAAAGTGCAGAACAAATGTTATTCAAAATATGCAATAAAGTAACCATAAGTACTCAGTACTTTATGCTATGACTATACTATTCTAATAAAGTACCATAAGTACTAATACTTTATAATACTTTTGAATTTATGCTCTGACTATACCTATTTCTCATAACAGTACATAGGTACTAAATACTTTATAAGTACGTTATGCTCTGACTATACTATTCTAATAAACTACCATAAGTACTAAGTCGGATAATTACTTTAATGCTATGACTAGACTATTCTAATAAAAGTACCATAAGTACTAAGTACTTTATATAGTACTTTATGCTATGACTATAACAAGTCTAATAAAATACCATTCAGTACTTTATAATACGTATTGCTCGGACTTATACTATTCTAATAAAAGTACCATAGTAATACGTACTTTATAAAGTACGTTTATGCTCCGACTATACTATTCTGATAACAGTACCATAAGGACTAAGTACTTGATAAGTCTTTATGCGATGACTATACTAAGTCTATAACATTACCCTAGTCTAAGTACTTTATACAATTCAAATAACAGTACCACCATAAGTGCTAGTACTTAATGCTTTGACTATACCTATTCTGATAACAGTCCATAATACTAAGTACTGTAAATACTTTATCTATGACTATCTATTCTGATAACAGTACCATAAGTAATAAGTACTTTATAAGTTACTTTATGCTATGACTATACTATTCTGATAAAAGCACCATAAGTACTAAGTAACTTATAAGTACTTTATGCTATGACTATAACTCTTCTGATAAAACACCAATAAGTAAAAAAAAAACTAAGTAACTTTATGCTATGACTATACTATTCTGATAAAAGCACCAGTAAGTACCAAGGAACTTTAATAAGTCCTTTATTCTATGACTATACTATTCTGATAACCGTACCATAATACTAAGTACTTTTTTTTTTTTTTTTTTTTTTTTATAAGTGACTTTATGCTATGACTATACTATTCTATAAAAGCACCATAAGTACTAAGTACTTTATAAGTACTTTATGCTATGACTTACTATTCTGATAAAAGCACCATAAGTCCTAAGTACTTTATGCTATGACGATACTATTCTGATACAAGCACCATAAGTAACTAAGTACTTTATAAGTCCTTTATGCTATGACTAATACTATTCTGATAAAAGTCCATGCACAGAATAAACATCATAGAAATATTACACATACTATCCATCGAAAAGAAAAGGCTGTGCCTCAAGATAATAGTAAACTACAACCTATAAGATGATGATTATTTAAAAATCTATACAGATAGATACCTGGAGAGATAAATGAAAAAATTTAATAGCAGTTACAAAAAACAACCAACACAAATAATTGACAAACGTCTACTAGCCGTATTAGTATTATCTTTTAATTAGTCACTCTTTAGTGAAATAAGTCCTTGGCAAGAAGTTAAGACCAGCATCAACACATCATAATGCAATAATGCAAGACAATAATGCTGGCAGAAGACCTGTATGCAAAACGATTACGAATTCTCTGCAATTGTACATAATACATTGTATTCGTTGATACTTGCAGATCTACAAAGCATTCCCGACAATGGTAGGGGTGTACCATTATTGTTTAGATCAGTAGTCGGCCCCTCTGGATTTGAAGTCATGTCCATTTAGTTTATAAACATTAAAGTATTTCATTTTATCACATCATCACACCATAAAAACCAACAAAGCACAAGCAACAACAAAATCAACAACATCAAAAACAACAATGAGCAAGGATCCATATCAACTAAATAATTCACAGAAAACACCACCCTGTCACTTTTTAAACTGCAAAAAAGCACAGTTAATCTTGTCTACAAAGGCCAAAGCAAAAAGCACATGTACATTCAACATACTAAAAATAGCACATTTTAAGTTCTAAAAAAAACAAAAAAACAAAAGCAAAGCAAAAGCACATGTAAAATGAACACTAGGGTAAGCACCGGGGTATCCTTGCTACTGACTATACTGTTCTAATGCAAAAAGAAAGGTAGAAAATAATCCTGTACCATCCACATAACCCTCCATGACCACCTTCGACCACCGGTCTGCAGGCTCTAAGCAGGTTAAAAAAAAACAAAGAGGAACAAACCCAGAACTTTCTAAAAAACAACAAGGAAGCGATTCTGGGCAATTGCCAATTTCCTTGCTTTAGTTAGTTCCCTTTCCAGCCGAAAGGGACGGACGGATGCCGCACGCCAGATTCAAAGCATTTTTTTTTAATCCTTTGATCCCTTTTGGGGCTGGAGGACTAGAAACAAATCAAGCAAGCACAACTGCAACAATGGAAAATGGTTACAAAAAGATAATAAATTAGCACACCAAATGCAATGTCACACAAATTTACTAAACCTTAAAAATTTAGTTAAATTTAATAACACCTTTTTACCACCGCAGAGCAAACGACAATAGTTAAATACGGATTTTACACACATACATTTTCTGGAAATAAACCCACATCTAATATAATTGTATTTGGAACATTTCATTACAAAATGAAACTCGTCACCAAGGTCATTCTGATCGCAGTCTCTACATAATCGTTCTTCATGGGGTATTCAAAATCTTCTGTCAATTTATATCATGAGTTAATTCGTTGCTTTAACAGAAAAATCACAGACATAAGCTCTGAAAGTATACACAACACATGGCAGGGTACTTGGCAATGAGTCTTTGCATTTGGTGGGAGTGTAGAGTGATGTACTGGGCGAATGCATTTACACATGGTGCTAGAAGACAAGAGTTAATATGCATCTCTGTGTTCCATGCATAATCTACAACAATACCCCCAGAAAGAAAATCAAGCATTTCAAAAGATTTCTTGTCTAGATTCTTGCGTCAAACAAACTCAATTACAGTTAGGAGCATCCGACTTCTATACGCCGCCTTAGCGAGGAGATAATACGCGCCAAAGGCGCTCTAAATCGGCCAATTACCCTAGAGTAATACAGCAGTTTCTTCTATCTTAAGCCATGTCGCTTCGCTATATTTGTTCTGTTTTACGACGACCCAAAAGCTGAAATCCTTCAATTTCGCTTTATCTCAGGCCCACTTATCTTCTCTCCTAATTGCCGACTACTGTTAACCCCCCCTTTTTTTGAGAGGACTATCAGAACAAAAGACAATAAACTGACAACTACGAGCTTTTGAGGATTTAACGATGCCCTTGAGTGTGAAGTTGGAATGCCGTGAGCTTTGCTCCATTCAACAGCACCCCCTAGCTATGGCGTTAAAATCATCTCAAGAAAACAAAAGCATGCTCTTTATACTCGTGCCATTCTGCCGCTCAAGTTGTAACGGATTAAAATAAGTGCTCCAAATACAGTACACATACACTGTACTAAGTATGAAAAACTACACTTGTAGTATTTGACAGAACATATTTAATATCATTTCAATATTGATCTCTCACACTGGAAGCCATTTCACACTAAGAACTGACAGCTGACATTTGACAGGCATTGGCTCTTTTTGTCAAGCGCAGAAGATTAATGAAAATCACCATACATGGTACATCTGTAATACCAATTAAAATTGCTGTTTTGTAACATAGCGATTAATTTAGTACTTAATTACATGCCACATTGTATGATATACACAGCATCAAAACACACACACATCCACAAAAATGGCGAATAAGAATTTGAATTTGAACGTTCTATCCACAACATTAATATTTGAACGTCATGCCCTTTCGGACAATGCATATATGCCGTCATACAGTATACTCGATGTTTCGTTTTAGTCGGACGATTTAAGCCTTATACGCCACACTATTATTGCCTTGCCTTCCAAAAGATGGAGCCGATAAAGCGGATCACAACTTGTAAATGCGCCCATCAGAGCCAAAACTATAATTATACGATATAAGTTATTATCGCCACATATTTTTCAAAACTTGTGTGTCATTTCTAACAATGATCCCTCAATCCTCCATTATCAACTTAGCCGCCAATATTGGACTCGTACGCGACGCAAGTCACTACATAGTGAGAACTAGGAGCCTGCTATAACACTCATAATATTGCGATGCTAGCTATCTCCGCCAACACAGACGCTAAGTAAATTAAACCCCAGACAAGAAAAAATTAAGAAAAAACATACCTTAATTACAATTTATGTGCAGCAAAAAATGTCAACTAAGTGCATTCGTGTATGTATGTGTGTGTAGTAGTATGCGTAGCTTCGTAGAAACAAGCCAGGTGAGCATAACCACAATCGATACAATTGATGCTGTGGTGTTGAACGCTGCTGTCCCTCACATCTACTGGAATGCCAGACATAACACTAGCAGCGCCGCCGCTGCAGTTACCATCTGCTAAGACGCCGCCAACCCTTTCGTTGGCCTGAGTGCCTGAAACTGTTCTGACTCTATCATCTATCCTTGAGTGGACAAATACGACTAACAAACCCCACCATCATTACCAGTACAATTCAGAATAAATAAGTGATTGGCTTGAGTGCCTTTGAACGGCTGTTGGGCTTGAGTGCCTCTTGTACTATGGCAGAAAATGTGAGTCATCATAGTGACAGCGGGAGCGACAGTGAGCGTGAAAGCTCAACAAAACAACAACAAGCATCATCCATGGATGCACAGATCACTAAACTCACTACTCGCGCTCTCGAAGCTATGCAAAAGGCCTAGTCGATGATTATATTTCGCTACACTTGCACAACATAGTCAAGGAGAACAGCCTAGGCGGAGCCGCAAGCGGGATAAGGCAAGAAATAGTGCCACGCCACGAACGTCATCCCACTGAGTGGGAGAATGCCGCAGCACACTCGGATCGCATAAAATTGAATTCCAAGAGGCGACCCTAGACTTGAGCTCTTCATGTGAACTTACAGACGACGACGACGAAGACTTAGAAGTCGTTTGAACAGAGGGATGAGCCAAAGAACGAAGAGGATTGCATGTCCATCGACGATGATGACGGAAATCTCTTGGCTGAACTGGAGAAAGAGTTGGAGGATTCAGAGAAAACTTCCCCAAAGGTGTCACAGTCTATCACAGACATCATAAACAACAGGTTTGAAAAAGGTCTCACTGATGAGAAACTCGAAGAACGAGTCGACAAATATCAGAGACCAGAGAACTGCCCAAAGCTAAAAGTACCGTCGGTCAACGCCAAGATCTGGAAGAAATACATCCCAAAGATCATGAAACACAATGACCTGAAACTGGCCAAAACACAGCGAGCCATCATTAAAGCAACAGCCTCACTGGCCAACAGCACACAACTGATCATGAGAGCCTTCAAAAAAGGCTCCTTCACAGACAAGGACGTCAAAAACACCATCAGTATCCAGAATGCAGATGCCATGGCCATGCTGGGCTATGCCTGTCATCAGCTGTCCATGAGGCGCCGTTTCTGCCTTTATCCCCACCTTCCCAGGCGCCTGAAAGGCCTCTGCAGTGAAAGCGTGCCTGTCACAAGTGAGCTGTTTGGAGACAACGTGAAGGATGATGACAAGGAACCAGACAAATCTCAGCCTGGGCCCAGCAGCTACTACGACCACAGACCCAAGTTTGGAGGTCAGGGAACAATCACCGACAGACCCGGCCAGGAGCCAGCCTTTTTTAGGCCAGTAACAGCTCGACCACCTCTTTTCCAGACCTTCAAAAAAATCTTATTAAAAATTTGGTCGTAAAAGAGGCCGGAGGTCTTAAAATCACAAGTTTTGGGGTGGGGGGGGGGGCGGGCGGGCGCTCGGGGGGGGGGGGGGGGCAACGACAGTGGGGTGGGGGGCTTGGGCCGTTTTTGCTATTTTTGTTTGTTGCGTGTGGGGGTTTCTTCTTGTTTGTGTGTGTGTGGGTGGGTGGGGTGGGGGGGGGGGCGTGGGGGGGTTTTATTTTTTTTTTTCTTTTTTTTTCTTTCCTATTTTTGGGGGTGTGGGGGGGCGGGGGAGGGGGGGAGGTGGAGGGGGGGGAGGCGCGGGGGAGGGGGGGGGGGGGGGTGGGCGGCGGGGGGGCAGAGGGCGGGGGCGGGGGGGGAGGGAGGGGGCTTTTTTTTGGGAGGGTACCCGCCCCGCCTCGTCGTGACCAAAACAATGCCAATCACGTACACCGTCATAGTGAATGCACAGCTACATGCATAACACTATACACCACTAAAACATGATTCCTCCCTAGCCATACTTGCAATGAACACCATCCCGTCGCGTAACATAAGCTAACTATACGCCAAAACAGAAGACGAAAACAGAAAGTTAGAAGCCCTACAACGGCACCTCCCGCCTGTGTTGTACTCACAACACAAACTATACATAACAAGTACAGACCTAATTATGTGTCACCCTCACCTATTGTCAATGATAGTCTAAGATGATGTGAACTGCCTCTTCCGCTTATCGCTCAGCTATCTACTAGATCAACTGCATCTAGAACTATTTTTTTTTTTTGGGCCGTGTATTAAGCAGTGAGCAGTACTCACGTCAACTCGCTCCTCTAGTCAATACTGCAGTCTTAAAGATAATTAATAATTTAACGCCCAAATCCTCACGTAAGATAAACTATGTTAAATTTCATCATTCAAAACTTCAGCCAAAGATATTACACATTCTGCTCTTCTAGTCAACGTATTATCAAGATTATTATCTCTAACTGATGGAAAGCAATTAATCAGTTAAGCCAACAATGTCACTATGTTTCGTGGCTTGTACTGCATGCCCCCACATATCACATCCCCCCCCAGCCTACAGATAATCTCACGCTGCTGCTTCCACAGAATATCTGACGATCCTTCATCAGGCAAGAAGCTGAGCGAGAACCCTAGGGCATTGAAAGGGAAAACCCCAATAATCTGATTAAAAACCCCCCCCCCCCCTATAAAAAAGGTTGTATTAGAAGCCATCGCCCAAATAGGACGGTATATGGGTGGCCAGCCGACCAACATCTGACCCAACGTTGTAGTGACCGTCCCTGGTGGAAAAGCCGCTAGAGCCAGAGCCCCCAACCTGTCTATAAATCGTTCTCCGCTCATTAGCGCTCGCCAGTATAGGATGGAAGAAAAAACTGCAAATATACAAGAACTCACTGCACAAAAGAGTGCGGTAATAAAGAAACCGCGGCTAAGCAGCCTAGAACCGCCAAGCTGTCTTACATCGTTCTCCGTCATAGGCTGCAGACACACACAAAAAAACAGAAGAAGAAACCAAAAAAATCATACAATGTTAAAGAATTCACTGAAAACACGCGCGCATAAAAAAACAAGCAGCTAAAAGAGCAGCCAAAATGCATTACACTTTGTTACCTCACATCGTAAGGCGATTGACACACAAAACTTGCTTATTCACTACACAATGGGCTGTTTAGCGATGGAGTTATGCTTCCGCACGCCCCTTAGTCCTTGACACCAGGTGCGGTTCCATTTCAAGAGATTTTTGTCAGGTCTGAGGCGGCACCTCACTCTCCTACTCTTCTCTCAGTATCTATCTCGCGCAGGCCCATTGTACACGTAACAGCAACGAAAAATAATATATGTTTTACTATTTGATCTAAGGGAGGTGTTTTGGGAGAGATAAAAAGCCACAAGATTTTCTCCCTAGCTAGAGAAAGGGCCATGCACAAGCAGCATATATAGACACTGCAGCATAAAACTGATTCAAGATGTTTCAGGATACTGTTAGTTAAATAAACATTAAACAAACCAAATCCAAGCAAAAAATATGCCCCACAACTGTATATGACATCAGACTGACACACATGAAACCACCCCCCAAACTAGCATAAATATTGTTCATATGATTACAACATAGACGTGTGTTTGCTCATTGTGCTGTCTGCTCGCATGCAGGCCGTCTGTACAGTGTGTAGTGTATGATGACCAACTGCTGCTTGCCGCCGCATAAGCAGCGCATGATGTATCTGTATTGGGGTTTTGTCGCTGTGTGATATAGCACGGTGTGAGAAGACAGAAATTCCGAGAGCGTTGCTTGCAAGCATCGTGTGTATTTTAATTTCTAATGAACTATTATTTATTTGCGTTCAATTTTCTTGCTCTCGATGCAAAGCGCACTGAGCTCATGTGAGAAATCTGAGCACTATATAAATTCACATTATTATCATTAATATTCTCATTTAATAAAAAAGTCAATAAAAAATGTAGGCCCCCAACAAAACACTATCAGCATATAATCAATTTGAATCAATATGAAAATATAAACATGCAGGGCATACTTACCCTTTCGCCGCCAGCCACATTAATCAGCCAAAAAAATACCATTATATGTCAATAACTAAAAATCGCGGCTAGAGAATTCCTCTGTAGACATAGCTATAACTATAAGGCCCTATCCTATTACCTTTTCCAAAATTAAGAACATAGTGGTTCGCTGTCTCTTGGGAATAACAGCCGATACCTCATTTGATTCCTTTAGCTGGCCAATGGTGACTAAAACCAATGATTGTGCATAAATGCCGACATTGGCGGGTGAAAGAGGTTAATGTAAAATCGTCAAGTTTATTGACCAGCACAAAACCTCGACTACAAGTAGATGCCAACAATGTCATATTGTCACAGTATCTGTCTCTACAGCACAATAAGCGCACCACCTGAGACTGACATACACAATATCATATGACACATACATCCCATGCACACACACACAACACCACAAAACACTGAACAAAATTACAATTGAACCACAAACAAGTCAACAGAACCACACAAAGCAAGCGCAATGCGCTAAGCAAGAGCTAAGGCAAGGCAAGGGCAGGTCAATGGCCAATGTTTTAGATTTCCCATAACCCACTGACGCGCCGCAAATAGAAATGTAAAATAATGCCGCCACACATGATAGCAAACATATCCAGCCATAGCAGAACAATGTGACCTGTCACCACACGTATCACGCAAAGCTACATCATAACCAAGGCACCCCCAGCGAAAGGGTGATAAGACCACCTCTAGCCAGCCATAGTCCCGCAATGATCCGAGCGACAGATTAGTCCTCGAAGCGTATAATGGGAACGCCTCACCTGGCTACCTGACAGGAACGCCCCAAGACCAGGTCAGACAGGAACACCGACCCATCGTACAAGACCCTTCTCCAGAACGAAGCTGATGCACCAGCAGAGAAAGTGGAGGGAGCAAGCCGAGGGTTAAGCCAGCCTGCTCGCACATCGATACGCAAAGAAACCCAGCCCCACACATATCATTCCATCCGCAATCCGCAAATAATAGGAAGAGTTCAAGCGGATGGGATAACGCCGGATGGCGGCTCTTCCGCTGTGCTGATGTGCACACTACTTCATATTTCTTACTTCTCCGATTATTGTTTGCGGATTAGCCAGTAAGGCCTTGTTTCCGTTACAGAATTATAGCCACCAGAAGGTTCCCCACCCTTCAGATTCTTTCACTAATCATTAAGGTGACCCTTAAAAAGCACCATTTCACTTAACTCAAATAAGGACGTAAACCGTAACTAGAGCTTTAAGCAAAATTCTCTAAACATCTGCTAGCGCATATCATGTATTTCAGCACAAAAACGAACACAAGGCTTTTAGCAACGACCCGTGTAAGAAAAATATATTAAAATCTATGGTCATTTTTTGCCAAACCTTAATCAAACCTATATCATTGAAAAGAGCATTGGAACACGACACGTTTCACAATCGCATACCAACTTCTGATCTAAATTGGTCAATAAATAAGTATGTTACGGCACTTACTCGATAATTAACAGTCTTTCTTACATAGAGCAGCTAACTAAGCAGAAAAGTATTTTTTTTTGCCAATCAAGATTCGGATGAATATGACTTTTCAAACAGCCATAACATCTATTATATTTTTTACCAACATTAGCAAAACAATTGCCTACCAAAATAAAGCCTCTATATCAATAGCGGAATGATGTCTTTAATAAATAAATTTTATTTGCATATTCAACAGTTAGCTTATAAGAGTGCCTCTGTTAGTTTGTCGTGATCTGAAATGCTAGATTTGCTTTATGCAAAGGAGTTACCCATAACTAAAAAAACATTGCATTTAATTGACACAGACACCAAAACCCCACATAATAATCAATAATAAGTACAGGACATTATATATAGCGCCTTCATACCTCAGATGAGATTAATGAACCCAAAGTGCACTCTTAACAATCAATTATTGCATCAAACAAATCCCCAAAAACAACACTTCAAGAGAGACACCAACCACCAACAGCCGCATATACAAACCAACCCTCCTCTATCTCTCTAACATCTTTAACACACGCCTACACCACACACAAAAACACACACAAACGCCACACGCACGGCACATACGCACACACAATATCTGAAGCCAACTCATTAATACCCCATTCTGTAAGCCACAGCAACTGACCCGCATGGACTGACCACTTACACCAACACACATACACAAACACCCACACACAAAAACGTACGCACGCAGACACAGACACGCACACAAACACACACATGCATGCACACAAACACACCCCCTCCCCTAAATACACACAAGCCACACATTTCATGCCCCTAACACACACACACACACACAAACAACACACACTCTCTCACACACAACACACACCAACACACGCACACACACACACACACACCACAAACACTGCACAAACTTCTTAATTCAAACTTCTCTCACGTGCACACAACGATAGACAACTGATCAAAATATTTAGGACGCAGCAGGAAAAAGATGTGTTTTAAGAGAGGTTTTGAATGAGGAGACAGAGTTGGACATATCGGAGAAGAGAAGGCAGAGAACTCCAGATAGATGGTGCTTGACAGGAAAAAGAACGATGGCCAGCATATTTGAGACGGATGGATGGAATGGAAAGAAGACGAGAATCAGATGACGAACGTAGATGGCGAGCTGGGACCATAGAGATGCAAGAAGATCAGAGAGATACAGCAAGGCTTGAAGCTTGATCATTCAGCTGACTTGAAAGCAAGAACAGTGACGTACAGTTAAGTCAAGGCGAGACAGGAGCCAAAAGCACATACTTAGAGTCTTCAGCAGGCATACCTAGAGCAGCAGCGAAACGGCGGAAGGAACTAATTCTTCGAAAGTTCTAGATAGCCAAGCCTCGCCAAACATTTGACGAAACATGCTGTTTGAAAGAAAGAGCGTCTTTGCCAGCTCCAAAGTGGAACACCTAGATTGCGGTACGCGATGCCCGATAGCCTGATAACTCAGTAGCAACAAATCGTCTACAGAACCTGGCGAGAAACCCTGAGTTTTAATGTCGGAAGTTAAGAGCGGCTACAGAAAAATCATCTTACTGTCTTTACAGCATCCAGCTGCAGTATGTTGCAAAACATCCACGTTTTAACAGCAGAGCATGCCCAAACTTCAAAAAAAAGAAATAATATTGATCTAACTGACAGGTCGATGCAGAAACGCGACAGAGAATTTCTGCGTTTTGTGGCTAGCTCATCATAAAAGCTAAATGATGTAGAAACTAGAATGCCGGGTTGATGATGGCGCGAGAAAGTAAGGATTTGTTCGAGTATAAAGGAACAAAACACCCCCCCCTCCCAGGATAGGGTCCTAAGACTGAACCTGAGGTAGATGCAATCAATTAATGAGTACAATGAACACCTGCGCACACACAATCTAGCATAGCTACGTTCTTGCCTTAGCCCCCAAGGCTATTTTTACACGCACACAACACTACTGGCAAACATTCCCCCTTCCATATTTAACTGCCCACTCTACCCACGCCCCCACCCTCTCGTCCCATCAGTTCTGATTAGTCCCGGTAGTCAGTTTGACCTAGAGCTTTTCCCCCTTCCTTTTAGAGCTTAGCCCTATTAGCAGGCGGGTGTATGCTGAGCCAATTAGCCAACACACGCCCACAAGAGTCTGATAGACTGAGAGAGAGAGTACCGACTTCTAGGACGAGAAGAATGGAGACGAGAAGAAGAAGAGAGAAAACACACACACACACACTCCCACACACACAAACATCTGAACACAGCAAGAGTCACTTATTCGGTTATGGTCGCTGATGTATGGCGCCTGCCTGCCCCTTTATAATATCCTAAGATCCACAGAAACAAATAAGTCAGTTACCTTTGAAGCAGGAGCCTAGAAGATAGTGCACCTTTGGTTTTTCTTCCAGCGTGCAAAATAGATTTCGTATTTAATTTATTTATAAAAAAATACATGTATTCATAGTTCTCTCCATTTCTCGTTTTTTTACATATTACTCATTTAATATTTTTGGTGTGAATTGCAGGACAGCAATTTCATATTGCAAAGCAACAAAGCACAACAGTAAAGTTGAGCAAATTAAACAAATGACAAAGACAATGACATGAAAATAAATAAAGATAGAGAAAAAGTAAGGGGGGGCGGGGTGGGGGGGGGGGGGCGGCAGGGGAGACAGGGCGAGTGTCATACAGAAACAGAGTACACAGAGCTATGTCTAAGCTGACCGAGATTTTGGCCATACGCTTCTGAGCCGAGGTCTGCTTTTCGCTGCTGAGTTCTTATGCAGACTACACAGTTAGGTTGAATCGTCGCTGACATTGACATAATTATTCAATGATTTTTAAACTCGCCTCACGCCTGAAAGCGTAATAGCTATGGAACAAAACTTGTAAGATGGACTCGTTTTTAGTATATGATTCTGTCTGGCAACTTTTAAGGAAATAAAAAACCTAACTTAAAGCACAAGATTGCCTTTAAAAAAAATAGTAGTCTTAAAGAAGGGAAACTGAACGAGAATTGACGAATTCTATTGTGGGAAACTACGAAAGTAGAGTTGGGGACTAGTCAATTAATCGAAATGAAAGTTAATACTTGTATCTGCTGAAAGCTACGGCCCTTATAAACAATGGCACTCAATCAATTATCACAGTAGTATTCAAAACACTGCACAATCGGCACAACAACAACACCATGTAGAAATGAGACACTCACACCAGCACAAAACTGAAACCGTCTTTTCTACTACTCAGTACACCGCAACAGTGCTTTGCTTTGCAGCATCACAGCAAGGAAGGCTGTAAGTGGGCCAGTGACCCAGTGACGCTGGGTTGCTTTAATTAGTTTTACAGCCTCTCTGAGACTAAGTCTCAAGGAAACTAAAGAAGGTCGGAATGGGGGGACTTCGTGTGCCATGTGAAGCATTATGTTGACCAGTATAAACTTCCACAAAGGAGCCTCTGACTGTCTTAAGACAATGAGTCTGACCAGTACTATTAGACTTGGAAGTTATACAAATTAAAACTATTGACTGTAAGTATAAACCCAGTGACCAATGTATATTTTTTTTTATATCAGTATTACACTTAAGAATTCATTAACTCCAGACTGACCATTTGGAGTTGGTCAGCTTAGTAATCCGACCCAAAAATTGACACGCTCAACTCTCGCGAACGAACTCTCACTTGTAAACAAAAATCAGTCTAGGATGACGGGACAGACCTCTACTGTGGAGTCAACTGCTTCTGATGGCCAGCAACGATGATACAAAGCAAGCGAGTGAGGCGAAGTTAGTGGTAGATTTTTATATATCTATATCTATTATAACCATACTGTACGAACACTCAAAACAATTGCATACATACTGCTTTGCTGGAAGAACATAAGCGTTAAACGCTTGCATAGTAACTCAAAAAGAGAAGCACCTACGTGACAGTAGCCTTACCTCCCCTTGATACTCTCTTGTCACGGTGGCTACTTCCTGCTTCAACCTCATTCCCCATTTTCCATCAGCATCAGGAGGGATGGATGGGAAGGAACCTTAGGTGTTTTGAGTGTTGGAAGTATTTAGTTATATATATAGTAAGATTAATATAAATCTACCATTTTATAACCATACATTACCAACACTCAAAACAATTGCAGAATACCAACGCGGAGGAGGGTGATGCTATACAATCATATTGGGAGCGAGAAGTACTAAAAATGAAAAGTACATACCCTAAAACCTCCTGAAAAACTCACATAAATACCTCACAATTACTCCAATCTCTTTTCTCCCATAGGCCAAACATTGGCTTACAAGAAGAAAGTAAAACGTAAAACTTTGCATTGGAAGTAGATGGAGTGTGAGCCCGACGAACCCACGCTTAATGTCAACGAGTTGTCCGGTCCTCTTGACGAAACATCCCGGAGGTAAGAAGCTCAGAAGGTGTTAGATAAGCGCCAGTCGCCGCTTCAGGTCCGGAGACGGGACGCCCTTGGTTAGCGTCAGTGAAGGGCTGACAGCCCGACCTCAGTGCTCTATGGGGTTGTCCGGAAGAGAGGAGCTAGGTTAGGTACGATAACCTTGACAGTCTCGACCAACCTCTAGAGATGGTACCCTTAGAAATGTCTTTGTGTCATATTTCTGTTGATCGAGATAAAGATGCGTCTCCTAGAGCCCCTGAAGAGCTGGTGAGCTTAAGGTATAACCTTAGTAGACAACGAACTGGGCAAATACAAATCTCATCGTCATCACAAATGAGCGAGTCTAAGCTAGAGATATTGACATGATAGAGGCTAGCATCACACAGGTTGTGTTTTGCTCTGAATTCTGGAATGGAAAGACAGAGAGACCATAGAAGTCCAGAGTGTTCAAACATCAAAAAACACTTGAGAGGCCACTAATGGAGTGAAGCCACAAATCTACGTTTGAAGGCAAGGTCTTCAAATAAACAAAGTCTTGCGCGTGAGCATGAACTTTAGAGCGAGATCTTGTCCAAGGGTTCACTTATCACGATATATTCAAAACCCACAAAAATAGATCCCATTGCGGGAAAACAATGAGCGCGCGGAGCTCTTAGTTTCACTGCATCAAAGAAATTAGTCACGTAAGGTGAGGACAGAGCTGACATCAACGAGTAACGAGAGTAAGAGAAACAGGTACTATGCGGCCGATTTGTAACCCGAAATAGCCTTTGCAGACCAAACCTCCTCTGTGAAAAGGAAAGACAAAAAGCGACAAAATTCAGCCGATGTCGGGTGAGAGGTCGATCCCTTCACTCGCCATCGGCTGATTTGTGCGCTTTTTGTCTTTCCTTTTCACGAGAGCAGGTTTTGTCTGCAAAGGCTATTTCGGGTTACAAATCGGCCATCAGTAGTACCTTTTCTCTTACTATCGGTTACTCGTTTTGATGTCAGCTCTTCCTCACCTACGTGACTCATTTCTTTGATGCATGAACTAGACACTCAGTCGCTCTCCATTCGTTTTCGCCGCAATGGGATCTCTTTTTGGTTTTTAATTATCTGCTTGATAAGTGTGACCCTTGGACAAGATTCTCGCTTAAAGTTTCTCACGTGCAAGACTTGTTTTTTGATAAGCCCTTGCTTCCACACGTAGATTTGAGTGGCATTCACTCATTAGTGGCCTCTCAAAGGTTTTGAGTTTTGAACCCTCTAGGTTCTATGGTCTCTCTTCCTTTCCTTCCAGAATTTCAGAGGCAAAGACACAACTGGTGATGTAGTTTATCTCGATCAACCAGAAATATGACAAAGACATTTCTAAGGGTACCATCTCTAGATGGTTGGTCGAGACTGTCAAGTTAGCGTACTCTAACTCTAGCTCCTCTCTTCCGGACAACCCCATCAGAGCACATGAGGTCCGGGCTGTCAGCCCTTCACTGACGCTAACCAAGGGCGTCCCGCTCTCCAGGACCCTGGAAGCGGCGACCTGGCGCTCTATCTACACCTTCTTGAGCTTCTACCTCCGGGATGTTTCCGTCAAGAGGACCGACAACTCGTTCGCCATTAAGCGTGTTGTCGTGGCTCACACTCCCATCTCCTTCCAATGTAAGGTTTTACGTTTACTTTAGGGTATGTACTTTTCATTTTTAGTACTTCTCGCTCCCAATATGATTG
>CM065700.1:24019409-24029409 GCA_017654935.2 Phymorhynchus buccinoides | reverse complement strand
ATCCGAAGACCCTATTTTTTTAATTTTTGGAGGTAAGGATAGGCCTAATGTTATGCATGTCACAGAGGAATTCTCTACCCAGTTTAGTTTTAAACTTTAATGGTATTTTTTGGCTGAAAAAGGCTGGCGGCGAAAGGGTTAATGCCTGCATTTTTATATTTTCATATTGATTCAAATGAATTATGCTGTGTGTTTTGTTTGCCTACATTTTTTATTCTTTTTTATATAATAATAATAATAATAATGTGAATTTATATAGTGCTCAGATTTCTCACATGAGCTCAGTGCGCTTTACATCGATAGCAAGAAAATTGAAAGGCAAACAAATAATAGTTCACTGGAAAGTAAAATACACACGATGCTTGCATGCAACGCTCTCTTTCTTCCTCACACACACACACATGCGCGCATGCGCGCTCACTCATACACACATGCATACGCACTCATGCACAGACACACAGACACACACGGCTATGTTGTATCAAATGAACAATATTTATGCTGTTTTTGTGTTTTGTTTCATGTTGGTAGTTGATGTCATTACAGTTGTGGGGCATTTTTTTTCTTGGATTTGTTTGTTTATGTTTATTAACTAAAGTAACCTGAAACTTGAATCAGTTTATGCTCAGTGTCTATATAGCTCTTGTGCTGGCCCTACAGGGAGAAAATCTTGTGGCTTTTTATCTCCCTTGATCAAATAGAAAACATATATTTTTGCTGTTCGTGTACATGCCTGCGCGAGAGAGAAACAGAGAAGAGGAGAGAGTGAGTTCGCCCTCACTGACAAAATGCCTTGAAATGGAACACCACCTGGTGTCAAGGGCTAAGGGCCATGACTCCACCTAAACAGCTCATTGTTTAGTGAATAAGCAGTTTTTGTGTGTCAACGCCTACGATGGAGAACGATGTAAGGCAGTTGGCTGCTCTACTGGCTTGTTTTTTATGCCCAGTGTTTTCAGTGAATTCTTTAACATTGTATGATTTTTTTTATCTTCTTCTGTTTTTTTGTGTGTGTCTGCACCTATGACGGAGAACGATGTAAGACAGTTGGCGGCTCTACCGGCGTTTCTTTATACCCAGCTTTTTCAGTGAGTTCTGTAATTTTGCATGTTTTTTCTTCCAGCACCTATGACGGAGAACGATGTAAGACAGTTGGCGGCTCTACCGGCGTTTCACCAGGGACGTCACTACAACGTGGGTCAGATGTTGCCGGCCACCCAACGCCTTTTGCGGGAGTTCTACACCCCTTTCAATGCCCAGCTCGCCGCTCTGATGAAGGATCGCAGATATCTGTGGAACACAGCGTAGATTACTGCATGTGATGGTGCATCAGACAACCAAACATAGTGACATTGTTGCATAAACTGATTAATTGCTTTCACAAGTTAGAGATAATAATCTTCTTAATACGTTGACAGAAAACAAAATGTGAATATCTTTGCTAGTTTTGAATTATAAAATTAAACTAGACTTACGAAGGAAGTTGCAGTTTAATTATAATTATCTAAGACTATTGACTAGAGGAGGAGTTACGTGAGTACTGGTGCCTGCTTAACACGCCAATATTCAGAGCAGTGACTAGTAGACTTACGATAAGGGAAGGGCAGTTCACATCATCTTAGACCATGACAAAGGGAGGACACATAATTAGGTCTGTACTGTTATGTGTAGTTTGTGTGTGAGTACAACACGGGCCGTTGAGCACACTTTCTGTTTTCGCTCGTTTTCGTATATTAGGTAGACCGCGGATGTTTCATTCAAGAATGGCGGAGAAATCATGTTTTAGTTTTAGTGTATGCATGTGCTGTGCATCATATACGGTGTAGTGATTGCATTGTTTTGGTCACCCCTGATTTAAGACCCCCCTCTTTTACGACCGATTTTTCAAGATTTTTTGAAGGTCTTAAAAGAGGGGGTCGACTGTACTGGCCTAAAAAAGGCTGGCCCTGGCGCTGTTTGAATTGTCCCTGACGTCCAAACTTGGGTCTGTGGTCGTAGTAGCTGCTGGGCCCAGGCTGAGGTTTGTCTGGTTCCTTGTCATCATCCTTCACGTTGTCTCCAAACAGCTCACTTGTGACAGGCACGCTTTCACTGCAGAGGCCTTTCAGGCGCCTGGGAAGGTGGGGATAAAGGCAGAAACGGCGCCTCATGGACAGCTGATGACAGGCATAGCCCAGCATGGCCATGGCATCTGCATTCTGGATACTGATGGTGTTTTTGACGTCCTTGTCTGTGAAGGAGCCTTTTTTGAAGGCTCTCAGGATCAGTTGTGTGCTGTTGGCCAGTGCGGCTGTTGCTTTAATGATGGCTCGCTGTGTTTTGGCCAGTTTCAGGTCATTGTGTTTCATGATCTTTGGGATGTATTTCTTCCAGATCTTGGCGTTGACCGACGGTACTTTTAGCTTTGGGCAGTTCTCTGGTCTCTGATATTTGTCGACTCGTTCTTCGAGTTTCTCCTCAGTGAGACCTTTTTCAAACCTGTTGTTTATGATGTCTGCGATAGACTGTGACACCTTTGGGGAAGTTTTCTCTGAATCCTCCAACTCTTTCTCCAGTTCAGCCAAGAGATTTTCGTCATCATCGTCAATGGACATGCAATCCTCTTCGTTCTTTGGCTCATCCCTCTGTTCAAACGACTTCTAAGTCTTCGTCGTCGTCGTCTGTAAGTTCACCTGAAGAGCTCAAGTCTAGGGTCGCCTCTTGGAATCTTTTTTCACGTGTCTGCGGCATCCTCTCAGGGGATGAAGCGTGGCGTGCACGTTTCTTGCCTTTCCCGCTTGCGCTTGCCTGCTGTTCTCCTTGACTTTGGTTCAAGTGTGCCGAAATATTCATGACAGCCTTTTCAATAGCTTCGAATCGAGTAGTGAGTTTAGTGATCTGTGCATCCATGGATGATGCTTGTTGTTTTGTTGAGCTTTCACGCTCACTGTCGCTCCCGCTGTCACTATGATGACTCACATTTTCTGCCATAGTACAAGAGGCACTCAAGCCCAACAGCCGTTCAAAGGCACTCAAGCCAATCACTTATCTATTCTGAATTGTACTGGTAATGATGGTGGGGTTTGTTAGTCGTATTTGTCCACTCAAGGATAGATGATAGAGTCAGAACAGTTTCAGGCACTCAGGCCAACGAAGTGCGCTTGTAGATGGGACTCAGCCCGCGCTGCTAGTGTTATGTCTGGCATTCCAGAGAGTAGGGACACATCGTTCAACACAACAACATCAATTTATCGATTGTGGTACTCACCTGCTTGTTTCACAACACGCATACACACACACACATACACGAATCACTTAGTTGACATTTTTTTCTCAAATAAATTGTAATTAATGTATGTTTTTTCTTAATTTTTTCTTTGGTTTAATAACTACGTCTGTGTTGGCGGAAAGCTAGCATCCAATTGGAGTGTTAAGCAGGCACCAGTACTCACGTGACTCGTCCGTACGAGTCAATAGGCGCAAGATAATGGAGAGTCATTTGAAATGACACACAAGTTTTGAAAAATGTGGCATATAACTTATTAGATAATTATAGTTTTGGCTCTTCGCATTTACAGTGGAATCCGCTTTATCGGCCACTTTTGGGACAAGGCAAAATGTGGCCGATAAAGCAAATCGGCCGATAAAACGAACATCGAGATACTGTATGACGCAATTATGCAAGTCAAAAGCAATGACGTCAAAATTAAATGTTGCAGTTCAAATTCAAATTCTTTCCCTTTTTGTGATGTGTGTGTGTTTTTGAGTCTGGATACATACAATGTGCATGTAATTAAAGACGAATCGCTATGTTAAAAACAACAATTTTATTTTGATTACAGATGTACATGTAGATTCATTAAAATCTCGCTTAAACGAGCCATCCTGTCAGCTGTCAGTTCTTAGTGTGAAGTGACTTCCAGTGTGAGAGACAAATTGAAATGAATAAAATCTGTCAAAACACAAGAGTTCATACAGTACAGTGTATGTGTACTGTATGTGGACACTTTATTAATCCTACAACTTGACAGAAGCACGAGTAAAAGACAATGCTTTTGTTTTCTTGAGTGATTTTAACGCCATGCAGGGTCTTTGAATTGACAACAGCTCACCTTCCAACTTCACACTCAACCATGTAAACCTCAAAAGCGTGTTGTCAGTTTGTCTGTTGTTCTCCCTCTCAAAAAAAGGGGGGGGTAAAGAGGCCAAATTAGAGAGAAAAAGTGGCCAATAAAGCGAAATTGAAGATTTCAGCTTTGGCCGTAAAAACGAACAAAATAACACATGCTTAAGAAGAAAAAATTCTGTATATTAGGAAATTGGCCGATTAAGCGGCTTTGGCCGATTATCCGAAGGCCGATAAAGCGGATTCCACTGTATTGATTTGTTTTCAAAATCAAGACAAAGAAATCTTTCGAATCTTGATTTTCTTTCTTTGGGTATTTGTAGAATGCATGAAAACAGAGATGCATATTAACTCTTGTCTTCTAGCACCATGTGTAAATGCATTCGCCCAGTACATCACTCTACACTCCCACCAAATGCAAAGACTCACTGCCAAGTACCCTGCCATGTGTTTGTCTATTTTCAGAGCTTATGTCAGTGATTTTTCTGTTAAAGCAACGAATTAACTCATGATATAAATTGACAGAAGATTTTGAATACCCCATGAAGAACGATTATGTAGAGACTGCGATCAGAATGACCTTGGTGACGAGTTTCATTTTGTAATGAAATGTTCCAAATACAATTATATTAGATGTGGGTTTATTTCCAGAAAATGTATGTGTGTAAAATCCGTATTTAACTATTGTCGTTTGCTCTGTGGTGGTAAATTGTTTTTAATTAAAGTTGGCTAAATTTTTAAGGTTTAGTAAATTTGTGTGACATTGCATTTGGTGTGCTAATTATATTATCTTTTGTAACCATTTTCAATTGTTGCATTTGTATTTGTTTCAAGTCCTCCATGCCCCAAAAGGGATCAAAGGATTAAACAATCTTTGAATCTTTGCGTGCGGCATCCGTCCGTCCTTTCGGCTGGAAAGGGAACTAACTAAAGCAAGGGAACTTTGCAATTGCCCAGAATCGCTTCCTTGTTTGTTTTTTAAGAAAGCTTCTGGGTTTGTTCCTCTTTGCTTTTTTTTTAACCTGCTTAGAGCATTGCAGACCGGTTGTCGAAGGCGTTCATGATAGGAGTTATGTGGATTGTACATGGATTATTTTCTACCTTTCTTTATTGCATTAGAACAGTATAGTCATAGCAGGATACCCCGGTGCTTACCCTAGTGTTCATTTTACATGTGCTTTTTGCTTTTGCTTTTGTTTTTTTGTTTTTTTTAGACATTCAACTGTGCTATTTTTAGTTAATGTTGAATTTTACATGTGCTTTTTGCTTGGCTTTTGTAGACAAGATTAACTGTGCTTTTTTTGCAGTTTAAAAGTGACAGGGTGGTTGTTTTCTGTGCATTATTTAGTTGCTTATGCATCCTTGCTTCATTGTTTGTTTTTGATGTTGTTGATTTTTGTTGTTGCTTGTGCTTTGTTGGTTTTAATGGTGTGCTGATGTGCATAAAATGAAATACTTTAATGTTTATAAACAAATGGACATGACTTCAAATCCAGAGGGCCTTACTTACTGATCTAACAATAATGGTACACCCCTACCATTGTCGGGAATGCTTTGTATCATCTGCAAGTATCAACGAATACAATGTAATTATGTACAATTGTCAGAGAATTCTTAATCGTTTTGCATACTGTCTCTGCCAGCATTATTGTCTTGCATTATTTGCATTTATGATGTGTTGATGCTGGTCTAACTTCTTGCAAGACTTATTTTCACTATAAGAGTGACTTAATTAAAAAATAATAATAATACGGCTATTAGAAGTTTGTCCATTATTTGTGTTGGTTGTTTTTTTGTAACTGCTATTAAATTTTTCATTTATCTCTCCAAGGTATCTATCTGTATAGATTTTTAAATAATCATTATAGGTTGTATTTTACTATTATTCTTGAGGCAATGCCTTTTCTTTTCGATGTATAGTATGTGTATATATTTCTATGATTGTTTATTTCTGTGGCATGGTACTGTTATCAGAATAGTATAGTCATAGCATAAAGGACTTATAAAGTACTTAGTACTTATGGTGCTTTTATCAGAATAGTATAGTCATAGCATAAAGTACTTAGTACTTATGGTGCTTTTATCAGAATAGTATAGTCATAGCATAAAGTACTTATAAAGTACTTAGTACTTATGGTACTTTTATCAGAATAGTATAGTCATAGCATAAAGTACTTATAAAGTACTTAGTACTTATGGTACTGTTATCAGAATAGTATAGTCATAGCATAAAGGACTTATAAAGTACTTAGTACTTATGGTGCTTTTATCAGAATAGTATAGTCATAGCATAAAGTACTTAGTACTTATGGTGCTTTTATCAGAATAGTATAGTCATAGCATAAAGTACTTATAAAGTACTTAGTACTTATGGTGCTTTTATCAGAATAGTATAGTCATAGCATAAAGTACTTATAAAGTACTTAGTACTTATGGTACTGTTATCAGAATAGTATAGTCATAGCATAAAGTACTTATACAGTACTTAGTACTTATGGTACTGTTATCAGAATAGTATAGTCAAAGCATTAAGTACTTAGCACTTATGGTACTGTTATTTGAATTGTATAAAGTACTTAGTACTTATGGTACTGTTATCAGAATAGTATAGTCATAGCATAAAGTACTTATAAAGTACTTAGTACTTATGGTACTGTTATCAGAATAGTATAGTCGGAGCATAAAGTACTTATAAAGTACTTAGTACTTATGGTACTTTTATTAGAATAGTATAGTCAGAGCATAAAGTACTTATAAAGTACTTATAAGTACTTTATGCTCTGACTATACTATTCTAATAAAAGTACCATAAGTACTAAGTACTTTATAAGTACTTTATGCTCCGACTATACTATTCTGATAACAGTACCATAAGTACTAAGTACTTTATAAGTACTTTATGCTATGACTATACTATTCTGATAACAGTACCATAAGTACTAAGTACTTTATACAATTCAAATAACAGTACCATAAGTGCTAAGTACTTAATGCTTTGACTATACTATTCTGATAACAGTACCATAAGTACTAAGTACTGTATAAGTACTTTATGCTATGACTATACTATTCTAATAAAAGTACCATAAGTACTAAGTACTTTATAAGTACTTTATGCTATGACTATACTATTCTGATAAAAGCACCATAAGTACTAAGTACTTTATAAGTACTTTATGCTATGACTATACTATTCTAATAAAAGTACCATAAGTACTTTATAAGTACTTTATGCTATGACTATACTATTCTAATAAAAGTACCATAAGTACTAAGTACTTTATAAGTACTTTATGCTATGACTATACTATTCTAATAAAAGTACCATAAGTACTAAGTACTTTATAAGTACTTTATGCTATGACTATACTATTCTGATAAAAGCACCATAAGTACTAAGTACTTTATAAGTACTTTATGCTATGACTATACTATTCTGATAAAAGCACCATAAGTACTAAGTACTTTATGCTATGACTATACTATTCTAATAAAAGTACCATAAGTACTAAGTACTTTATAAGTCCTTTATGCTATGACTATACTATTCTGATAACAGTACCATGCCACAGAAATAAACAATCATAGAAATATATACACATACTATACATCGAAAAGAAAAGGCATTGCCTCAAGAATAATAGTAAAATACAACCTATAATGATTATTTAAAAATCTATACAGATAGATACCTTGGAGAGATAAATGAAAAATTTAATAGCAGTTACAAAAAAACAACCAACACAAATAATGGACAAACTTCTAATAGCCGTATTATTATTATTTTTTAATTAAGTCACTCTTATAGTGAAAATAAGTCTTGCAAGAAGTTAGACCAGCATCAACACATCATAAATGCAAATAATGCAAGACAATAATGCTGGCAGAGACAGTATGCAAAACGATTAAGAATTCTCTGACAATTGTACATAATTACATTGTATTCGTTGATACTTGCAGATGATACAAAGCATTCCCGACAATGGTAGGGGTGTACCATTATTGTTAGATCAGTAAGTAAGGCCCTCTGGATTTGAAGTCATGTCCATTTGTTTATAAACATTAAAGTATTTCATTTTATGCACATCAGCACACCATTAAAACCAACAAAGCACAAGCAACAACAAAAATCAACAACATCAAAAACAAACAATGAAGCAAGGATGCATAAGCAACTAAATAATGCACAGAAAACAACCACCCTGTCACTTTTAAACTGCAAAAAAAGCACAGTTAATCTTGTCTACAAAAGCCAAGCAAAAAGCACATGTAAAATTCAACATTAACTAAAAATAGCACAGTTGAATGTCTAAAAAAAACAAAAAAACAAAAGCAAAGCAAAAAGCACATGTAAAATGAACACTAGGGTAAGCACCGGGGTATCCTGCTATGACTATACTGTTCTAATGCAATAAAGAAAGGTAGAAAATAATCCATGTACAATCCACATAACTCCTATCATGAACGCCTTCGACAACCGGTCTGCAATGCTCTAAGCAGGTTAAAAAAAAAGCAAAGAGGAACAAACCCAGAAGCTTTCTTAAAAAACAAACAAGGAAGCGATTCTGGGCAATTGCAAAGTTCCCTTGCTTTAGTTAGTTCCCTTTCCAGCCGAAAGGACGGACGGATGCCGCACGCAAAGATTCAAAGATTGTTTAATCCTTTGATCCCTTTTGGGGCATGGAGGACTTGAAGCAAATCAAGCAAATACAAATGCAACAATTGAAAATGGTTACAAAAGATAATATAATTAGCACACCAAATGCAATGTCACACAACTTTACTAAACCTTAAAAATTTAGCTAAATTTAATAAACACAATTACCACCACAGAGCAAACGACAATAGTTAAATACGGACTTTACACATGTACATTTTCTGGAAATAAACTGACATCTAATATCATTGTATTTGGGACATTTCATTACAAAATGAAACTCGTCACCAAGGTCATTCTGATCGCAGTCTCTACATAATCGTTCTTCATGGGGTATTCAAAATCTTCTGTCAATTTATATCATGAGTTAATTCGTTGCTTTAACAGAAAAATCACTGACATAAGCTCTGAAAATAGACAAACACATGGCAGGGTACTTGGCAGTGAATGTCTTTGCATTTGGTGGGAGTGTAGAGTGATGTACTGGGCGAATGCATTTACACATGGTGCTAGAAGACAAGAGTTAATATGCATCTCTGTTTTCATGCATTCTACAAATACCCAAAGAAAGAAAATCAAGATTCAAAAGATTTCTTTGTCTTGATTTTGAAAACAAATCAATACAGTGGAATCCGCTTTATCGGCCTTCGGATAATCGGCCAAAGCCGCTTAATCGGCCAATTTCCTAATATACGGAATTTTTTCTTCTTAAGCATGTGTTATTTTGTTCGTTTTTACGGCCAAAGCTGAAATCTTCAATTTCGCTTTATTGGCCACTTTTTCTCTCTAATTTTTCCTCTTTACCCCCCCTTTTTTTTGAGAGGGAGAACAACAGACAAACTGACAACACGCTTTTGACGTTTACATGGTTGAGTGTGAAGTTGGAAGGTGAGCTGTTGTCAATTGAAAGACCCTGCATGGCGTTAAAATCACTCAAGAAAACAAAATCATTGTGTCTTTTACTCGTGCTTCTGTCAAGTTGTAGGATTAATAAAGTGTCCACATACAGTACACATACACTGTACTGTATGAACTCTTGTGTTTTGACAGATTTTATTCATTTCAATTTGTCTCTCACACTGGAAGTCACTTCACACTAAGAACTGACAGCTGACAGGATGGCTCGTTTAAGCGAGATTTTAATGAATCTACATGTACATCTGTAATCAAAATAAAATTGTTGTTTTTAACATAGCGATTCGTCTTTAATTACATGCACATTGTATGTATCCAGACTC
>CM065700.1:24014001-24018909 GCA_017654935.2 Phymorhynchus buccinoides | reverse complement strand
ACAAGAATACTTAGATTACAGTTACGCTGACGATTTTGACTAATGTTAATCCTCTAGCGTCGTCTGTAACACCTGTGATATAACATTTATCTTCGCCTGACAAACACTGCTTTTAATAACTGTAACCAATTAAAACAGTGAGTATTGGTGTTTATTTTTAACAACATGCCACCACACTCCTTTGACACATGCATGCAGACAGTTTTTTTTTTTCTTTATGTTTTATCACTAGGTCAACCACATCCTAACGACGTCGATGGTCTGAGTCAGTTTTCACCCCTCATATTTCAGCACATGATACTTCCAGACCAAGTGGTTTATTGTTTCTTGGGGGGGGGGTCATCTACCCACTATTGAGGGCCGTGGATCAAAGGTGGCTCTCGACCATGCAGTTTGATACCAGGAGGGTGGTGGTCGAAAACGATGTTTCACCATGATACAGTAGGTACTTTGGGGAAGTTCCAAGGGAAGTAATTCAGTGTTGCTGTATGCACCTGTGATGCAATAGGCTTTTGAGGAAACTTAGAAACACTACATTATTCTGTTTTTGTTGGATTATCAATTAATTTTCTGTATGAAAAAGGTTCAATAGTATTATGTGACACAGTGATGCTATGTATGTTGCACTTCTGTGTTATTATTATCACTTCCAAAAAATGTACATATTTGCCTCTAGGAGTCACAAACCTAAGATTAACTTGTTGGTTTAGTGTGTGTGTGTGTGTGTGTGTGTGTGTGTGTGTGTGTGTGTGTGTGTGTGTATGCATGCGTTGTCGTGTGTGCCCACACACATGGCTTGCTCAAGTGAGTTGCATGGCGTGCGCATGTATGGTGAGATCATGTTTTGTCTTATGGCACATGTTCTGAATGGTGGTGGAGTATGGTATGTAAGCCCATTATTGGCACTGGTACCGCCGTTTTGTTCATATCCGCCTGTTGGTCCAAATTTTCTATATGATTTAGACAAAACGCGGTTCAAAACAATCTAGAGACAAACGGCGGGTTGGACAAAAAGGCCGCCCGATTTGGAACCACCGTTTTGTCTAAATGAATTTGAGTTATAACAAGCTCGATTCTTGCAAGTTCTCATTTAAATAACAAAAATCTTTGTTAAATAAAATGAAGTAACAAGCTGACCACTGAAATTGGTCCTTTTGGCCTAATTTTAACCGTTTGAATCTATAGTGTATTAGGAATCCATATGAAACAATTGTTGATGTGGTTGACCAGTGGTCAGCGTCACTGTGACCAGTGTCACTACTTAGACCTGATTTTTTCACTGTTTTGACTGCAAATTAGTGTGTTAGAGTTCAAATTAAAAAAAATTATGTGGTCTGACCAGTGGTCAAGTGTCACTATTATGGTCAATTTTGGCCTATTTTTTTCACTGTTTGATGCAAATTAGTGTTTAGGAGTTCTGTGAACAAGGTTTGATGTGGTTTGACCATGGTCAATGTCACTGACCATGGTCACTTTGGCCTATTTTCACTGTTTTGACTGCAAATTAGTGCATTAGGAGTTCAAATAAACAAATTTTGATGTCGTTGACCAGTGTGGTCAGTGTCACTGACCAGTGGTCACTTTGACCTATTTCACTGTTTGACTGCAAATTAGTGTATTAGGAGTTCAAATGATTTTTTTTATGTGGTTGACTAGTGGTCAGTGTCACTGACCAGTGGTCACTTTGGCCTCTTTTTTTTATGTGGTTGACCATTGGTCAGTGTGACCAATCAATTAATCAATATGAATCTAAAAAAGAACATGAGATCAGATCAAAATTGGAGCCTAAGCAGTCAACCAGCACCAGCTAGTTTCTCTTTCGGGAGTCATCCGGTGACTGATAGCGGGGACATCTTCCCAAGTGGACTCCAAACAGCAGTGTAGGACAATAAGTGCACTTGGATGTTGCCCTTTGCAGAAATGCAATGGGCAGCTCTGCTTCCAGAAAGAAAGAAATAGCTTTCTTCAATTTTAAGCATTCTCCTAAATGGACACCTCCGCCCACAAAGTATAACAGACTGTATATCATTTTTTGTAAGGGAAAAATAACAGGGTGCGAATGCATATTTGTGGTTCCAACCACCCAACACCCCTAACAATAACATAAAGTCATTTGTATAGACTGGACAGCAACAGCAAACTTGTGGCACCGAGTGACCATGTAAATTACTTTATGTAATCACCTGTGATACACCAGGACTTCCGTGTTAAGACCTGATGTATCAATTGTGATCAAACACTATTTGACATTTTGATTAAGATTTTAATAAAATTCACTGGAAATGGTTTCTTGCAATGGTCCTGAGTTTACTTTGTCCAATACATAATTTTCCTATAAGTTTTTATTGTTCAGGTTCTAAGGGTTTATAGAACTATGCTGAGCTTCCTACTACTGAGTTTACCACGGTTGCACACTGCTTTAAAATATTCACCTATTTTGCTCATGTATTTCAATGATAATGCTCCCGTCACCCTTCCTTTTGTCTTTTTTCTTGTACAGCTGACTCATGTAGATCCAAATTGTCCTGAATTCCATTTTCTACTGGCTGTACTAGTCGGATTCCGAATCCTACTGGATTCCCATGTCTACCTGTGACATATAGTTGCAATCAGCATCATTGGGAATGCATTGGAGGCGTTTGAAGTGCTGTGCTGGCGACTGCTATTTCGCAACTCGGGCTGATTGCATAAAACAACAATTGTACTTTGGAAAACCGTTTGGTTATAGATCCCTATAACCATGTACATTCGTGATCACTGAAGATGCAGTGGGAGTACATTTCAAGTCTATTCTGTCTGGCCAACTGCGTTATCCAGGGGAAGAGCATGCCGTAAGCCGTAGCGAGCGCGGGGGTCAACTATAAAACAGAAGCAAAATGCTTGGCAACATTGTTGAATGCAACAATTACTTGTAGCGATGAGGTTTAACGAGGCGTGGTTCCTGTATTAATAAAAAAATCGGGACTTTACTGGTTTGGTACTGCCTGCCGTACATTGCTCCGTATTGTTCCCACCATAATTTGTATTTACAAATGTCCCATAATGTGTCTGATTCAGACCAAGAGGACGTAAAACACCATTTTCGTCGTTGGCGCAACAAGACTGTCTGGTTAATTTTCTAGCATTCTTTTTAGCTTAATAGGCCTATATTCCAAAACCAATTAAAAGTTTGTTTATAATAATATTCGCAGGTTTGGCTCGATCGTAATTATCGATCACTTACACTTGTTTACGCACAACTTCATACAACACATAGTATATGTCTGCCACCAGTGAACAGCGTATCCTTGAGACGCAACATGCATTATTTGAAAAGATGGCAGCGATTAAACTCAACGTGAAGAACCCATCCTATTTGTACTGTTAAACGTATTTTTGGTATAGTATTTTTGTTTTAATTTGGTGATTCTGGACAGTTTATTCACACACAGTGACTAGATGTACAGCATTCTTGCAGACATCAGGATGGTTCAGCTGATTTCGACTCTTCCGAGTCGATTTTTCGTCCAACAATCATTTTCTTATTTCATATAATTAACCGCATCTTGAAAGGAATATGGTTAGGGATAGGGTGAGAAACATGTCGATAGTGAATGTTGTAGTTTTTAGACATTTGCGCACAATTCAGCGTGCCCGTGATTGAGCGCCGTACCCGTAACATGGAGAATTGTGAGATACGGGCCGTACCCGACCCTCTGCCTTACTCAAAAGATCACAAACGATCTTATGACATTTGAAGAGAAAATATTGTAATGTCCCCCATCGAAAGTATTATCTACTGTTTTGAAACTCGTTTTTTTCAGATTCATTACGCTTTGTTTTATTATGCCGCAAGAAACATTAAAGTTTGTGTTGCACACTCTCATGTAGCTGCAATTACAGTCAAATAAAAGGTCGCAAAAAACAACTAAACTACAGGTAAGCTTACGTATCTTCAACAAATTACATGAAAATATAGTCAGATTGTGAGTTTACGCTTTTCGAATCTGGCCAGAATCTGTTATATTATGTGTTATTGTCCTTTGACTGGCGGTTGCTTTGGTTTTTCTCCCAAGAGTGTCCAAGAATATTTCCCGATACCGAGTTCCCTGGTATAATACACAAAGTATGTTGCGCAGGTTTAATATAAGAATTTGTTTCAAAGTAATTGGTCAACCAGTGACTAAATTGTACTCTTTGTCCGTAATCAAGTTCAGTATAAAGACCCGAATGGAGCTGGAACATAGCGTAGCGGCGAACGCAGATGACAAAGAGGATGGAGCTAGCTACCAGCATGATGTCAGAGCTTTCATCATGGGACGAGAAAGATGAGGACTCCGATCTCCACTGTCGATTTTGCGGAGTTTCAGAACGTTAACGTTTGTTGAGATTGCCACCACGACCATTGTATCCCCAAGACTCCAATAGCAAAAAAAAAAAAAAAAAAAAAATACCCACACAAAGCCTCCACAGCATTGACCAAATCCTTGTTCTCTTTGTAAAAATCAGATTCCATTTCTGTGTCAACACAGTCCTAATAGTGTTTCAAAGAGACAGCCATAGACGAAAATCTAATAAACTAGGGAATGAAAGCGCAACGCGATCATATAAATCAAAGCAATGATCATGAGCCATATTCTTGTACGAATCAGGCTTCGGTGATTTCACGAATTGAAGATCTACAGGACACACCTCTCTACCGCAAATGATCGCCGAGATGATTGGAGACGTGTAATAGATGCCAATTTGCATAAAATGCTTTTTTTGTTGGTTTAGATACCTAACAACGTATGCAGCATCTTTCGAAAGAAACAAATCGTTGTAGATTTCTGCCAGCTTGATACGACATGGAAACGACCAGAACTAACCCCGTCCGCCTGAGGGCCAGGAAGGAACATAAAGTAACGTCACCGATCCTTCAGACCCTGT
>CM065700.1:23986501-23999001 GCA_017654935.2 Phymorhynchus buccinoides | reverse complement strand
AGGGGAAGGGTTTCTCCTGTTGTATATTAGCAAAAAAAACAAAAAGCCAAACCAGCACTAAGATAAAACAATAGAAATTAGAATCTTATGTAAAAAGGTGAACATAACAATGTTCCAAAGTCAAAATAGGAAAAGATAAAAATAAAAGATAAACGACACGACCAGAGAGGGCCAGCAACTAAGATGGTGTCCAAAATGATAAAAATAGATTTTGTCCAAAAGGCTAAAAATAGATTTGAAATGAAATGTCAGTATACTGCTGTGCACCGTGCCTCTGATCTAAAGGACTTGAAAGTTGGAGCATTTGAAATGCACAACTAGTAAAATTTGATAAAACTGTTTTGGAATTTGTGCTAATATACAACAGGGGAAATGCTTCCCACAGTGGAAGGACCTTGGTGTTGAGGTAACAAATTTCACATGACTTGGGTAAGATCCCAATGCCGTGTTCACCTGACGAGATCCTCACAGGATCGAAACAATTGTCGTGGACTGGGCTCTGTCTGCCTCCCTTTAAAAAAGGAGGAAAAGCCAAACTAGCACTCTATGTTTTTTAGAACATAGATCAAGATTCCAAGTTCTTGTAACTGGTCTTGTTTCTGATGTTCGATTATAAAGTTCTAAAAACATTTTTTAAGACATTTGGACAAAAACCTTTATCAAATTTTACTAGTTGTGCATTTCAAATGCTCCAACTTTCAAGTCCTTTAGATCAGAGGCACGGTGCACAGCAGTATACTGAGATTTCATTTCAAATCTATCATATATATATATATCCAAGTGGCGAAAATGGTGTTTTACGTCCTCTCGGTCTGGAACCAGACACATATGGGACATTTGTAAATACAAATATGGTGGGAACAATACTGGAGGCAATGCCCGGAGGCAGTACGAAATCAGTAAAGTCCCGATTTTTTTATTAATGCAGATAGGTGTAGCGGTAACCACACCACGCCTTGAATTTGATATATATGCAAGTCATGTGGATTTTGTCACCTCAACACCAGGGGAAGGGTTTCTCCTGTTGTATATTAGCAAAAAAAACAAAAAGCCAAACCAGCACTAAGATAAAACAATAGAAATTAGAATCTTATGTAAAAAGGTGAACATAACAATGTTCCAAAGATAAACGACACGACCAGAGAGGGCCAGCAACTGAGATGGTGTCCGAAAGGCTAAAAATAGATTTTGACCAAAAAGGCTAAAAATAGATTTTAAGTTAAAATCTCAGTATACTGCTGTGCACCGTGCAAAGGACTTGAAAGTTGGAACATTTGAAATGCAAAAACTAATAACATTTTGATAAAAACTTTTTTGTTCAAATGTTTTTATAATCGAACATTAGAATCAAGACCAGTTACAAGAACTTGGAATCTTGATCTATGTTCTAAAAAACATAGAGTGCTAGTTTGGCTTTTCCTCCTTTTTCTTTTTGGAGAAAGTCAACTTTAAACGGAAAATATCCCCTTCTCAACACCGGAGGCGTACACAAAAAGACTCAAAGAGGCAACGGAAAAATTTGTTCGTGCCTTAAGATGGAGAGCACTGTTCTTCCTGAACCCCAAAGCAAACCCGGAAGAAAAAGAAACTCAAGGAATGCACCACCTACAATTGATGAAATGAAGCCATTTCAAGAGAGAATGAAACGCATGATTTCCACCATCGAATTCAAGAATGTCAACAACAACTTCCAAAGCAAATTAAGAAACGAAATACAAAACATCAAAAGTGACAAGAAGATCTTTGTGAAAGCTGACAAAACGAACAATTTCTACAAAATTGAGCCAAAAGAATACAAGTCTCCTTGATAAGAATATACAAAAGAACTACAGAAAAGCTGATAAACAAATATGCGAAAGCATCAGTGACGGGGAAAAAAAGCTCGTGAATTGCATAGGCCTAAGTGAACTAGGAAAAGTGAGTAAACAGATCCTAAAAAAAGTGATCACAGATATCAAACTGAAAACGTCACTTAACCTGTGGAAAAGTACCAATGAAGTCCAAAATGGTTCCAAAAACTTGAAAAACAGAAAGGCACAGCTTTCATCACATTCGACATTGTAGACCCATCGATCAGTGAAGACCTACTCAGTGAAGCTGTGAAATTTGCCACCACCTATAAAACAATGACAGCTTCAGAGATATAAATCATCCACCACGCAAAGAAAACAGTAGAGATGAAACCTGGGCAAAGAAATCAAGACACCAGCCAAATCTTCGACGTCGCCATGGGCTCCTACGATGGTGCTGA
This sequence comes from Phymorhynchus buccinoides, assembly GCA_017654935.2. Lineage (NCBI taxonomy): Eukaryota > Metazoa > Mollusca > Gastropoda > Neogastropoda > Raphitomidae > Phymorhynchus > Phymorhynchus buccinoides. The sequence goes on along the minus strand of CM065700.1, from coordinate 23,996,750 downwards.
GACATGTGAACTGGTGGGCCTGCTACTTCTGTCAAAACTACAAGAAAAGCTTGGACAAAAAGTCAGACTCTACAGAGACCAAGAGAAATTGAAAACAAGAAGAAAGTACTTTGCAAATTATTTCAGAAATACAACCTGAAGATAACAATCGAGGCAAATAAGAAAATAGTAAACTACTTGGACCTGAGCACAAGCCATACAAAAAGCCAAGCGATACACCCCTCTATGTAAACGCCAAAAGCAACCACCCACCATCGGTAATCAAAACCATACCCCACGGAATTAACAAAAGATTATCCAGCCTGTCTTGCAACGAGAAAGTATTCACAGTGGCAGCAGCAGAATACCAAGAAGCCCTACAGAAAAGTGGGTACAACCACCAGCTGAAACACCAGCCAGGGAAGCAAAAAGACCATAAAAAGGAACACCACATGGTTACGATGGTAGAGTAAAGACCAACGTGGGAAAGGCTTTCTTCAAGATTCTGTCAGACTCCTTCCCAGAAGGCCACAAACTCCACAAGATCTTCAATAGGAACACAATCAAGCTGTCTTACTCGTGCATGCCCAAGCATCATCGACGCCACCAACAAAAGCAAAACCAGTAAAAAGAACCAGAACGAGGAAAGCAAAACGTGCAATTGTGTGCACAAGGACCAATGCCCTTTCAAAAGTCAGTGCCTTACTAGGAACATCGTATACCAGGCTACTGTCACAGCAAAAGGAAAAAAAGGAGACATACATAGGCATCACGGAAAACCAGTTTAAGACAAGATATGCAAACCACAAACAATCCTTCAAAACTGAAAAATACAAAAACCGGACAGAACTCAGTAAACACATATGGAAACTGAAAGAAGAAAAGACAGACTTCAGCTTATCATGGAAAATCGTCCGCAGAGCAGCAGCCTACAACAACGCTTCAAAAAGATGCAATTTATGCACCACAGAAAAATGGTTTATTTTGTACAATCCGAGAATGGCCACTCTAAATACCAGAGTCGACATAATTAACAACTGTAGGCACAAAAGCAAATTTTTGTCACTGAACCAAACAAACTGAACACACCTCAAACTGAGCCAACTATAAATGTGGTGACGTCATAAAAATAAAAATAAATATTATATGTCACACGCTGACGTAAAGACAAACTCAGCTGGACAACACTATAAATACCAGCAACAGTTTTTTGAAATTCAGAAACCTGAACGAGAAAATTCAGAAAACCTCGAAACAATAGTGTAGTTTCCTGGGTGAGTTTCGCCATTTGTTTGGTTTATATATATATATATATATGTTTTTTCTTCTTCAATTTTTGATCGTTTATATTATCTTACCGAAGAAGGAAAGCGCATCGGTCTACCTGATCCAAGCACACCTCTCTACATTCCTCCACACCGGGTGTCTGTTCAGTCTGTTGGTGTTAACTACGATTTCTGTGACCTCCCTTTTGAATCCTTCAACATGGCATTCGATCTCTTCTGGTCTCTTCGAGGGATTGTAATTTTAGGACATTATTATTTTTGTTATTTTGCATAAGCTTTTTACCATTTCTGTTCAATTAAGTGCTGGTTTGCTTTTATTGTGGACTTTCAATCTGGTGCTAAGACCTTACTCCTTACTCCTGTAGAAAGTCTTCTGGCTCAGCTTGAACATTCACTGTGGACAACTTTGCAGGCCGACATGCAGACTGAAGAGTCTTTCACGAGACGAAACAGCTGTCTTTGCATAGGCATTGTCTATCTCCCCCATTGGGAGAAAAAGTAAATCAGCACATTATTTTATTTTCAAAACACAAAACAAATCGTAAAGTTTAAGTAATTGAGTTTGTTTCCTAGGTTCACAAAACACCAAAACAGTTTTATCAAAGCAAATTATATATATACATGAGGAAAGTTTAATGGTGTGTTTGTTTTTTCTTCTTCAATTTTTGATCGTTTAAGTAGATCAGCACATTATTTTCTTTTATTCTTTTCAGAACACAGAACAAATCGTAAAGTTAAAATTAAATTTATTGAGTTTCTTTCTTAGGTTCACAAACTTATACATTGGACACAAACAAAGTTTTATTAAAGCAAACTATGTATATAAGAGGAAAGTTTAATGGTGTGGTTGTTTTTTCTTCTTCAATTCTTGTACGTTTATGTATATATATATATTGAGAATAAATTTTAAAAAAGACAGGTTTGGTGTTGTTTTCTGACTTTGTAGTTTGAGTTTAAATAAGTTCTGGTGTTGTTAACTTTATATATCATATAGTAAAAAGCCAAGTGTCCGTGTGTGTGTGTGTGTGACTGTCTGAAACACAAAACGGGCCTTATAACTCCGCCGTTTTTTGACTGAATCGCTTCAAATTTGCTGTGAGCCCTGACGGGGTGATGGCAACGGCAACCGAGGCGGCCGTGTCATTTGCGCGGTTTGGCAAATGCGCGAAACGCGTATCTGCCGGAATCTCGGCGCCCGTATCTCCGGCATTTCTGGATCGATTGCCTTCAAATGTGGCAGGTAGATGACCGGGGACGGTGACTATCTGTATGCGAAACCGAAAGCGAATCGGTTCCGAAACACGTGCGTTATACGCCGCTTCACCTTTTCACAAATAACTCCGCCGTTTCTTAACCGAATCGCTTCACATTTGCTGTCAAGCTGGCTTGCTATGGCCCGGGCAAAGCCTGGCAGCAAATTTGAAGAGAATCGGGAGAGCGCGTCACTCTCAGAGCAGCACCAACGGGAAACGGGGCCTTATAACTCCGCCGTTTCTTAACCGAATCGCTTCAATTTTGCTGTACTCAGCATTACCAGTACTTGGCGTTACCGTTACTAGGCGTTGCCATTACTAGGGAGAGCGCATCACTCTCAGAGCAGCGCCAACGGGAAACGGGGCCTTATAACTCCGCCTTTTCTTAACCGAATCGCTTCAAATTTGCTGTTCTCAGTAAGGTGCGGGGGGTAGTAGAACGGGATGAGTGAAGAAGATGGACGGAGGGAGAGAGACAAAAGTAATAATAATATTTCGCGGACCCGGCGAAACAAGTACTCAGCGTTACCAGTACGTGGCGTTACCAGTACGGTGTATTGCCAGTACTAGGAGTTGCGCTAGTATATATAAAACAAAAGAAAAAGACCGGCAACAAATCCAAGGTTGTTCTTATTTTAATAATAATAATAATAATAATGGTTATTTATAGAGCGCTTAACTCCCTTTGCAGGGTGCTCAAAGCGCTGAACAAAGGCCTAAACACTAACATACAGATAAAGATACACACTAAAGACAAGCCAAGAATAATCAACATGAAGACAAGTATCAATGAATATAAACATTAAAAATAAGTGAGACTGTTCATACAAAATACATGTCTCTCTCGCCCTCGGATTTTGACAGAAGGAACAAAATCAATATCTGAGTCACCTATCCTTATGGAAGATGGAAGGGACCTGTCAACAGAGAGTCTTTTAGAAGTCATTATTAATCGCAAACTTTCGAGAGGTGTCCTATATATATATAAAACTTTTTTGTCCAAATGTCTTTAAAAAATTAAAAATTGTAATGTTTTTTTTAAAGACATTTGGACAAAAAAGTTTTATCAAATTTTACTAGTTGTTCATTTCAAATGTTCCAACTTTCAAGTCCTTTAGATCAGAGGCATGGTGCACAGCAGTATACTGAGATTTTATTTCAAATCTATTTTTAGCCTTTTGGACAAAATCTAATTTTATCCTTTTGGACACCATCTCAGTTGCTGGCCCTCTCTGATCGTGTCGTTTATCTTTTCATATTTGAACATTGTAATGTTCACCTTTTTACATAAGATTCTTATTTCTATTGTTTTATCTGAGTGCTGGTTGGGCTTTTTGGAATTTTTGCTAACATACAACAGGGGAAACCCTTCCCACTGTGGAAGGACCTTGGTGTTGAGGTGAAAATTTCACATGACATGGGTAAGATCCCAATGCCGTGTTCACCTGACGAGATCCTCATCGGATCGAAACAGCTGTCGTGGACTGGGCTCTGTCTGCCTCCCCACAAAGGGAGGAAAAGCCAAACTAGCACTCTATGTTTTTTAGAACATAGATCAAGAATACAAGTTCTTGTAACTGGTCTTGATTCTAATGTCCGATTATAAAAACATTAATTATTATTATTTTTTATTTTTTTTATTATTTTTACAAAGACATTTGGACAAATATTTTTATCAAATTTTACTAGTTGTGCATTTCAAATGCTCCAACTTTCAAGTCCTTTAGATCAGAGGTATGGTGCACAGCAGTATACTGAGATTTTATTTCAAATCTCTCTCTCTATATATATATATATATATATAGCAATACAAAAAAAGAATACTAAGCAGACTGCAGAGAACATCAGCGTGGTCAGAGAACACCATTTGGCTGACGGAGCAGGACCGGACGAACTGATCAGCCTCACGGTACAGGACCCAGTCGATGGTGTAGCCACTCCTGTAGTAGGTGGCCTCCTGCACACCCTGCTCAAAGTTAAACCTGGACACAATCTCTTAATGAAAATTTTGAATTCAATACAAAACGTCTTCCACACAAACTAATGCTATCTTTTCCAAGATTGGACATTTTCAAATCTAGTCTGCATTATGTTGGAATGAAATTTCGTCCCAATTGAATGTTCATATTTGTTTGAGCAATTTTAAAAGAAAATATCATCATTTGCTTATGAACGAATATGCTAAATCACGATGTTAATGTTCTGTCTGTGGAAAGTTCTGTCTGTGTTTGTTTATCTGACTGTCTGACTGTCCGTCTGTCTGTCCGTTTGTCTGTCTTTTTATCTTTTCTCTCTCTCTCTCTCTCTCTCTCTCTCTCTCTCTCTCTCTCTCTCTCTCTCTCTCTCTCTCTCTCTCTCTCTCTCTCTCTCTCTCTCTCTCTCTCTCTCTCTTTTATTGGTTTCCTCTCCATCTCTCTCCCATTTCTACAAATATTTTTTTCATGATATATGCAAATGTTTTGCCCATCAACATTCATCAAGTAAGACCTTTCATGAATAAATCTTTCAGCTTCGACTTCTCCCATTTCCACCACCTCTCTCTCCATGTCTTTCCCTTTCTCTTCGTTGTAAGCCTCAGCTCCACTTCTCTGCATTCTGATCTGAGCTTGTTTCCCAACCTTCTTCTATTACACAACAATGACACTTATCATCCATAGTCATAATTAACTCGGTCTGTACACTCAGACACAAACACTCAGACTGGACGATGCAGACGCGTGCGTCTCCCATTCAGCAAGATTGATTTTGGCCACAGAGAGAGAGAGAGAGAGAGAGAGAGAGAGAGAGAGAGAGAGAGAGAGAGAGAGAGAGAGAGAGAGAATGCGTCTGTGTGTTTGTGTGTTTGTCTGTTTGTCTTTCTGTCTGTCTATCAGAGTAATCAAAGCCGTTTCAATGAATTAAACAGTACAATTTGAATGGCGTTTAGTATAAGTTCAGTAATAGAACAATCAAAACCTGTTTCATTCATCTAAATTGGACAAGTTTAGAAATGTTCAGTACAAAAAAAGTTAAAGGAACATTCAAGACATGTTTCTACCCTTCAAGCTGAACAGTCTCAAAGACGTCAAGCAAAGGTTCAGTCAAAAATTCAATATTTAAAAAAGAAAGAAAACTATCCTGGACAGGCTTATTACTTGAAGACATCCAGTTAAAAGTTCAATGATGGAAAATCAAGCCTCTTTATATGGACTACATTAGCCAGATTCAGTTCAATGATGGAAAATCAAACCTCTTTATATGGACCACATTAGCCAGATTCAGTTCAATGATGGAAAATCAAACCTCTTTATATGGACCACATTAGGCAGATTCAGTTCAATGATGGAAAATCAAACCTCTTTATATCGACCACATTAGCCAGATTCAGTTCAATGATGGAAAATCAATATGGACCACATTAGCCAGATTCAGTTCAATGATGGAAAATCAACCCCCTTTATATGGACCACATTAGGCAGATTCAATTACACTCACAGGCATGCAGCAAACATTCAGTAGCGGAACATTGAAAACTTGTTTCAACCAACTAATTTGGACAATTAAATTTTGAGTAGCATTCAGTAAAAGAAAATGCAGTTGCGGGGAACTCCAAATCTTTTTATATCGACCGAAGTATATCGGCTTTCACAAAATTGGGAGGGTCGTCGGAATGTGTCGGTTCTAAGCAGCAGGGAGACCAGTGAAAACTGAAAACCATTATGGCTATATGGCCTGGGAACACAGAAGAAGAAGAAGAAGAAAAAGAAGGGAGAGTCGAGTGCAAGAAGAGGGGTCAGACAAGGGCCGCCATCAAACACTCATATCTCTCTCTCTCTCTCTCTCTCTCTCTCTCTCTCTCTCTCTCTCTCTCTCTCTCTCTCTCTCTCTCTCTCTCTCTCTCTATCTCTCTCTCTCTGTCCTTGCGTCAGGCACCTATTCCCCAGTGACATGAAAATCCACTTCAGTTCGTCAGTTGTCTGGTGGGAGAGAGAGAAACAGACAGAGACACAGGGACAGACAGAGCGATAAAGACAGAGAGAAAGAGATAGAGACAATTCGTCAATTCCACATTTTTTTATTGTCATTACCAAACAAGGTCTGATGACAAAATGTATCAACTTCATAACAAATAAAATATAGAAAACAAAACAATCATCATATTATTATTAATACAACAAAAAGAAAGAAGGAACACCACGTGACAAGTCCGAAAAAGTAGAAATCATTCTCTCATTCCGTTTACTTGGCCTACGTGTGCGCAACTCCAGTCCTCCCAAATAGCCGTTGTCTCCTCTGCTACCTGGAACTCATAGTCGGAAACGACGGACTTGCACACACCGTACAAGGAGTAAAAAAAGAGAGAGATACAGACATATCTACACTGAGAGAGAGAGAGAGAGAGAGAGAGAGAGAGAGAGAGAGAGAGAGAGAGAGAGAGAGAGAGAGAGAGAGAGAGAGAGAGAGAGAGAGAGAGAGGAGAGGAGAGAGAGAGAGAGAGAGAGAGAGAGAGAGAGAGAGAGAGAGAGAGAGAGAGAGAGAGAGAGAGAGAGAGAGAGAGAGAGAGAGAGAGAGAGAGAGAGAGAGAGATTGAAAACTTGAAAACTTGAAAACGTAAACTTTATTTTCCAAGGATATAGATTTTAGGCAACGCCTATTCTTCCAATCTGAATTCTTCCACAGAACACAAACATGGCAAAGGTAGCAAAGCAGTTGACATGAAACATAGATAGGCTGATATATGGGTTTATAAAACTTGCATAATTTTGAATACTCGCGCGTGCATACAAGCATGCAACCATACTTACACACTAGCGCGCATGTATATAAAGGAAACATACATTAGAGAACAGGGCAAATAAATGCATAATAAATGCATAATAAATGCATAACAGGTAACAATTTTGCATTAATTTGAGGACACCATTTCTAACATATATTAGGCACATTGTAGGCGAATAGTAAACAAATAGAATAAAATGAATAACATGAACTGAATACATACTAATATCGTCATAAGCATTTAGCCTATCAGGAGATATGACCCTGGGGGAAAAATGAGATGGTCTTTCGAACTCTCGTTTTGAAGGCTGCGATAGAGGAGCATAGTTTAATGTCACACGAAAGGGACATATGAAGGAACCCGAAAAGGTAAAGCTCGATTTAAATTTATCGATTCTTGTTTGTGGTAAAATATAATTACATGAACCATAACGTTGTGAGGCTTGTGTAACTAGATTTTTCAGGTATTGTGGAGATAAGCCGTTGTGTACTTTGTACATGAGAATGGCTTAATGTAGCTAAGCTGTTATTGCAGTGGAAGTATGTTTAACTGGGCTTGTTTTTCTAATGTACTGAGTTCAGGATCAGGAAGAATTATTTTAGCTGCCCTTTTGTACATAGAATTGAGTTTCAAATAAGTGACAATTAGCTGCAGAGTCCCAGACTACAGATGCATAATTAATGTGCGAGAGACAGTGGGCATGTTAACCGCCGTTTCGTCCAAATTCGGCAAAACACTAGACAAAACGACGCAATTAAAACCGCCGTTTTGTCCAAATTTTCTATTATGATTTGGACAAAACGGCGGTTCAACAATCCGCTGTTTTGTCTATAGACAAAACGGCGGGTTGGACAAAACGGCGCCCGATTTTGAACCGCCGTTTTGTCCAAATGAAAGTTATACTCATTCTTGACAAGTTCTCTTTAAAAAAAAAAAATCTTTGTTAAATAAAATGAATAACAAGCTGACCACTGACACTGGTCTCTTTGGCCTAATTTTACCGTTCGAATGCTAATTAGTGTATTAGGAGATCATATGACAATTGTTGATGTGGTTGACCAGTGGTCAGTGTCACTGACCAGTGGTCACTTTGGCCTATTTTCACTGTTTGACTGCAAGTTAGTGCATTAGGAGTTCAAATGAACAAATTTTGATGTTGACCAGTGGTCAGTGCCACTTGACCAGTGGTCACTTTGGCCTATTTGACTGCAAATTAGTGTATTAGGAGTTCAAATAAACACATTTTTCATGTTGTTGACCAGTGGTCAGTGGCCTATTTTTTATGTGGTTGACCATTGGTCAGTGTCACTGACTCTCTCTCTCTCCTAATACACTAATTTGCAGTCAAAAACATCCAAATATCTTTCTTGTTCTAAACAGCTTTTAAAACAAGTATACACCTCAAAACGAAACGACTACGTCTTTTTAAATGACTGAATCAACCTTCACACAAAAATTGCACGCAAACGTTCTTTAACACATTGGTCAGTGTCACTGACTCTCTCTCTCTCTCTCCTAATACACTAATTTGCAGTCAAAAACATCCAAATATCTTTCTTGTTCTAAACAGCTTTTAAAACAAGTATACACCTCAAAACGAAACGACTACGTCTTTCTAAATGATTGAATTAACCTTCACACAAAAATTGCACGCAAACGTTCTTTAACATAATTTAGAAAGAATAACTGATTATCACACCCAAACAACCAAACGTGTCCAAAACCAGCCGTACACAGCAGAGACCCATGTGGTTTTGCCCCGATCATGAAGGTTTAATAAGATTATACATTTGTTGAGAGTACATGTTTGAGCAACCTGAACCAATATTTTAGACAAGAGTTTCTTGCACGAGAGAGAGAGAGAGAGAGAGAGAGAGAGAGAGAGAGAGAGAGAGAGAGAGAGAGAGAGAGAGAGAGAGAGAGAGAGAGAGAGAGAGAGAGAGAGAGAGAGAGAGAGAGAGAGAGAGAAGCATACGGAGAATGAAACTAACAAAACTTCAGAAGAAAAGAAGGTGATTTTTTTGGCTTAGTTCGATATTCCTATTCTCTTTCCTGCATAGAACTGCTCTTAAGCGCCTGCTACACTACATACGATACGCTGTTAATGCGATCCGATTGTGAGAGTAATGGGTGCGAGTCATGATTCACGTGAAATAGTTCCGTCTAAGAATAATTCTACTACTTTCGCTCTACATGCTCAAGTAGACACAATACACGAATTTCACGTGAATCATGACTCACGTCCTCGCAATCGCATCGCAATAACGTATGTAGTGTATTAGGCCCATTAGAAATCGACCAACAGCTTAAATTGCACCCTTTCAGCATTAGAGCAAAGTGCAGTGAGAGAGAGGGTGAAAAGGGGTTAGGTTACAAAGGGTTAGGATGGGGGTAGTGGGGTGGGGAGACTTGAAAAACACAGACCATTGCATCTCCTTTCGTGCATTATGTTCTTATTCATAAGCACTAGATGTCAAGAAGATCACAATTTACAACCATTTCCAGAACGACACTGAAGAAAAAAGTAAAGAAAAGATGTAAGTGAGGAAAAAATACCGTTGGTTTAATAAATCAATTAAGAGAAGTAAAGGGAATTACAAACGTGAGAGAGAGAGAGAGAGAGAGAGAGAGAGAGAGAGAGAGAGAGAGAGTAGAGAGAGAGAGAGAGAGAGAGAGAGAGACGCAAGACGCAAGACGCAAGACGCAAGATGGTTTATTCAGAGAGGCCATTGGCCCATTTGAATGGGAATGTACATGAAACATCAAACTAAACAGCTACTATAAGCAAATATATGCACACACTTACATTTACGAAGTCAGCACTTCTCTTAACCCAAATGCTTTACGTAAGAACGCACACAGGTTTTTAATGTCACCATATTTGTTTGAACTCATGAGGACATTCAATCTAAACATACAAGGTTGTCTGAGGAATTATTCTCTGGCGAATATCTTTGAATACAGGACAACAC
>CM065700.1:23966501-23979001 GCA_017654935.2 Phymorhynchus buccinoides | reverse complement strand
AATGTTCGTGTTCAAAAAAGTAAAATTAAAAATTAAAAAATTAAAAAGTTATATAAATTGTGCTGATTTACTTTTTCTCCCAATGGGGGAGGGACAGTGCCTTATGCAAAGACAGCTGTTTCGATCTTGAGAAGATCTCATCAGTTTGCATGATTGGCCTGCAAATTGACTGTCCAGTGGATGGCCAACCTGAGCAAAAAAGACATTCTACAAGAGAATGGTGTCCTCTCTGCATCAAATCGAAAATCCACAATAAAAGCAAACCAGCACAAAGTTAAACCAGAAATAGTAAAAATCTTATGTAAAATGAACAAAATAATAATGTTCTGAAATTTTAATTTCAAAACCTAATAGACATGACTAGGGAGGGCTAACTACTGAGATGGTATCCAAATTAAGGATAAAAATAGCATGAAAGAAAAATCTGAGCTATTCACTGAGATTTTTCTTTCATGCTATATATATATATATATATATATATATATATATATATATGAGTAAAATTATAAAAGACACAAAAACACAGTTTCATTTAAAAAAATATATTCTCTGATAAAATTTTCGTTGCTAAAAGCCAACTTTTTCAATATCAACACTGGCAACTTCTAAATAACGCACACCTTTTATATTTGAATTGTGAGTGAAAACTCAAAACATCTGTTAAAGAAGAAAAAAGAAAAAAAAAAAGAAAAAAGAAAAAACAGAACACTTAAGGGTGAACTATGAATTCATTTCACGAGCTTTTCTCCATGACCTGTTTGTTATCTAAACATGCCTCGTATATACTCTTCAAAAAGTGTACAGAAAGAACAGTATTGTTTGTATAATACATTTCATCCACCTCTATTAACCAAGACATCCCAAGTAAAATAGTAATTATCCATATCATAATGAAAACCAACCCCCCAAACACGTAAATCACATTCATACTAATACAATACAAAAGTCCTTTCAATAACAGAAGTTTTGGAATCCAGATAACCAACTATTATTCGGTTGTATATTTCGGATTTGTTGTTTCCATTAAAATTGAATGAACAAAATGAAATTTACGTGTGGTTGTATGTGAGATTTAAACATGTTTGCTTATTTGTGTGTTTGCTTGCATACTTGGATTTGACTGTGTATGCATGGTTGTGTTCGCTCACGCGCACATGTGCGTGTACATGCGTGCATGTAAGAACTTCTTTCCATACTTTTTGTGCGTCTATTAGAACAAGTCTAGGATAACATTGTTTTCAGGGGATGTAAAATAGGGTGTGTTAGGGCTCAGGGATAATATTGGTTATAGGAGATGTGAAGTTTTATTGCGTTCATTTTTCTGTTTATTATAAAATTGTTATTTAAAAGTGGGACAGTCATATCTATTCTATTAGCGGCTTGCTAACTAAATGCTATCCAGATTTTTCTTTCCCATTTTTTTTTTATATATAACGGTTCTGATGATTGTTTGCTAACAACATGATATCCGGATTTTTCTTCCCCATTCTTTTACAAACCCATTATATATATATATATGTATATATATATTAAAATTTCAGAAATTATATTTTGTTCATTTTACATATATATATATACTTTGTGCTGGTTTAACTTTGTGCTTGTTTGCTTTTAGAGTGGAGGATGAGAGGAGAATGTCTTTTTTGCTCAGGTTGGAGAGAGAGAGATGAGAGACTGTCTCAGGTCGAAACAGCTGTCTTTGAGAGAGATTTTTTAATTTTTTTTTAATTTTTTTTTTATTTTTTTGAACACGAACATTACTCAAAGTTAACATTAACTGGTTTTTGTTTCTGAGGTTCACAAATAAAGACATTGGAGAAAGCTATGAGAGCAAAACTATATATATTTATATATATATATAGAGAGAGAGAGAAGAGAGAGAGAGAGAGAGAGAGAGAAGACGATTGAGAAGAAGATTATAGAAGTAGAACTGTTTTAGATTAGTTTCAGAATTATGTTCCTGAATACTTTAACCGAATTTACTTGTTACATTAGAGAAACAAACTTTAATTTAAAACAAATCTTTAAGTAGAAGAAACCAAAGTATTATGGGATGAAACGATATCTCCAGAGTTATTGTTCTTTGCATGTCCCTTGAGTTTCTCTAGAGTTTTGTTTGTTGCGTTCCCCTAGAATCATTAGATATTAGGGAGTCACAAAGGGATGACAGGCGAGTGACGGCGTGTCGTCAGATCCCATTTATTGGAAGTCTTTCGCACATGAAAGTCAGAAGTACAACAGTGAACACACCCAATTTTCACACTTTTTCTGAAGCCACGCTTTTGTGATTTTCAAATTTGGGGGTGATATTGTTTGTTGAGCTATTGTATCGGAACCAATCGCACGAACGTAAATAAAACAACATATTGGGTACACAAATAATTGAATTAGACATCTGCAAAATTTGAAATGATTTGAATGAGCCATTCTTTTATGCGCATATAAAATGCACGTGTGTAGTTTCTTTTGCTGGTCAGTATATATTGTTTTTGTTGGTTTTTTTCATTGTTTTTTTATTTTTTATTGAACTTTTATCCAATTATAATTTTGCAGGAAAAACAAAACAATGTATACACGCATAAAAATTTTAAAAAAAAAACCCAAAAATAACCCCAATAACATGCAAACAAACAAAACAAGAAATGGCAAAAGAAACGTAAGCAAAAATGAACAGACCATGACAGTATTATTCGTGTGTCTAGTATTATGTTGTTAGAAAGAGAGAGAATGAGAGAATGGAAGAGAGAGAGAGAGAGTGAGAGAGAGAGAGAGAGAGAGAGAGAGAGAGAGAGAGAGAGAGAGAGAGAGAGAGAGAGGAGAGAGAGAGAAGAGAGAGAGAGAGAGAGGGGGGGAGGGGCTGTTGGATGGAATATTCATCTATTTTCCTTTTTGTTTTGTTTTTATAGATATCCATTTGCACAATATGATGGCCTTTAAGGCCAATAAAGGTACATGAAAATTGTAAGTGATATCAGAAAATATGGCAATAATCTGGTCTGGTGAAGCTTCAGGTGTATAATGCAGTAGGGGAGGGGGAAAAAAAAGATATCAACAAAGGTTGGCACATATGCTGCCCATTTCAAAACAAACTGTGAATGTTCCATGCCTATTTTTGCATTGTATTCTTCAATTTTATATCGATAATGTAGTTTTTTGAAAAATACTAAAGTTCTTGGGCGTGTATCATTCATTTTACATGTGTATATATATACTGTTTAGCCAACAGTAGAATGAAATGAAAAAACGTATCGATTCTTATATCTTTATCATAGCCCATTAGTATAATAGATTCATTCAAGACAAGATTGTTTTGTGTGCTGTTTTCCGGTTTATTTTATCTGGTTTCTTATTCCAGATGAATTTATAACAAATTTGTTGCAATGTTTGAATAAACATGTCTGGTGGGTTGGACAGAAGGAACCAAAGATGTGTTAATTTCGAGAGTATAAGAGATTTTAAAATTGCTATCCTACCTAGTGGAGTAATCTGACGTTTCACCCATACCTTAAATAACTGTTTGATCTCTGCTAGTTTATCTGAAAAATTATGTATACACATTCTTTTAAATCGTTAGTGAACCATATTCCTAATAGTTTGAATTTTTGGGGATTCCAATCGAAACCTAAGTGTTCCATATATTTAATCGGATATTTTTTTCTGCTACCTAACCAAATTGCACTAGTCTTGCTAGAGTTTACATGAAGACCTGAAACAGACCAAAACCTGAAAAGAACATCTATACACGTTTCAAAAGATTTCCTATCGTCTGCATATTGTGTAAGTTTATATTCATTATAATTGATCATTATTCCTTTGATATCTGAATTTTCTCACCTTTATCGCTAAAATTTCCACGCATAATATAAACAAATAAGGCGAGATGGGATCCCCTTGTCGACAGCCTCTCTTAATCTCAAACCAATTGGACACCTGACCATTTGATTTGATGATTTGATGTTTTTATAAAAGGTACTAATCCACTTACAGACGTCTTTCTTTGGCCTATTTTCACTGTTTGACTGCAAATTAGTGTATTAGGATACAAATGTTGATGTCGTTGACCAGTGGTCAGTGTCACTGACCAGTTTCAGTGGTCACTTTTCTTTTGGCCTATTTTCACTGACAAATTCACCACTTGCCAAATTAGTGTATTAGGAGTTCAAATGAACAATTGTTGATGTGGTTGATCACTGAAAAAAATAAAAAAAAACCCTGTTCATTTGAACTCCTAATAAACTAATTTGCAGTGAAAAACAGTGAAAATAGGCCAATGTGACCACTGGTCAGTGACACTGACCACTGGTCAACGACATCAAAATGTGTTCATTTGACCACTGGTCAACCACATCAACAATTGTTCATATGATCTCCTAATACACTAATTAGCATTCAAACGGTAAAATTAGGCCAAAGTGACGAAGAGAAAGAGATGTTAGAAGGTCCTATTAGTTACGAAGAAGCACTTTCTGCTTTAAAAAAAATGAAAAATAACAAAAGTCCTGGAAATGATGGATTTACCTGTGAATTTTACAAATTTTTCTTTTGCGATATTGGCACTTTTCTAGTGCGTTCCTTGAACTTTGGCTTTGAAGTAGGACAGATGTCGGTTACACAACGTTTTGGGACAATAACGCTCATTTCCAAATAAAATAAGCCCAAACAACGGTTAAAACAGACTATAAAATAGCATCATCTTGTATTGCTGATAGACTTGGCAGTTCTAAATAAATTAATTCACAAAAATCAGACTGGTTTCTTAAAAGGCAGATATATTGGTGAAAACATTCGTTTATTGTATGATGTGCTTTTGTTTGCTGATAAAGAAAATATGCCAGGTCAAATCCTTACTGTAGATTTTGAGAAAGCTTTTGACAGTGTATCTTGGGTTTTCATACAAAAAGTTTTGGACTTTTAAAATTTTGGACCAGATCTAAAAAATTGGATTAAGGCATTTTATTGTGATGTTTCTACATGTGTTGCTTTGAATGGTAGGTACACTTCTTCATTTCAAATTGCCAAGGAGATCCGTTATCTCCATATTTGTATCTCTTGTGTGCTGAAATTTTATCACTGTTGATGCGTAAGAATGACATAATCCGTGGCTTGACTATACAAGGGAAAGAACAATTTCACACTATACTCTCACAATTTGCAGATTACACCACTGTTTATTTAGACGGAAGTGAAGTATCTTTTAGTGAAACTATCAGGTTATTGGAAAGATTTGCATCCATATCGGGGTTAAAAATAAATCATGAAAAACAAATGTCATTTGGATTGGCAGCATGAAAAATTCAAAAAGAAGATATATGAGGGATAAAAATTATTGTTGGGATCCTGGGATTTTCACTGTTCTTTGAATCAAATTTACCACTAATATTGACAACAGAGTAAACATTAACTATGAAGGGAAATTACAGCAAATCAAACAAGTATTAGCTAAATGGGAAAAAAGGTATTGACACCTTTTGGAAGGATAAGTCATAAAAACTTTGGCAATGTCAAAGTTAATTTATTTATTCAGTAATCTTCCTGACCCTGACCTCAGACTTTTACAGGAACTCGACACACTCTTTTTTAGTTTTTTATGGATTGGAAAACAAACCAAAGTAACTAAGAAATGTGTTTGTAATGAATATGAAAATGGTGGCCTGAAAATGTTAAATGTGCATTCATTTTTGTCGGCTGTAAAAGTTTGTTGACTGAAACGGATATTTTCTAGTGAAGAACACAATTTAAGAGAGCTAGCATTTTTCTTTGTTCCCGAATTAAGCAGTCTAAACTTATTTGGTGGTGAATATGTGAACACACTGCTTTTGAGAACACAATATGTTTTGGTTTGATGTTCTAAAACATAAAAAGTTTTATATTAAATGCCACCCAAGTGATGTCCAAGAATTCCTCTCAGAAAATATTCATTATAACATAAATATAACAAGAGACAAAAAAACAATATTTGTCAAACAATTCGTAGACGAAGGTATATGTCAGGTAAGAGATCTGTTCAATGAGGAAGGTAATTTTTTCTCTTATGAACATTTCTGCATAAAACATCCAAATATTAAGATTAATTATTTATTATTCATGGCATTATTAAGGCAGTCAAAAAATATCAAAAGAAACTTAAGGTTCGGCTAACTGCAAGATATAAATTGCTGAATCCTATGAAAGGGAATAAATGTATTTATTTAACTTTAGTTGAATCGGATGCTCGCCCAGCAGGTCTACAAAAATGGAATATTTATCATGAAAACTTAAACTGGAAGAACATTTTTAAGAAACACATAAGATGGTTCAGACACACAGTTAAGATGGTTTCAATTCAGACTTTTGTTTAGAATTATTCCAACTGGACGATACCTATTCTTACGTAAAGTCATGTCTTTTTTGTGGTGAAGAAGAAGAAACAATAACTATTGTTTCATGTATTGATTATTTTATTTGGCAAAGGTATATATTTATCACGGTTAAGTGGAATAACATCAAGACCAGATTTAAATAGAATCTTAAAACAACGATACTCCATAGAACTTTACTGCAATGCCATAAAGGGCAATCAAACGAAAAATTACATAAAAATAACACCATCTCTGTTGCTGTTATCTGTCTGTTATTGTTCTGGCTTGGTGACTGCTCTCGTTCTCTCTCTCTTTCTTCATCTTCTCCTCTCTTCTCTACTCTCTCTCTCTCTCTCTCAATCTAGTCTCTCTGATCTCTCTTCTCGTCTCTCTATCCGCTCGCTCTGGGTCTCTCTCTCTACCTCTCTATATATGATATCTATTATTTAAGTGGTAGAAGTGTTGAATATCCAGTGTTGATAATTGAGGTTTTAATTTTTTTTTTTTTATAACTAATATTTGAAACATCGGGTATTGTATGTAGAGTCTCTGTATTACATTCTTATTGTGTGTTGTTTTCTGTTATTATTGTTTTGCTTTTTTGCTATCTTATTATTTGTGTCGTATGTTGTCATGTAAGTTTTTTGAATTTTGTTTTGGGTTGCTGCTGCCTTAGAAACATAGTTCGATGTGAGTTAATTTTACTATTTGCAGCGTTTTCGTCGTTTATCACAATGTGCATTGGGGGAAACTCTCTAAAACATATGACGTATAAAAAAAAAGGAATAGCAGCAGAGCAGCAGTAGTAGTAGTAGCAGTAGTAGCAGTAGCAGCACTAGTAGTAGTAGAGCAGAAGCAGTCAGTAGAAGCAGTCAGTTAGTAGCAGCAGCCGAGCAGTAGTAGTAGTGTAGCTTAGTAGCTATGTAGCAGCTTTAGCAGCAGGAAGCCAGGAGTAGTAGTCATCAAAAGCAGAAGCAGTAGTGTAGTAGTCGTACTTACGTTAGTAAGGCCCTGGCGCGTAGTGTGGAATCAAAAGCCCCCCCCCAGCCTAGCAGTTTAACATAGAGCACACAAAGAGGCTGCTTATACCACACTACCACTCACTTCAATATATGTAATAATATATTATATGGGGAATTTTTATATAGCGCTCTTTTCTATATACTTAGTTGTAGCCTCACAGGGCTGTCTTTACATTGAAAATCTAAGACATTTCAAATGGCTAAACATATATATATAATTTCTATGAGCAAAGTAACAATAAGCACGATGCTTACACACAACGTTCTCTTTACTTCATTACTATCTCAGCATCTGTACTTGATTGATCCTGTCTCAAATACAGGATGAAAAAAAGCTAGTCCAGCTTACTGATGTATAGTCAAGAAATGTCAGTATGTAGTGTGGTTGACTTGACGCAGTGCTACAGCTATAACACTACTACGTCATAACCACACGCATCGCACCCACAACACTGCACTGCACCGTACACACACGCCACACGTCACACACACACAGAACCACACACACCACACACACACAAATGTGTGCAACGCACAGAACAATCGCTGTAGGGCACGTCGTGACGATAACGCACAGCGCGAGAATATTAGGGGTCCTGTTTGTCACTTCGCAATACACAAGCTCGTGTCTGATTGGCATCAGAACAGAAGAAAGACCGAAAAAATGTAAAGCCAACAATCTTACACAATGGACCACTCACACCCGCCCTCCTTTCCCTCCTCTTTTCCACTCTCTTCAACTCTTTCCTCTTCCTTTCCTCCCTCCTCCCCCCCCCCCCCTCCCTCCTCTTATCTCTCCCTCTCCCCTCCCTCCCCCCCCCCCCCCTTCCTTTCTCCCACACCCACAGCGCACACTCGCACACAGATTACAATAGTTACAATAGAACATTATTCTAAGAAGAAACATAGAGACCACTTTCACATTCCCAATCAAGTTTGAATAAAATACTGCAACTTGAAATAAAATCATACATGTAATGCCATCGACATACCAATTACATAACTAATTATAAAACAACAACAAATTTTGCAAAAAACAAAAATACCCTTCTACCTCATTTACAAACACTTTAATGCTTACAAGACGTGGAACATATCTACATGCAAAATACGAATATATAAAATAATTGGTACAATACATTTTTCACACCAACGATTGCGTTCACGAAACACACACACACGCACAACCCCCCCCCCCCCCACCCCCCCCACCCCCCCCCCCCCCCCCCCCCCCCCCCCCCTCCCCCCCCCCCCCCCCCCCCCCCCCCCCCCCCCCCCCCCTCCTTTTTCCCCCCCTCTCAGCTATAATAAAAGTCTAGGAAAGGACCCCCCCCCCCACACAACCACCCCCCCCACACACGCACACCTCATCAAAACAATACACAACAATCATAATAGATGTCGAAATCAAGCGGTGAGTTTTAAGGGCAGAGCAAAAGGCGGAAATAGAGTCCGATGAGCGGACATGTTGTGTGAAGGAATTCCAAAGGTGAGGTGCTATATAGTAGAAGGATAGTTCACCAAAATATTTTGTGTGGACCACAGGAACCTTGATTGTGCAGCAGTCAGAGGAAAAACGTATAGGGAGCGAGCAGGTAAGTAGGCAGTTACTAGTTCGGAGGAGGAGAGACGTGGACCAGAGGAGAGAAGTTGAACCAGCACAGAAAAAAAGGCAAGCTATTTTATACTTGTTTCAAGCCTCTACTGGACGCCAGTGCAAGTTACGAAGATGAGGTTTTATATGATCAGAACGTGGGATCTTGCGATTGAGGCGTGCTGCACTGTTTTGCAGTATTTGAACACGTTGCAGGAGATACTTAGGAAAGCCACATAGAAGAGAGTTGCAATAGTCAATGAGGGGAAAGAATAAAGGCAGAAATAAGATTTTTCGTGGCTGCAAACCGACAGAAAGTGTCGAACAGCACAGATTCGTCTAACCTCATAATTGAAGGAACGTAAGAGATTAATAACCTGTGAATGCATTGAAAGATTTGAATCGAGGGTAAATCCGAGATTCCTTGCTGACTTAGAAAACTGAACACAAACATTGCCAACTTTAAGAGTTTCTGGAAAAGAAATAGTTACAGTCATACGCTGAGAGGAAACAACCAGAGCATCCATTTTGTCATCATTAAGTTTTATTTTGCTGCATGTCATCCAGGATTTGACATGCATGAACGCCGGATTACATCGACTGAATAGCGCTGGTCAAGTTGTAGGTTGCCCGACGCAGATTTTTGAAGCTGGAGCTCTTACAGCAAAAAGGGACCAGATGGTCAAATAACAGGAGTGACTAGCAAAAGCATCAGACGAGGACGGCGCATGGAAGTAGCAGAGAGACACATAGGTAGAACTGGAACCCCTCATACAGTTCTCTTGAGGCTATAACAAGCCACACGAATAAAGGAAAAACTTAACGATGCGGGTCTGACAACCTGCAGTTGTCGGGTTGAGACCGAATGGAATGGCAGTGTTCGAAGAAAGCACGAATTTGTTTACGATATGAGGAGAACCACTGTAGAAAAAACACGGTCTCCAGCGGGGATAATGCCAAAGAGATTGGTGCCGTGATCATATTGTATCAAATGCTGGCCGCGACAGATCATAGGAGAGCCAGTCGACTGACAACTTAGGAATGGACCATTGGTAAAAGTAGTCTCGAATAGAGAACGGAAATCGTTAAGAACCCTTAGTCAGAGCCGTTTCCAGGGCTGTGCGCAAGGTCACGATAGGGGCAGACTGTGAGGTGGGTTTTGAACAAATTGTTTGCTGCACAGATGGTGGTAGACAATTGTGCCATCCCCAGAAGCGACAATTTTCTCTAGTATTTTGTGGATGACAAACGCCTAAGCTGGAACACAGGCGGATAAACTTTTCAAGTCATTATGATCCATGGTAGGCTTCTTTATCAAGTGTTTAACAAGAGCAGGAGTGTTGTACAGGGCAGGGAAAACACCAATCAGTAAAGAGGTGCGTTTATGATCTGACAGTCCTGACAGGCACAACAACATCAAGACATTGATACAACAAAGGGGTTGGTAAAGGGTTAAGGTCATACGTCTTGGGGGCAGATATTTTCAAAACATCAAAGGCATCTTTCTCAGACACAGGAGAAAAAGCAACAAGATGGGGAGCCTACAAAATCTTTGCCTAGGTGGTGTGAAACAGTGGGCTGCAAGTCAAACTCTTTCTTAATGTTCTCAATTTTGGAAAGAAAGAAATCAGAAAACACACATGGCAATAATGTAAACTCTGCCCTTATCACGGTACAACATAGTTTATCGTGGAAGACTATATGACTCAAACTAGGGGGCATCTGCACTGACTCTAGTGCTTCAGCCAAAGGGATTGGTTTCCACAAAAAAAAGTCAAACCATACTAACTCGAAGAAAAAGACAATTCAGTCAAATAGAGTCAAAGATGAACGCAGGCAACCAGACCGACAGACAGACAGAGCAAGCAAAAGTGGGTGGCGGTGTGCACACGTGTCCGCTGGAAGATGTGGCTAAGTGATGGAAAGTGACCCATGGCCTATTCCCAATCTTCTAGAGTGCCCGCTAAGTGCATTTGTCTGAACAAACCGTCACTATAACGTTACGGGTCCCACCCACACGTCCAAATCCTCCAATTTCAGTCGCACGACTATCCAACTGTGACGAACTGTGTGCGAGGCAGTATTCTCATGAATGACTGCTTACTGTGTCGGCCAAGGGACCTTGGCGTGATTCACCGTGTCACCGTGTGATGCCGGTGAAATTGACCCATGGTCAGTATTAAGATGATGCGGCTGTGCCCAATGGAAGCTGTCTTTACCTGTGGCAGTTCTCCGGCTCCCTACACACCGTAAAGAATTGTTGGGTGGAGTGAATGGTGTGGGTGGCTTCATGAATGGAACAAAGTCCCCTGAATTCGGAGTATGGCCACCCATGTGGTGGGTGGGGCCCTTTTAAAAGCAGCCATACACGTATTCTTTCCACCCAGTGCCATGCGCAATGTTCACATGGCACTGGGTGTGCCCCCGGTTGGGGAAGGAAAACAACAACAAATGCTACTGTGTAAATGAATCTGATGAATCTCTGCTAGTTTCCTTCATTACAGTCATGTAGACCCCAATGCACGACATAGAAATACGGATCTTTCATCCAATTCGTTATGTATTCGATACAAAATATAAAGAACAAAACTAGTAGGATGTCATCAGATTATTTTAGACAGTAGTATTTCACGAGAAAGATATATGCCCTCACAAATATCAACAGTTGGATGAGTCGTTACGATTGCAGTGACACATGGCAGTCGGCCGCTGGTTTGGTTGCTACACCTCGTGGTTAGGGGTATAGGTTTCAGTTGTGTGTTGTGTGTGTGTGCGTGTGCGTGTGTCGTGCGTGCAGCATGCGTGTGGCTTGAGAGAGGGGGGAAGGGGAGGAAGGAGAGGGAAAAAGACGGAAGAGGAGTGAGAGTGGAAAGAGAAAAAAGAGGATAAACTATTCTAAGTGGGTGTGTTTGTGGGGACTGCGGCACGTGTGTTTATTTCCTTGCGCAAGTGTGTTCTTGTGCTTGAAGTTAACAATAAAAATGATATAAAAGCATAATTCTCGGGGAGGTAAAACCACACCCTGACACAAACATTGACCCAGTGCTGTCCCTAGGACTGCACAGCAATGTATACTTGTGCAAAATATTGACATTTCCTTTTACAACTTCTTAAGTAGGCATTTAACTTTGTGAAATTTATTAAAATAACCAAACATATCTCTTCCACAACAGACACACACACGCACATACACAATCAATTCACACATTGGCACACTGCAGTATCCAGTTCGTATTGCCACATATGGCATGCATAAAGGACAATCAAGCAGCCTGCATGGTTTCTAAAAGTGCTAATACTAATGAAGCAATCGTTGATACAAAAATGTACAAAACACACTCACCACACACAAGTCACAATTGTACATCCACCAATAGTTCACGCAGAAACCAGAACATTTTTGCATAAACAAACACACCAAAAGTTCAACGTTACAAGTTTCGTTGTACTTCACACAAACGAACAATCTGAGAGAGAGAGCAGAGAGATGAGAGAGAGAGGAGAGAGATAGAGAGAGAGGACTATAAAAAAAAAAAAAGTAAATGA
>CM065700.1:23934803-23966001 GCA_017654935.2 Phymorhynchus buccinoides | reverse complement strand
TTTGTGGTGTGTATATATGGTGTTTGTTGTTGTGTGTGTTTTTTTTTGTTTTTTTTTTTTTTTGTGTTTTGTTTGTGTCTTAACCTATGTGTGCAGGCCAAATAGCAATAATATTGCTTAAATTTTAGATTATACCAAGCAAAATGTAAAGAAACTAACCTGACTTTTTTCCTCAGCAATTTCTCCATAATTTACTCCCTTTGAGTCAAATTGCAAAGAATACTTAGATTACTATTAATGAGATTTTGAATAATGTTAATTCCCTCTAGCGTCGTAATGTAACACCTGTTGTATATAAACATTTCTCTTCGCCTACAAACACTGCTTTAAACTGTACCAATCAAAAGTGAGGTATTGTTTTATTTTAACACATTGCCACCACACTCCTTTGACACATGCATTGCAGACAGCTTTATTTTCACTAGGTCCAACCCAATCTCTACGTTCCGTTGGTCTGAGTCAGTTTTCACACGACCCTCATTATTTTCAGCACATGAATCGGTGTCCGACAGTTGGTTTATTGTTTCTTGTCATCTCACACTAGTGTGGGGGGCCGTGGATCAAAGGTGCTTCTCACTCAGCAGTTTGTGATACAGAGGGGGTGTGTCAACACAGTGTTTCACCAATGATACAGTAGTCTTTGGAGAAGTTCCAAGGAAGTAATGACAGGGTTTGTCTGATCACCTGTGATCGCCATAGGCTTTTGAGGAAACTAGAAACAAACTAAATTATTTCTGTTTTGTGGATATCAAATTCATTTTCCCTGTATGACAAAGTGTAAGATGGTATTTTGACCTATGCTTGTCTTGGAACTTCTGTGTTATTATTACACTTCCAAACATGTACATTTTTCCATCTTAAGTACACAAACCACATAGCTGTTTAACTTGTGTTTTAGTGTGTTGGTGTGTGTGTGTGTGTGATATATTGTGGTGGGGGGTGTGTGTGTGTGGGTGTGTGTGTGTGTGTGTGTTGTGTGTGTGGTGTGTGTATGCCATGCGTGCGTTGTGTGAGCACCCACGATTCAATTGGTGGCTTCAAGTGGTGGTGTGCAATGCGTGCCATGTATGTGGGATCTGTGTGTGTCTATGACAACATGGGGTATCAATGGAGGTGGAGGATTGTGATGTAGCCCATTAGGGTGGCCGGTTAACCGAACCTTGATGATGTGCGTGTCGGGAGTCATATTCCGCCGTTTTGTCCAATTTTAACATACATTGGTGTGCTTTAGCAACGGCGGTTCAACATACACAGTAAGTGGAGGAAAACGCGGGGTGACAAAACGTCCGCGCACCGATTTTAACCACACCACAGGGTTTTGTCTAAATGAAAGTTGGGAGGTATAAAAGCTCCTCTTGTGGACAAGTTCTCATTTAAAATAAAAAAGCTTTGTTAATAAGATACAAGCGGCACACTGAATTGTCCTTTTGGCCCGAATTTAAACCGTTTGAATCTTTAGTGTAGTAGGGATCATATGACAATTGTTATGTGTTGACCAGTGGTCGCGGATCAATGGGGGGGGGCAAAGGCGGGTCCTTGTGCCTTTTTCCTGTTTGACAAATACTTCAAATTAGTGTATTAGAGGTCATGTGAAAAGGTTTTGTGTGTTGGAGACCAGTGTCAATGTCCATGACCAGTGGGTCACGTTGCCTATTTCACTGTTTGAACTGCTAATGAGGGTATTAAAGGAGTGCAGCTGACAAGGTTTGATGTGTTGACCGAGGGTGGGCCACAAGTGTCCTGACAGGGTCCGTTGCACGATTTTTCCTGTTTTGCTTGCAAATTTTAGTGTTTAGGATTCAATATATTGTTTTTTTGTGTTAACCTATGGTCAATGTCGGCGAGAGAGACCTTGGTCACTTTGGCCTCTTTTTTTTTATGTGGGTTGACCATTGGTCAGTGTGACCATCAATGATCAATTGAGCTAAAAAGAACATGGATCAGATCAAGTGGAGCCTAAGCAGTCAAACCAGCACCAGCCTAGTTTCTCTTTCGGGAGTCATCCGTGACTATAGGGGGACATCTGCCCAGTGAATCCAAACAGCAGTGTAGGACCATTGCACTTGGATGTGGCCCTTGCGAAATGCATGGGCAGCTCTGCTTCCAAAAGAAAGAATAGCTTTCGTCAATTTTAGCAGTCTCCTAAATGGACACCTCCCCAAACAAGTATACAGACTGTAATATCATTTTTGTAAGGAAAAATAACAAGGGTGCTGCATTAATTGTGTTCCAACACCCCTAACATAAATAAAGTCGTTGTATAGAACTGGACAGCACATCAACTGCTGCACCTGCCGCTTGACCATGTAATTACTCTTATGTATCGACCTGTGATACACAGGACTCCGTGTCTCTAGACATGATGTACTCACTTGTGTATCAACAATAATTTGACATTTTGTTAAGATTTTAATAAATTTCACTGGAATGGATTTCTCGCAAATGTCTGATTTCTTTTGTCCACAATACATAATGTTCCATATAAGTTTTTTATATTTCAGGTTTCTAGAGGGTTAATAGACTATGCTGAGCTTCCTACTGAGTTGACCACTGTGCACATGGTCGCTTTAAAAATATTCACTATTTTGCTCATGTCTTTCAATGATAGTGCTATCCTTCACCTTCCTTTTGTCTTTTTTTTGTACAGTGATCATGTAGATTCCAACTGGTTCCTGGATGTCCCATTTCTAACTGCTGTACTAGTCGGATTCCAGAATCCTACTGTATTCCATGTCACTGTGACATTAGTTGCAAGCTCATCATTGGAGGAATGCATGGAGGCGTTTGAGTGCTGTGCTGGTCGACTGCATTCTGAAAAATCGGGCTGATTGCATAAAACCAAACAATTTAACTTTGAAACGTTGGTTGGAGATCCCGATAACCATGTACATTTTCGTGATCAACATCAACTGGAAAATGCCGTGGAGACATTTCAAAGTGCTATTACTGGCAACTGCTATCCAGGGAAGAATCTGCCGGGAAGCGTAGCGAGCGCGAGGTCAACTATAAAAACGAATCAAATCTTGTCAACATTGTTGATGCACCAAATACTTGTGACGAGGAGTTTAACCGTGGCGTGTTACGCTGGATTATAAAAAATCGGACTTTACTGGTTTGGTACTGCCTCGGGCATTGCCTATCGTATTGTTCCCACCATATTGTATTTACATATGTCCCATATTGTTTATTCAGACAATAGGACGTAAAACATCATTTTCGTCGTTGCAGCAACAAGAGCTGTCCTGGTTAATTTCTAGCATTCTTTTTTACAGCTTAAAAGGCTATATTCAAAACACAATCTAAATTTGTTATAATAATATGTCGCAGGTTTGGACTCGATCGGAATTTATAGATCACTTTACACTTGTTAGCGCAGCTCACTTCATACAAATGTATATGTCTGCCTCCATTTACACAGCGTTCCTTGAGACGCAACATGCATTATTTGAAACAGACTGGCAGCGATAACGTCAACGTGAAGAAACCGCCATGCCTATTTTGTATACTGGTTTAATAATGTATTTTTGGTATAGTATTTTTGTTTTACTTTGTGATATGGACCAGTTTATTCAAACCCAGTGGCTAGAGTACAGCATTCTTGCAACAACTCCGGGATGTTCAGGGATTCGCTGCTTCCTAGTCGAATTTTTCGTCACAAATGCATTTTCTTATTTCATTAATTAACGCTCTTGGTATGATAGGGTTAGGGGATAGTTGAGAAACATGTCATAGTGAAGTTAGTAGTTTTAAGACATTTGCGCACCATTCATGCGTCCCGTGATTGAGCGCCGTACCCGTAGCATGGAGAATGTGGATACTGCCCCGTACCCCGAGCCTCTGCCTGACCTCAAAGATAAAAACGACTCTTATGACATTTTGAAAGAAAATATGTAATGTTCACTATCGAGAAGTATTATCTACTGTTTTAAACTCTTTTTTTCAGATTCATGACGCTTTGTTTTTATTAAGCACGCAAGAAACATTACAGTTTGTGTTGCACACTCTCTTGTCGATGCACTGTATAGTCACATAAAGTTCGCAAAAACACTTAAACTGACAGGTACGCGTACGGTATCTTCAACAAATTACATTGGGAAACTATAGTCAGATTGTGAGGTTTACGCTTTTCGAATCTGGCCAGAATCTTGTTTTATCTTAGGTGTTATGTCCTTTTGACTGCGGTGCTTGGTTTTCTCCCAAAGAGTGTCCCAAATATGTCCCGATAGCCGAGGGTCCCATGGTATATACACAAAGATGTTGAAGGCAGGTTTTAATATAAGAGATTTGTTCAAAGTATTCGTCCACACATGAATAAATAGTCTCTTTTTGTCCGTGAATCAAGTTCAGGATAAAGAAAGACCCGAATGGAGCTGACAGAGCGTAGGGCGAAACGCAGATGACAACGAGATTGGCTATCTACCAGCCTGATGGTCCAGAAGCTTCATCATGTGACCGATAATGATGAGGACTCCCGATCTCCACTGTCGCTTTGTGCGGAGTTTCAGAACCGTTAACGTTGTTGATATTGCCAGCACCACTACCATGTGTACCCCCAAGACACTCCAATACCATCACAAAGCCTTCCATCAGCATTGACCAAATCCTTGTTCTCTTTGTAAGAATCAGATTCATTCCTGTGTCAACACGAGTCTAATAGTGGGTCAAAGAGACAGCCCATACGAAATCTAATAACATAGGGAGATGAAGCGCAAAACGCGATCATAGAATCAAAGCAATGTCAGAGCCTACTCCTTGTACGAATCAGGCTTTTCGTGATTTCAACGGATTGAAGACACGACACACCTCTCTACCGCCATGATCGCCTAGATATTGGGTACGTATAATAGATTCCAATTGCAATAAATGCTTTTTTGTTGGTTAGATCCTAACACGGTATTGTCTGCATCTTTCGAAGGAACCAATCGCTTGTTAGAGTTCTTCAGCTTGATAACGCCATGGAAACGACCAGAACTACCCCCGTCGCTGAGGGCCAGGAAGAACAGAAGTCGTCACAACAGCCTTCAGACCCTGTCTTAAAAACACCGCCATGTTGATGAATTGGATGGTCCACCATTCAAAACAGGAACAGTTGAACGCAAGTGTTTAATTGCTATGAGTACGTCTCTCCAAAATGTGCGCTCAGAATGCCGCGTGACCTCTTCACCAGGAATAAAGCCCAGTAACTGCAGAGAACATGTGTGCAGCCTTCAGGGAGGGGCCAGTTTCCCCATCCCTTCAGGAATGACTGAATGGTAGTTGCACGGTCCATTGTTTTGCCTATGCAGTATAGTAACTGTGTGTCCTGTTTGTTTCCAGGGGAAGCGTTATTCTAAATTCTTAGATAGAAGAAATTAACTGAGTTGCAGTCTCCGTTGAAGATTGAGTCAATCTAGTCCTAGTTGGATCTTGTTCAACAATCAACACTAGTTTATTGCCATTAGCTTACAGCCCTTGTGGCAGGGGTTGGTGGGGTGTTTACAATATACCATACTAACTTACGAAATTGCAGTGAATAGAAATGAATAGAAAATAAACAAAATAGCAAACGGTAATTATGGTTATGCATATGTGGCACACAGACACTTTCGCGCGTACACACCACCACACAGAATACACCACACACACACACAGGATACACACACAACACTACACACACACACACACACCACTACACACACCACACACAAAACACACACACACCACACCACACCCACACACACACACCACCACACGCACCCACACACTCACCACACACACTACCCACGCCACAGCGGAGCACGCGCCGCTCGTCACGCCAGATGCTAGACACGGCGACGAAAGCACGAGACCAACAACACGAAACGCGCATGCAACGCTTCTAAATATGTTCGCGGCACAAGGGGTCTATTTCTGCAAAGTTGTAATTTATAATTATCGAGGCAGTCAAATTGATCATGTGTGATATATATGTCGTATGTGTGTGTTGTGTGTGTGTGTGTGTGTGGTGCTTGGTGTGTGTGTTATATTTGAATGGAAACGGAACAAGGAACTTGTGCACAATACAATGCTTGAAGAAGGTTTTTTTGTTAGCTAAATCTGCTATTATTGCCTCGACTGCCGTCATTACTGCTCGTACTTACGCTATTAGCCACCCTCCCCTTTCCCTTCTCTCTCCCTCTCTCTGCTCGATAGCCTGTGAAAATATTAATAGTCTTTGTAAAACAGTCACAGATTTACATGGACAGAATGTTTGCATTCAAACCTACCTGAAAAATTATTGCCAGACACTTAAATTCGTTCTGATGAATTTAGTCTCGGGATTTTAAAGCGATACGCTGCATTAAAATTAACATGCCCTCTTGTAAGGAAAATCAGGACAATGAGTTACAGTTTGTACTTGTTTGCCCATTTTCATCAGTTGAGAACGAATTGATGCATCTAAATTTTATACAAGAAATCCCAGATATATTTATAGCTTAGTAAGTCTATTGATGTCTAATAGAAATGAGAACCCGATTCATATACTATATTAATATTTGTATAAAGCCTTTAATATTAGAAGTGTTGCGTTATCATAAGTATTATTTGCTTGCTAATTTTTTAAATTTATTATTGATATCCTCTTCACACACCCTTACCTAATGGGGCAATGGCCTTTTCTGCAATAAAGTAAATTGTTATTGTTGTTGTCATTGTCTCTCCCCATCATTGATCTATTATGTTTCATCCACGAGCAACATAGTGGAAAGTAGCTCACCAATTCTAAAATTGTAGTACCACTATCCTGTGTGCTTCACAAAGAGTGCGCGCCTCGGCTGCGACGCGCTCTCCAGGTGGGAGCACCCGAATTTCACAGACCGTCTCTGTTGACCAATAAAGATAGCAAAACCAAATACATTACCATGTATGCTTTGCTGTGTTATTTTTCACTCTAAAATATGAGTCTAAACGAGATTCTGAAAGTGTGAACCCACTGGTATTCACATTACATAGTATGAGACTTATCATCATATCTATGAAGTCCTTCTAAAGTGTAGGATTTAATAGACATTAGAAGACTTCTCAGATATCATGATAATAAGGCCTCGTACACAGTTTCTGCGGAATCCGTAAATAAGAAGTGAAAGAAAGAAGGGGCAAAAATTTACGGATTATGGAAATTCGGATACGAGCGGAAATCTTTGTTCTTGTTTCTTTAATTAATGATTTGCGCATGAGTTTCCGCACGGAATTTCTGCATGCATTCGTAACGTACCCTTCCGCATACTATCTCAATGTGAATACAAGGCCCTGCTTACTAAGCTTAACTTGTATTTTGTGTGTTCTCTTTAGATGTTGAGATATTAACTTGAAACCCAAAATACTAAGGCGATCACACCGTTAATAATAGAACAACTTAGTGTCGTCGGCTACAACTGGTCAAAGGGAGGGAGATATTACAGATTTTATTTGTACATGTACACACACCACATCACCACACACACACACCAGACACCCCACACACACACACACACACACACACACACACACACACACACACACACAACTTTCTACACGAACTTGTAAGTTTTCAGTAGGTCCTAAGTTGGTACTCACTTGTGACGTAGCCTAGATGGGCCTACATAAGACCATTCCAATAGGACCACGTCATTAGCTTAATGCGTCACTAAATTTTGAAATTTTAAAGGTAAATCTCACGCATGGTTTTGATATCTAGGAGTGATTTGAGAGGTCAAGTGTGTAAAACGCACCAATCTCTACGTTTTCAGAACCCTGCATGGTAGTGTGCACGTGCGCTAGTATGTGTGTGTGTGTTGTGTGTGTGTGTGTGTGGTTGTGTGTGTGGTTTGGTGGTGTGTGTGTGTGTGTTGGGGTGTGTTGTGTGTGTGTCTGAGTGAATGCACATGTTCATAATTCATTGCTTCATATTATGAAGCATTTGTAACGATATAAATACTTATAGTTATTGATTCCATGCTGGCTTCGCCTTCCACGCCACGAGATGATTGATGTTCACAACTCACGCCCAAAATCTCCATCTATAGCTTTGTTCCACCGAAGTTACGTTCATGTCGTGCGTTCCCGATCTCGGCCTTCATATTGACTCTGAACTATCGCTGAAACTAAACATTACTAAAATCCGTCGCATTAGTTCAATTAGACCCTTCCTTATTGAAGATGCCACAAAGACACTTGTCACTTCCTGTTTTCTGTCTAGATTAGATTATTGCAATGTCCTACTCATAGGCCTTCCTGCAACCTCTCTCCAAACTCTTCAACGTGTTCAAAATCCTGCTGCGCGTCTGTATATCGGAGTACTGTTAACCGCCGTTTTTGTCCAAATTCCGCCGTTTTGTCTGTCTATATACAATCGGCGGTTGGACAAAACGGCGCCCGATTTTGGACCGCCGTTTTGTCCAAATGAAAGTTAGTTATAAAAACTCATTCTTGACAAGTTCTCATTAAAAAAAACCACAAAAACAAAACAACAATGATGCATACACACTCACGAACACACATACACAAAAAAACATTATTCACACATTCACAAACTCACACACTCTATCTTTCTGCACCCCCCTCCTCTTCTCTCTCTCAAAAGGATAACAAATCAATAACAATTTCGATAAAATGACGCTCTAAATGAAAAATCCAATACAAACAAACACACACACAGACACACAGACACACAAGCACACGCACACACCCACACACGCACACACATGCACTCACGCACACACACACACCACACACACACCCACACACAAACACACAACACACACACACACATGCACGCACGCACACAAACGCACACATACACACACCACAGTTCTTTAAAAAGCTAATAGATTATAAAACAGGACAAAGTCTTCATCAAGGGTGGATTCTGAAAAGTTTAGTTTTTAGATTTAGGCTTGATGCATTGAAAACAAAATTCTGTAAACATGTGACTTGCATTTGTGGCCAGCATATTACACCATTCCATGTTATTTTTATTTGTGAAAATATGAACAACTATTTACCTGCTTGGTTGTTGGACACAGAACCATCAATGACAACCTATAAAGACATTATTTGTGATGAATCAAAGATTCTAGAAGTTGTTCGGGGACTTATTAGGAGCCCAATTGGACCTTTGCTTTGATGTGCTTGTTATCTATTTTGCTTTGCTTTTTTGGAGTTTAATATTGTTCATTTATTGTGTGTTTCTTTTAAAGGTTTAGACACAATTCTAAGTTTAAGTATTTCACTAACATTTCACTAACATAGGGCCTATAATCATACATATACTCAGACCCACATACCCCTTACCCATCATACACATACATCATAATCATACTACACATACATCTAAGATCACTGTAAGGTGGATAGACGTTAAATCAAAGAAAGAACGAGCACACACATAAACACACATACACACACACACACGCACGCACACGCACACGCACACGCCACGTACACACACACACACACACACACACACACACACACACACACACACACACACACACACACACACACACACACACAAGTATGAAAACTACGCAAAGAAATTGAACATTTCAGGCCGAGACTATTGAAGCTTACTTATACGGGTCAAACAGTTATGAAGCTTTGCCCTACAAGAATAATAAATGCTCAATCCAAACTGATTTTCAAGAAATGTATGTAAAAGAAGTAAATTAAAACAATCTTCCGATAGGATGAGATTTTATCAGCCGAACGGCCAGCAAAGCAAGATTCCATCCATTTTCTTTATTAGGATTAAAAACACTGGACATTGTTAATGGAAGATTTTATGAAAACATATCATAAAGTGGCTGAAAATGATTCTTTGTACTAACACAATCACATATAAAATGAAATACATCTATCGGTTGCCCACATGTACACATCGGTGTAGGTTTGAGACATCTACAAAACCATCCATTACCTCTCAATCTATGAATTACATTTCTGTTTGGAATTGATCCTGGTGGACTAGTGCAAGACGCAGTGGGCGTACTAAGATCCCATCTTTGTTTACGAATTGAGTCCTCCAAATGTTGCTTTGGACGCATATTCCAAACTGACTGAGAAAGAATACTAATTGCTTCAGATGAAGAAAGAGGAATGATACAGTTTTGAACATCGTGTGAGCATGTTTGTGGCATCTTTGACGCATACATCAGCTAAGTCATTCCCATGTATATTACTGTGCCCAGGAACCCATAATAAAGTTATGAAGGAGCCTCTTATAAATTAACTGATGGATTAGTAATAAAATCTCACATACACTACTCACAAAAAGTTAAGGATCACTATGAGAAAACAGGTGCGCAATATACTCCGTGCTCCTGCTATTTATTTGTCAGTCAAGCCAGATATTGTGTATTTATTTCTCAGTGTGTGTGTGTGTTGTGTATGAATTCTTGTTTAGCTGTAAGTGGGCGATGTTGTGTTAGTGGAAACATTGCACGTGATTCTCTATTACTGAGCTTGGCAGCAAAAGAAAAGCGGAAACTTGCGAAAAAGGACCTTGTTTTGGATCGTTCTGCATGAACACATGTGCACAAGCCAGATGGAAAAACCATTATGCACGTGCAAGCACTGCTGTTTATGTGTGAGATGCTGTCTCTTGCTTGGCTTTATAAGAAGTGCGTACCACCAGTATTAGGCCTGATTTGACAATGCCTCCACGACGAAAATTGAGCGAGTTGGATAGGGGACGAGCTGTTGCATGGTTCCAAGATGGTGTTCCCAAGCGAGAAGTGGCCAGGCGACTTCAGGTGTCCATCTCGGTCATTGTCAGACTGATTCAACGCTTCACAGCCACTGGGAGGGTCCATGAAAGACGCAGATCTGGTCGACCGAAGAAGACAACTCCACGTGAAGATCGTCTCATTGAACGACAAGCCCTGCAGACAAGAACAGCCTCTTCCAGCATCATTCGAAGGCAGCTGAGGGTGGCTACTAACATCAACATCAGCCAGCAGACCATACGGAACCGCCTTCATGGGTTTAACCTCCGTTCTGACTCGCCCAGCTGTACGGCCACGCTTAACTCCAGCCCATAGGGCAGCACGCTGCGCCTTCTGCAAGACGTCACGTGAGGT
Organism: Phymorhynchus buccinoides; assembly: GCA_017654935.2. Taxonomy (NCBI): domain Eukaryota; kingdom Metazoa; phylum Mollusca; class Gastropoda; order Neogastropoda; family Raphitomidae; genus Phymorhynchus; species Phymorhynchus buccinoides. Next base: position 23,954,923 of record CM065700.1, on the reverse strand, counting down.
GGACACGTCAGCAATGGTCCCAGGTCCTGTCAGTGAGGGCCAATCACGCTTCACCCTGAACCGACAACGACGGCCGACTGAGGGTCTGGAGGCGCCCAGGGGAACGCTTTATTGACGCCACTGTCCAAGAAAAGGTGGCCCTTGGTGGAGAATCTGTGAATGGTCTGGGGGGCCTTCAGCCTTCACCACATAACACCCTTGTATCATATACAGGGATAACCTGACGAGGTATCCGATACCGGGATGAGATCCTTCGACCGCTGGCTGTGCCTACACTGCAGAAGATGGGACCGCCGGCTGTCTACCAGGATGACAACGCTCGCCCCCACAGTGCAAGGGTGGTCAACGACTTCCTGCAGACAGTAATGGAGTCAACAGAATGGAGTGGCCAGCATGCAGTCCCGACCTCAACCCGATTGAGACACTCTGGGATGAGCTGGATCGCAAAGTGAGGAGCAACCACCCCCCTCCCAGGGATGCCCAGCACCTCTAGACCAGATTGCTGCAGGCTGAGTGGCAGGCGCTTACACAGAGGATCTTCACCACCCTGGTCAACTCCATGAGGACTCGAATGCGTCGAGTGCCAGAACAGCCATGGCGGATACACGCATTACTGAACTTTTGGGAGCATCAGAATGCCCTGTCTTGCGGACACCTTATCATAGGAGATGGGAAAACACAAATACAGTATTGATGTTACTTTACATACACTACACATGTTAATCACTATTATAAAGTATGAACCAAACATTTGCTCGAAATTGAAGGCAATTGTGCATCGTTATCACTAAAGCATTGAATTAACTGTTGGCCAAAATTCAAACAATTGGCTTTCTTATTTGGAAAGTTATTGATTAGTTTGCAAGTGATCCTTAACTTTTTGTGGATAGCTTATTATATCTGGACGATTAGAATATGAACGATTTGTAAAGCCATTTTGAGTCAGATGAAATAAGAATGGTTTTTTCATATAAAAGACGTTGAGGCATATCTATGAACAAAATCAATAGCTTTCATAATAGCGTCTGTTCAGGCCAATCCGGCTATAATAGACAACAACAACAACGGGGACAACACCCCAAAAAACAAAAAACAAAAAAATGTGTGTGTGAAACTTTAAGCCTACAGCACATAGCTATTGTCTGTGAGAGTCTCTGTCTTTTTCTGAATGGTAGTGTTGTTTTTGTGTGTCCCTACACATCCCTATGGAATACATCTAAATAATAAAACTTAATGAGTGCATGTAAAAATTACATGTGTGGATGGTGCAGTGGTCCCATAGAAAAGTCTGCAGATATTAAGATGGGAGGGAGGGGGGTGGGACATTAACTTTCAAATGCATGAAGATTAAACATGATAGATTATGGTTTGAATTGAAGTACATTTCTCTTTCTAATCGATTTTTTGTTGTTGCCATTTTCATTTTATGGCATAGGACTTTTCAATCTCCAGACATTCCGCCTATTAACTCACTTTTATGTAAAATAAGCGAAACAAAAATCACGCACCATTGGACACAATCACACAAATTTTGCACGTTGGGGGTTGTCATGGCATCTATGGGGACACGACGGAAATTGGGAACTGTGGCGTGCACAGAACCGGAACCTATGGTTTAATTACGGGTAATAGTTTCATTGCTTTTTTGCTCAAAGACTTGCAGCTTGAGCCGACTGGGCATGACAGAATGTCTTCGATAAGCGTCTAGGTGTGGTGGTGTACCATTGTGTATAGGAGTAGCTCTAATCAAAAACCTTTTCAAAAACGCTGAACTTGAAAATTGACTTTAAAAAGGGGAAACTTTATTCGTTCTTACACTTTTTAATGATTGGTGATGTGTGAGTGTGTGCTGTGTGGTGATTGTGAATATTGGGAACCAATCACGGTCAAGGACACCTTGTGCGCGTGTGCGTGTGTGTGCGTGTGTGTGTTTGTGTGTTGTGTTTTTTGCCTTTGTCTATCTCCCTGTCTCTTTGTCTATCTGTGTGCTTCATTGTGCTTTTAGAATCAAGATTTATGAGGAGCTCAGATGGTTGTTTACATGTGGTACCTTGCCCATGCAAACCGTCTGCAGTTTGTCATGTACATGCATACAATCACGTTGAGGTCTGAAGATCGTTCTAACCAACGCTTTAGTGACAATAATCGCAATTGTGTATAACCAGAATCAGAGTCAGAATCAGTGTTTATTGCCCTTTAAAACCAATACAAGGTTTTATATGACTGTAAATAAACTGAAACAAACTCTCACACACTTTGTCTCTCTCTCATCCACGCGCGTTCTTAACCAGAGTTTAACTTGGACTTTAACACACTAACACAACTTTCCGATTATCACCCCTTTATTCTTAAACTAAACGAGAACAACTTTGGTCCCTTTGTATGAGTAAAAAAATGTTCGTCTTGGGACAGGCACTGACAGGATAATTTTTACAAACACACCGTTCCTCGTGACACCAACTAAAAAACTTATCTGTCTCCGCGAAGCACCGTCTTCTCCACCGAGGTCACAAACTTGGTTGCACCTCCTCCCCAAACGTTCTCCACCCAAACGTTTACAAGTCCGTTGGTGCCCTTGGCACCAATACTCAACCAGCGGCTCCCTCAGAAGCGCGAGGCTGGTCTCCCTTCCTCTCTCCGGCTCCACAGGTCGAAGGTCCACCCAACAGGAAGGGGTTACAGGGGGGACTGGGCCACACACCCTGCAAGGGAACTGAAAAGGCTGTCAATATTCTAGCCCTACTTGAATTCTTCGCGGCAGAATTTTCCGTGATTAGTTTCGGTCGAGTGTGTTTAACCATGTACTGGCCTTTACAAAACTTAGGACTGTAACTTTCTCTCAAAAATGGTATACAGGGGGGACAATTTTTAAGACACCATAATGTCTTTGCAAATGTAAATAAAAAAAACCTACAATTTTGAAAACCCTGCAAAATTTAGAAACCCAATTTAAACTTTAAATGAAATACAACGAAATAAGTAAACTTGTTTAAATCCTAGCAATTTAGAAAACAACAGCCAAAATTTACTTTAGACTTCCGAAAAACCCGGTTAAAAAAAACGACTGATTAAAAGGGCGCAGCCTTCTAGCTCAACAACCAGACACAGTGCTGTGCACAACCAGACAGTGTACTATTTGGCTGCTGGCTGTGTGAGCAGTCGAGCGAGTTACCCAATAAGTTTACGAAATTCACGTGCTACACGTGTTATAAAAAAACAGCTCTACAAAACTTGGTTTTACCAAGGGTAAAGTATATCTCCGACAAGGAGTTACTTTTTAAATTTGCAACTTGCATTTTAGTTTTACAACATAATATATTTACCAAATTTTATACATTAATAAATTGACATATTATATCGTCAATTTCGGAATTATGCCTTTTTCCTGACAGTAACACCCCCCCCCCCCCCCCCCCCCCCCAAAAAAAAGAACGCTTGCGATCTTTAAATATAGCAACTGGGAACATTAGGAAAGGTCTGTCAGGCAAGGCATAAAAAATAACATACCAATAAAGGCAAATCCATAGATGTCAATTTCTTAACTAAGCACGCCTAAAAAACAAAACAAAAAAAAACAACCAAATTTCCCAATATTTTCAAATATTCAGTCAACTAAATACCAATTTAGTATGACTTAATACAGCACACAAAAAAAAGTCATCATAGTATCATTCATATAATGATACAAACGTTTTGATTTAAATTATCCATGCCAATATTCAATGTAAACATGTGAAATATTCACACAAGCCAACTAATTAACGAAGTAATTTAAGTCATGAACACAGTCATACCCAACATAGATATATATCAAAGGACATAACAAATCCAAAAACGTATGCGTCACAAGAAGTTCATCTTAACTTTTTCAATCAACTAATCCGACGTGATATGAACACGCACAACCATAATATCAGCAATACTTTAGGTGATTCAATCATCAACTAAGTTTAGTCCACACACAAAATATCATCAAAATGTGACATTCTCTCAAAATCAGCTTTCATCTCAAGTCTTAGTTAACGACTGAGAAAATCTGCGATAACATTTTCTGTGCCAGAGATTGACTTCACAACGAAGTTGTACTCTTGCAGCGCCAAGGACCACCTCATGATCCTGGAGTTCTTGAACGCCGAAGAGCACAAATACACTAAAGGTCTGTGGTCAGTCTGCAACACAAAAGATCGTCCCCACAGATATCGACCCAGTTTGGTAATCACCCAAACTATCGCCAAACACTCTCGCTCAATTGTGCTGTATCTGGTCTCTCGAGGCAACAACTTTCTCGAAACAAATGTAACAGGATGTAACACATCATCATGATCCTGCAACAACACACCACCCACACCAACAGAACTTGCGTCACAACGAACAACAAATGGTTTGTCCAAATCCGCAATCAGTAGTATTGGACTACTGGACAACCGACGCTGAAGTTCGTCCAGGGCAGTCTGACACAAAGCAGACCACACAAACTTCCTCTTACTCGCTCCTGACAACAAGTCGGTGATAGGTGCAGTAAGTGTGGCAAAATCACGGATATAACGTCTGTAATATCCAACCAAACCCAACAATGCTCTAACTTGTCTTTTAGTTGAAGGAGTGGGAATGTGCAAGATTTTATGAATCTTCTTCTCCTCAGGACGCAACACTCCACTTCCAACTTTATGTCCTAGGAACACAAGTTCCCGAAAACCGGCAAAAATCTTTGTTGGTCTGGCCGTCAAACCTGCACATTGTAACTTGGTCAACACATCACAAACATCACGAAGATGATCCTGCCATCCAAAAGAATGAATCATGATGTCATCAAAGAATGACACAGCATGCTGTCCCAACTGCAACGCTCTCATCATCCGCGCAAATGTTGCCGGAGCTGTGACGAGTCCAAACGGCATCCGGACCCACTGAAAGAGACCCAGCGGAGTCTGAAATGCGGTTTTGTGACGGTCCGCGTCGTAGACTGGAATCTGCCAGTATCCTTTTGTCAAATCAATCTTGGTGAAATAATTCGACCTGGACAATCTGATGAATAAATCATCTGTATCAGGAATGGGCTCCGCGTCTGCACAAGTAACCTTGTTAAGCTCACGATAATCACAAAAGAAACGGGTGGAACCATCTGGTTTCTTAACCAGGACCACTGGAGCAGAATATGGAGACTGTGACGGCTCAATGACTTTCATATTCAACATTGAACACACCTCCTCCTTGATGGTTTCCTGCGAAGAAAACGGCAATGGGTACTGTTTTCGAAAAACAGGAGTTTCAGATGTCAATGGTATCTGATGTTCAATGGGTAATGTACAACAACCAGGGTTAGAGGTCAAAATCGGTACGAACCTAGAAAAGACATCAGATATCTCTATTTTCTGTGAAGAAGACAAAGAATGAGAATACACTACATCTTTGTACGTCTCTGATGACGCACTGTCCATTGTAGGAAGTACCACACAATCCTCAGGAATGACAGATTCAACGACTGCTATGGAAGCATTCGCTGAACACATGGGTCTCGGAACAGAGACTGGAGCTTTCCTGTCAGACTCAACAAAATCCTGAAAATCAAACTGGTTAGACAGAATGCAGTCAAATGGAATGACATCTCCATTCACAACAACAGTACTGGCAACAGCACGACGATAGTAAGATTTAAGCATGTTTGGATGAAAAATCTTTTTCTTGCCAGCGATTTCCACAATGTAGTCAAAGTCCAAAATCTCGACTATTTTGTATGGACCTTTCCACGTCAATAGAAGTTTATTCTTCGTGGTCGGCAAGAACACCAACACCTCCTCTCCAACCTGGAAAGAACGGGGTCGAGTCTTTCGATCACGGTACTTCTTTTGTACAGCTGCTGAGTCCTCAGCAGAATCTTGAGCCAGTTTACACATGTCGGCTATGTTGGTTTTTAAATCACATACATAGTCGCAAACATGCTTTGCCTCATCCGCATTCTCACTTCCAGTCCATGCATCCGCGAGAAAATCAACAGGACCACGGGCTCTCCTGCCAAACATCAGCTCGAACGGCGAAAAACCTGTGGAAGCATTTGGCATTTCACGACATGCAAACAACAAAGCTGGTATCAAACGATGCCACTGTTTAGGGTTGTTCTGCATCAGCTTGCGCAACATGGGTTTAATAGTGCCATGAAATCTCTCCACCACCCCATTAGACTGTGCATGGTAGGGTGACGAGTGTACGCCTTTTATGGACAAAAGCGTGAGGAATTCCTGAAACATGTGAGAGGTGAACTGTGACCCATTGTCAGACAACAATTCACAAGGAAATCCCAAACGACAAAATATACCAAAGAGGGCTTCTGCCACCGACACAGAGTCAATGGACTTTAGCGGCACAGCTTCCGGATATCTTGTCGCCACATCCACTAATGTCAAAACGTACCTGTGTTTGTCCTCAGAAAGAGGAGAAAACGGACCAACAATGCCCACCGCAACTCTCTGAAACGGTTGTTCAATGCGGGGCATTTTAGACAAAGGTACATCAGGCACACGTCCTTTCGCACAACACTTCTGACACACAGCACATGAACGACAGTACAGACGAACATCTTGGGAAATACCCGGCCACCAGAAACGATTCTGTACACGTCCAAGTGTCTTTCAGACTCCACAATGCCCTGCCAAAAGTCCGTCATGTGCCGTGAAAAGAACTTTGTTCTTTACATCCTCAGGAACAACCACCTGTGTAACCTCAACATCGTTTTTACAAAAAACACGGTACAACACTCCTTGTTGTTCATGAAATGAGTACGAACAATCAGCAGAAGAAAATGTCTCCCCTGATGAAGCCATGTCATGATATTTCTGCAGCTTCGGATCTGAACTCTGCAAAGAAATAAGTTCATCAGTCGACAATGTCAAATCTGAAATAGGTACTGTCAATCTGTCTTTGTTTTTTTCATCTCTTTTTTCTTGACCTCGGGTCAACACAGCAGCAGCTACAGGAGAAACATCAGACATAATCAAGCCTGGAACATGTGTGTGTGTGTGTGTGTGTGTGTGTGTGTGTGTGTGTGTGTGTGTGTGTGTGTGTGTGTGTGTTGTGTGTGTGTGTGTAACCACACCGCCAATGTCAAGAACAAAGCAATAACATTCAACAACATAATCATAGTCACAGAGGCTTCTCTGTGAAATTCGGGTTGCTCCCATTTGGAGAGCGCAATGAGTTTTTTATAACTCCAGCTTTCATTTGGACAAAACGGCGGTTCAAAATCGGGCGCCGTTTTGTCAAACCCGCCGTTTTGTCCAAATCATAATAGAAAATTTGGACAAAACGGCGGATCTAACCCCGCCGTTTTGTCTATGGACAAAACGGCGGTTAACAGCCCCCGCACTGGACGTCTGGCGATGACGGTTGACAAACCAGCGTGCTGCCCTCCGCTGAACCGCCTCCAGTTTGTTGATGTTCTTGCTGGAGTACGGGTCCCAGACGCTACTTGCATATTCCAGTGTTGACGTACAAGGGCAAGAAAGGCTCTTTCCTTGACTTTGATGGTCCTTCTGATGAAGCCAAGAGTCTTGTTGGCTTTGTTTGAAATATTGGCAATGTGGGAGTCCCAGCGAAGATCTTTCGAGATTGTCACTCCCAGGTACTTTGTTTGTTCAGTGTTGGTAAGGGTGTGGCCATGGAGATTTCAGGGGATTTCTCTTTTTAGTGAAGTGGATATTGTGAAGTGGATGGCACTTGTCAGGATGAAAAGACGTGTACCATTTTGTCTCCCAGTCAGCGAGCTTGTTGAGATCTTTGTTGGAGAGCCTGTTGATCTGATGAGGCTGTGACTGTCTTGTGGCAAATAGTGTCGTCTGCAAACAGACGTGTCGTTGACTTTTGGTAAGTCATTAATGTACAGGAGAAACAATGTGGGGCCGAGGACCTAACCTTGGGGGACACCCGACTCAACTGACACGAATTCTGACTTAACTCCTGCCTGGAAGTTCTGTATCTATTTGTTGACTTGTCCTGTGATGTCGTAGTGGCTCAACTTGTGGACCAGTAGAGAATGGGACACCTTATCGAAGGCGTTGGAGAAGTCCATGACGAGAGCGTCAGCTTGTTTCCGCTTTTCCAGGTCGTCGGTGAGTTCATCCACTAGTCCAAGGAGCTGGCTCTCACAGGACCGTCCTCTTCGGAAGCCGTGTTGATCCTGGCAGAGGATGTCGTTCTCTTCTGCGAAGCCCATGATGGTGCTCACCAGGATGTGTTCCATGATTTTACATGGGATGCTGGTGAGCGATATTGGGCGATAATTCTCCGGCCTGTAACTCTCTCCTTTTTGCATACAGGGGTGAAATGAGCAGTCCTCCAGTCCAGTGGGACGATGCCGGAGGAGATGGAGGATCTATAGAGGTGTGGGCTGGAGCAAGTTCGTCCGCCAGCTCACGGAGAATCCTGGGATGTTATTATATCTGTCAGTATCACGTGTGTCGTTTCGGAACAGGAGAAGTAAAATGTGTTATGTATTAATATATCTGTCATATATATATATATAATATATATATATATAATATATATATATATATATATATATTATATATATTAATATATGACTGAAAATGAAAGTAAAATTAATTATTATTTCTATCGTTATTATGTGTGTCCTTTCTGAACAGTGGAAGTGGAAGTTTATTAGTTCTCTTTGTAGTATGTGTGTTATGTCTGAAGAATGATAATAAAATGTGATTTCTGTTGTTGTGGGTTTTGTTTTGTTATTGGAAAATTCATATAATTATTCTTTGTCCGTAATATAATCGCCTAAGACAGAACACAAAATAATTGTTAAGAACATACGATTCGGTTTTAGCAGAACATTGTTCATTACTTAAAAGCAATTGTATATTTGATGTGTTTTAGTTATTTTCTTAGTCTACCTGTATGTTTGTTTTTAATTTATTTCTGTCTCTCAATCAAATTAGTCTCTGTTTGCCTGTCTGCTTGGCTGTCTCCCTATCGCTTGCATTACCTCTTAGTCCATGTTTATCCTCCCTCTGTCTATCTATCTCTGTCTCTCTTCAATCAATCAATCAATCAAAGTGTATTGTCTTTAAAAAGATAAAGAAAATCTTTGTCTGGCATGCACATAAAACATAAACATAATAAGAAACATGTCATTTACAAACTCTCATCCAAAATCAAACTTTCCGCACATTTGTCCTTATATAAATGAATAAAATAAATAAATATAGTATTAAATTACAATGCAAAATAACACACACACACACACACACACACGCGCGCGCGCGCGCGCGCGCGCGCGCATGGCACACACACACGCGCGCGCGCATACACACACACACACGCGCACACGCACACGCACACGCACACGCACACGCACACGCACACGCACACACACACACACACACACACACACACATACACACACACCCGCACGTGTCTCTGTCTGTGTCTCCGGTCTCTCTCCCTCTCTCCCTCTCTCCCTCTCTCCCTCTCTCTCTCTCTCTCTCGCTCTCTCTCTCTCTCTCTCTTGTCTCTCTCTCTCTCTCTCTGTCTCTGTCTCTCTGTCTCTCTCTCTCTCCGTCTGTCTCTCTCTCTCTGTCTCTGTCTCTCTCTCTCTCTCTCTCTCTCTCTCTCTCTCTCTCTCTCTCTCTCTCTCTCTCTCTCTCTCTCTCTCTCTCTCTCTCTCTCATCCATCCTTGTCTCTGTATCTCTCTGTCTCTATTTCTCTGTCTCTCTCTCTCCGTCTCTCTCTCTCTCTCTCTCTCTCTCTCTCTCTCTCTCTCTCTCTCTCTCTCTCTCTCTCTCTCTCTCCTCTCTCTCTCTCTCTCTCTCTCTCTCTCTAACCAACGAAATGCTTGCTTTTTACAGCTCATTTATGTCTCAATTCTGTCAGTGAGTTTTCACGTAGTACAACACATTGCACGCAATGCTCTGACGAGACTAGAAATGTGTCCATTGTCTGCGACATGCTCAAAATGTATTGCTAGACATCTGAATTGTCCATTTTGTTCTGTTGTTGAAATGTTTGTGCTTGCATTCATATTTTGTCTTGTATTATGCTCTAAATATAAAGACCTTAGAGAAATGTATATTCCAGCAAAGTTTTATAAATATCCATCAAGTTTTAGATTATAATCTTCTCTTTGCAAATGAGAACAGTATAATCGTCGATAATGTTGCCACTTATGTTCCATAAATCCTTGCAGTTAAGACGGTTATCGTTAATGACGTAACTAGTTATTGTTGATCTGAGTTATTTCGTTATTCATGTATTTGTGTCATTCTTATTTATGACAACTACAATTTTTCTGGTCACTTTTGTGTCTCTCACATCCAGTGATATGGACCAAAGGCCTAATCATTAAGCAATTTGTTCATTGTTCTCTCTCTCTCTCTCTCTCTCTCACTCCCCCCCCCCTCTCTCTCCCCGTCATTGTCTCGGTCTGTCGTTGTCTTTGTCTCTGTTTCTGTTTGCTTTGTCAGTCTGTCTGTCTTTTTCTTATTATCTCTATCCGCTATCATTCTAGTCTATGTTTTTACAATTCTCCAAAAGGGTTTCACTTACCCAATGGAGGAGACGCTTGCGGCCGTTTTTATTTACTTTCAATTTCCCTCTTGAGGAGTCTGAATGTAACGGGGACAGTATCTTGCTTGGGGGCCATAGACCCCCTTTTCAAGAGTTCCTCTTATCGTTTAAGCGTCGTATATTCATTCACGAATCACAAATCCCGTAGACAGGATGATCGTAGAAGACCAGTCTCTTCCACTCTTCCCGGTTCTCGGCTTTCCTTAGTGTGTCTTTCAGCTCCAGGCCCGTCCACTCGCGGATGTTGTCTTCCCATCTCTTCTTCTGTCTGCCTCTTCTTCTTCCTCCTTGGACCGTGCCCTGTAGGATTGTCTTGGCAAGGCCTGATGAACGGGCAACATGTCCATACCATTTCAACTTGCGTCTTTTGACTAGGGTCACTAGATCAACATATGGTCCAATTGCATTTTCAATTTGCTTTTTGACTTCTTCATTGATGATGTGATCTTTGTACCGAGGATTTTTCGAAAGCATCTAATTGCTACTGCTCTGATTCTGCTTTCAATGTCTGCTGTCAAGGTCCAGCATATAGAAAGATTGACATGACCCGTGAGCGCATCAGTCTGCTCTTTGAGCCGACAGCGATGTTCTTGTCTTGCCAGATGGTTTAGAGCTTGGATCCTTCGTCTGATACAATTGTTCCTAGGTATTTGAAGCTGCGTACGCGTCGCATGTTATACAGTTATTCAGTCTTCAGTCCCTGTCTTTGTGTTCCTGACCCTCTTTGTTCTCTTAGTCTCTCCACGTCTCGGTCCCTCTCTCTAGTTCTCAATATTTCTCTCTCTCCCTTTTCTCTCTCTCTCTCTCTCTCTCTCTCTCTCTCTCTCTCTCTCTCTCTCTCTCTCTCTCTCTCTCTATATATATATATATATATATATATATAGTAAAATTTGATAAACTTTTTTTGGTCCAAATGTCTTTATATAAAAAAAAAAAAAAAAAAAAAAAAAAAAGTTTTTATAATCGAACATTAGAATCAAGACCAGTTACAAGAACTTGGATTCTTGATCTATGTTCTAAAAAACATAGAGTGCTAGTTTGGCTTTTCCTCCCTTTGTGGGGGAGGCAGACAGAGCCCAGTCCACGACAGCTGTTTCGATCCGATGAGGATCTCGTCAGGTGAACACGGCATTGGGATCTTACCCATGTCATGTGAAATTTTCACCTCAACACCAAGGTCCTTCCACAGTGGGAAGGGTTTCCCCTGTTGTATATTAGCAAAAATTCCAAAAAGCCAAACCAGCACTCAGATAAAACAATAGAAATAAGAATCTTATGTAAAAAGGTGAACATTACAATGTTCAAATATGAAAAGATAAACGACACGATCAGAGAGGGCCAGCAACTAAGATGGTGTCCAAAAGGAAAAAATTAGATTTTGTCCAAAAGGCTAAAAATAGATTTGAAATAAAATCTCAGTATACTGCTGTGCACCGTGCCTCTGATCTAAAGGACTTGAAAGTTGGAGCATTTGAAATGCACAACTAGTAAAATTTGATAAACTTTTTTGGTCCAAATGTCTTTATAAAAAAACCACATAGAACATAGATCAAGAATCCAAGTTCTTGTAACTGGTCTTGATTCTAATGTTCGATTATAAAAACATTAATTTTTTATTTTTTTATTTTTTATTTTTTTTTTTTATAAAGACATTTGGACCAAAAAAGTTTATCAAATTTTACTAGTTGTGCATTTCAAATGCTCCAACTTTCAAGTCCTTTAGATCAGAGGCATGGTGCACAGCAGTATACTGAGATTTTATTTCAAATCTATTTTTAGCCTTTTGGACAAAATCTAATTTTTTCCTTTTGGACACCATCTTAGTTGCTGGCCCTCTCTGATCGTGTCGTTTATCTTTTCATATTTGAACATTGTAATGTTCACCTTTTTACATATGATTCTTATTTCTATTGTTTTATCTGAGTGCTGGTTTGGCTTTTTGGAATTTTTGCTAATATACAACAGGGAAAACCTTCCCACTGTGGAAGGACCTTGGTGTTGAGGTGAAAATTTCACATGACATGGGTAAGATCCCAATGCCGTGTTCACCTGACGAGATCCTCATCGGATCGAAACAGCTGTCGTGGACTGGGCTCTGTCTGCCTCCCCCACAAAGGGAGGAAAAGCCAAACTAGCACTCTATGTTTTTTAGAACATAGATCAAGAATCCAAGTTCTTGTAACTGGTCTTGATTCTAATGTTCGATTATAAAAACATTAATTTTTTTTTTTTTTTTTTATAAAGACATTTGGACCAAAAAAGTTTTTATCAAATTTTACTAGTTGTGCATTTCAAATGCTCCAACTTTCAAGTCCTTTAGATCAGAGGCACGGTGCACAGCATTATACTGAGATTTTCTTTCAAATCTCTCTCTCTATATATATATATATATATATAGTGGACTGGGCTCTGTCTGCCTCCCCCACAAAGGGAGGAAAAGCCAAACTAGCACTCTATGTTTTTTAGAACATAGATCAAGAATCCAAGTTCTTGTAACTGGTCTTGATTCTAATGTTCGATTATAAAAACATCAATTATTATTGTTGTTGAGGGTTTTTTGGGTTGTTTTTTTTAAAAGACATTTGGACAAAAAAAGTGTTATCAAATTTTACTATATATATATATATGTCGTGCCGAATCTGTGAAATTGCCGATACCGCGGAATCGGCAGTAATTTTGCCGATTGCGCGTAATCAGCAAATCGTTGCCTATTTATGTTCTAAAAGACATAGAGTGCTAGTTGGCTTTTCCTCCTTTTTTAATTACAAAAGGCCAAACCAGCACTCGGATACAAAAATATAAATAAGAATCTTATGTTTTAAAAAAAGTGAACATAACTATGTTCCAAAGTCAAAATAGGAAAAGATAAAAATAAAAGATAAACGACACGATCAGAGAGGGCCAGCAACTAAGATGGTGTCCAAAATGATAAAAATAGATTTTGTCCAAAAGGCTAAAAATAGATTTGAAATGAAATGTCAGTATACTGCTGTGCACCGTGCCTCTGATCTAAAGGACTTGAAAGTTGGAGCATTTGAAATGCACAACTAGTAAAATTTGATAAAACTGTTTTGGAATTTGTGCTAATATACAACAGGGGAAACGCTTCCCACTGTGGAAGGACCTTGGTGTTGAGGTAACAAATTTCACATGACTTGGGTAAGATCCCAATGCCGTGTTCACCTGACGAGATCCTCACAGGATCGAAACAGTTGTCGTGGACTGGGCTCTGTCTGCCTCCCTTTAAAAAAGAGGAAAAGCCAAACTAGCACTCTATGTCTTTTAGAACATAGATCAAGATTCCAAGTTCTTGTAACTGGTCTTGTTTCTGATGTTCGATTATAAAGTTCTAAAAACATTTTTTTAAGACATTTGGACAAAAACCTTTATCAAATTTTACTAGTTGTGCATTTCAAATGCTCCAACTTTCAAGTCCTTTAGATCAGAGGCACGGTGCACAGCAGTATACTGAGATTTCATTTCAAATCTATATCTATCAATATATATATCCAAGTGGCGAAAATGGTGTTTTACGTCCTCTCGGTCTGAACCAGACACATATGGGACATTTGTAAATACAAATATGTTGGGAACAATACTGGAGGCAATGCCCGGAGGCAGTACGAAATCAGTAAAGTCCCGATTTTTTTATTAATGCAGATAGGTGTAGCGGTAACCACACCACGCCTTGAATTTGATATATATGCAAGTCATGTGGATTTTGTCACCTCAACACCAGGTCCTTCCACAGTGGGAAGGGTTTCTCCTGTTGTATATTAGCAAAAAAACCAAAAAGCCAAACCAGCACTAAGATAAAACAATAGAAATTAGAATCTTATGTAAAAAGGTGAACATAACAATGTTCCAAAGATAAACGACACGACCAGAGAGGGCCAGCAACTGAGATGGTGTCCGAAAGGCTAAAAATAGATTTTGACCAAAAAGGCTAAAAATAGATTTTAAGTTAAAATCTCAGTATACTGCTGTGCACCGTGCAAAGGACTTGAAAGTTGGAACATTTGAAATGCAAAAACTAATAACATTTTGATAAAAACTTTTTTGTTCAAATGTTTTTATAATCGAACATTAGAATCAAGACCAGTTACAAGAACTTAGAATCTTGATCTATGTTCTAAAAAACATAGAGTGCTAGTTTGGCTTTTCCTCCTTTTTCTTTTTGGAGAAAGTCAACTTTAAACGGAAAATATCCCCTTCTCAACACCGGAGGCGTACACAAAAAGACTCAAAGAGGCAACGGAAAAATTTGTTCGTACCTTAAGATGGAGAGCACTGTTCTTCCTGAACCCCAAAGCAAACCCGGAAGAAAAAGAAACTCAAGGAATGCACCACCTACAATTGATGAAATGAAGCCATTTCAAGAGAGAATGAAACGCATGATTTCCACCATCGAATTCAAGAATGTCAACAACAACTTCCAAAGCAAATTAAGAAACGAAATACAAAACATCAAAAGTGACAAGAAGATCTTTGTGAAAGCTGACAAAACGAACAATTTCTACAAAATTGAGCCAAAAGAATACAAGTCTCCTTGATAAGAATATACAAAAGAACTACAGAAAAGCTGATAAACAAATATGCGAAAGCATCAGTGACGGGGAAAAAAAGCTCGTGAATTGCATAGGCCTAAGTGAACTAGGAAAAGTGAGTAAACAGATCCTAAAAAAAGTGATCACAGATATCAAACTGAAAACGTCACTTAACCTGTGGAAAAGTACCAATGAAGTCCAAAATGGTTCCAAAAACTTGAAAAACAGAAAGGCACAGCTTTCATCACATTCGACATTGTAGACTTCTACCCATCGATCAGAGAGAGAGAGAGAGAGAGAGAGAGAGAGAGAGAGAGAGAGAGAGAGAGAGAGAGAGAATGCGTCTGTGTGTTTGTGTGTTTGTCTGTTTGTCTTTCTGTCTGTCTATCAGAGTAATCAAAGCCGTTTCAATGAATTAAACAGTACAATTTGAATGGCGTTTAGTATAAGTTCAGTAATAGAACAATCAAAACCGGTTTCATTCATCTAAATTGGACAAGTTTAGAAATGTTCAGTACAAAAAAAGTTAGAGGAACATTCAAGACATGTTTCTACCCTTCAAGCTGAACAGTCTCAAAGACGTCAAGCAAAGGTTCAGTCAAAAATTCAATATTTAAAAAAGAAAGAAAACTATCCTGGACAGGCTTATTACTTGAAGACATCCAGTTAAAAGTTCAATGATGGAAAATCAAGCCTCTTTATATGGACTACATTAGCCAGATTCAGTTCAATGATGGAAAATCAAACCTCTTTATATGGACCACATTAGCCAGATTCAGTTCAATGATGGAAAATCAAACCTCTTTATATGGACCACATTAGGCAGATTCAGTTCAATGATGGAAAATCAAACCTCTTTATATCGACCACATTAGCCAGATTCAGTTCAATGATAGAAAATCAATATGGACCACATTAGGCAGATTCAATTACACTCACAGGCATGCAGCAAACATTCAGTAGCGGAACATTGAAAACTTGTTTCAACCAACTAATTTGGACAATTAAATTTTGAGTAGCATTCAGTAAAAGAAAATGCAGTTGCGGGGAACTCCAAATCTTTTTATATCGACCGAAGTATATCGGCTTTCACAAAATTGGGAGGGTCGTCGGAATGTGTCGGTTCTAAGCAGCAGGGAGACCAGTGAAAACTGAAAACCGGACACCTTAACCATTATGGCTATATGGCCTGGGAACACAGAAGAAGAAGAAGAAGAAAAAGAAGGGAGAGTCGAGTGCAAGAAGAGGGGTCAGACAAGGGCCGCCATCAAACACTCATATCTCTCTCTCTTCTCTCTCTCTCTCTCTCTCTCTCTCTCTCTCTCTCTCTCTCTCTCTCTCTCTCTCTCTCTCTCTCTCTCTCTCTCTCTCTCTCTCTCTGTCCTTGCGTCAGGCACCTATTCCCCAGTGACATGAAAATCCACTTCAGTTCGTCAGTTGTCTGGTGGGAGAGAGAGAAACAGACAGAGACACAGGGACAGACAGAGCGATAAAGACAGAGAGAAAGAGATAGAGACAATTCGACAATTCCACATTTTTATTGTCATTACCAAACAAGGTCTGATGACAAAATGTATCAACTTCATAACAAATAAAATATAGAAAACAAAACAATCATCATATTATTATTAATACAACAAAAAGAAAAAAGGAACACCACGTAACAAGTCCGAAAAAGTAGAAATCATTCTCTCATTCCGTTTACTTGGCCTACGTGTGCGCAACTCCAGTCCTCCCAAATAGCCGCTGTCTCCTCTGCTACCTGGAACTCATAGTCGGAAACGACGGACTTGCACACACCGTACAAGGAGTAAAAAGAGAGAGAGATACAGACATATCTACACTGAGAGAGAGAGACAGAGAGAGAGAGAGAGAGAGAGAGAGAGAGAGAGAGAGAGAGAGAGAGAGAGAGAGAGAGAGAGAGAGAGAGAGAGAGAGAGAGAGAGAGAGAGAGAGAGAGAGAGAGAGAGAGAGAGAGAGAGAGAGAGAGAGAGAGAGAGAGAGAGAGAGAGAGAGAGAGAGAGAGAGAGAGAGAGAGAGAGAGAGAGAGAGAGAGAGAGAGAGAGAGAGAGAGAGAGAGAGATTGAAAACTTGAAAACTTGAAAACGTAAACTTTATTTTCCAAGGATATAGATTTTAGGCAACGCCTATTCTTCCAATCTGAATTCTTCCACAGAACACAAACATGGCAAAGGTAGCAAAGCAGTTGACATGAAACATAGATAGGCTGATATATGGGTTTATAAAACTTGCATAATTTGTGAATACTCGCGCGTGCATACAAGCATGCAACCATACTTACACACTAGCGCGCATGTATATAAAGGAAACATACATTAGAGAACAGGGCAAATAAATGCATAATAAATGCATAATAAATGCATAACAGGTAACAATTTTGCATTAAATTGAGGACACCATTTCTAACATATATTAGGCACATTGTAGGCGAATAGTAAACAAATAGAATAAAATGAATAACATGAACTGAATACATACTAATATCGTCATAAGCATTTAGCCTATCAGGAGATATGACCCTGGGGGGAAAATGAGATGGTCTTTCGAACTCTCGTTTTGAAGGCTGCGATAGAGGAGCATAGTTTAATGTCACACGAAAGGGAGTTCCATATGAAGGAACCCGAAAAGGTAAAGCTCGATTTAAATTTATCAATTCTTGTTTGTGGTAAAATATAATTACATGAACCATAACGTTGTGAGGCTTGTGTAACTAGATTTTTCAGGTATTGTGGAGCTAAGCCGTTGTGTACTTTGTACATGAGAATGGCTTTATTGTAGCTAAGCTGTTATTGCAGTGGAAGTATGTTTAACTGGGCTTGTTTTTCTAATGTACTGAGTTCAGGATCAGGAAGAATTATTTTAGCTGCCCTTTTGTACATAGAATTGAGTTTCAATAAGTGACAATTAGCTGCAGAGTCCCAGACTACAGATGCATAATTAATGTGCGAGAGACAGTGGGCATGTTAACCGCCGTTTCGTCCAAATTCGGCAAAACACTAGACAAAACGACGCAATTAAAACCGCCGTTTTGTCCAAATTTTCTATTATGATTTGGACAAAACGGCGGTTCAACAATCCGCTGTTTTGTCTATAGACAAAACGGCGGGTTGGACAAAACGGCGCCCGATTTTGAACCGCCGTTTTGTCCAAATGAAAGATATACTCATTCTTGACAAGTTCTCTTTAAAAAAAAAAAATCTTTGTTAAATAAAATGAATAACAAGCTGACCACTGACACTGGTCTCTTTGGCCTAATTTTACCGTTCGAATGCTAATTAGTGTATTAGGAGATCATATGACAATTGTTGATGTGGTTGACCAGTGGTCAGTGTCACTGACCAGTGGTCAGTGTCACTGACCAGTGGTCACTTTGGCCTATTTTCACTGTTTGACTGCAAGTTAGTGCATTAGGAGTTCAAATGAACAAATTTTGATGTTGACCAGTGGTCAGTGTTACTGACCAGTGGTCACTTTGGCCTATTTGACTGCAAATTAGTGTATTAGGAGTTCAAATAAACACATTTTTCATGTTGTTGACCAGTGGTCAGTGGCCTATTTTTTATGTGGTTGACCATTGGTCAGTGTCACTGACTCTCTCTCTCTCCTAATACACTAATTTGCAGTCAAAAACATCCAAATATCTTTCTTGTTCTAAACAGCTTTTAAAACAAGTATACACCTCAAAACGAAACGACTACGTCTTTTTAAATGACTGAATCAACCTTCACACAAAAATTGCACGCAAACGTTCTTTAACACATTGGTCAGTGTCACTGACTCTCTCTCTCTCCTAATACACTAATTTGCAGTCAAAAACATCCAAATATCTTTCTTGTTCTAAACAGCTTTTAAAACAAGTATACACCTCAAAACGAAACGACTACGTCTTTCTAAATGATTGAATTAACCTTCACACAAAAATTGCACGCAAACGTTCTTTAACATAATTTAGAAAGAATAACTGATTATCACACCCAAACAACCAAACGTGTCCAAAACCAGCCGTACACAGCAGAGACCCATGTGGTTTTGCCCCGATCATGAAGATTTAATAAGATTATACATTTGTTGAGAGTACATGTTTGAGCAACCTGAACCAATATTTTAGACAAGAGTTTCTTGCACGAGAGACGAGAGAGAGAGAGAGAGAGAGAGAGAGAGAGAGAGAGAGAGAGAGAGAGAGAGAGAGAGAGAGAGAGAGAGAGAGAGAGAGAGAGAGAGAGAGAGAGAGAGAGAGAGAGAAGCATACGGAGAATGAAACTAACAAAACTTCAGAAGAAAAGAAGGTGATTTTTTTGGCTTAGTTCGATATTCCTATTCTCTTTCCTGCATAGAACTGCTCTTAAGCGCCTGCTACACTACATACGATACGCTGTTAATGCGATCCGATTGTGAGAGTAATGGGTGCGAGTCATGATTCACGTGAAATAGTTCCGTCTAAAAATAATTCTACTACTTTCGCTCTACATACTCAAGTAGACCCAATACACGAAATTTCACGTGAATCATGACTCACGTCCTCGCAATCGCATCGCAATAACGTATGTAGTGTATTAGGCCCATTAGACATCGACCAACAGCTTAAATTGCACCCTTTCAGCATTAGAGCAAAGTGCAGTGAGAGAGAGGGTGAAAAGGGGTTAGGTTACAAAGGGTTAGGATGGGGGTAGTGGGGTGGGGAGACTTGAAAAACACAGACCATTGCATCTCCTTTCGTGCATTATGTTCTTATTCATAAGCACTAGATGTCAAGAAGATCACAATTTACAACCATTTCCAGAACGACACTGAAGAAAAAAGTAAAGAAAAGATGTAAGTGAGGAAAAAATACCGTTGGTTTAATAAATCAATTAAGAGAAGTAAAGGGAATTACAAACGTGAGAGAGAGAGAGAGAGAGAGAGAGAGAGAGAGAGAGAGAGAGAGAGAGAGAGAGAGAGAGAGAGAGAGAGACGCAAGACGCAAGACGCAAGACGCAAGATGGTTT
>CM065700.1:23917303-23924803 GCA_017654935.2 Phymorhynchus buccinoides | reverse complement strand
GAGAGAGAGAGAGAGAGAGAGAGAGAGAGAGAGAGAGGAGAGAGAGAGAGAGTTAACTACAACAGTCAGATTGCTCGTACTCTCTGTCTCTGTCTCTTTGTTTGCTCCTCTGTTTCTTACCGTCTGTCTCTGTCTCTCTCTATCTGTCTTTCTTTGCCTCTCTCTCTCTCTCTCTGTGGATCTCCCTCTCTCTGTTTCTCTGTCCATATGCCTCTCTCTCTCTCTCTCTCTCTCTCTCTCTCTCTCTCTCTCTCTCTCTCTCTCTCTCTCTCTCTCTCTCTCTCTCTCTCTCTCTCTCTCTCTCTCTCTCTCTCTCTCTCTCTCTCTCTCTCTCTCTCTCTCTCTCTCTCTCCCCCCTTTTCGATTTTATTCCATTTGGTGTTTTCAGATCAGACAGTAAGAGGACTGAAGTTGGTCTTCATGTCAGAATGAAGGAGGAAGGAGTCTGACCCTAGGTCATAAATCTGTAAACACACACACGCACGCACACGCGCACACGCACGCACACGCACACGCGCACGCACGCACACACACACACACACACACACACACACACACACACACACACACACACACACACACACACACAGACACACAGACAGACAGACGGACAAACAGACAGACGGACAGACAGACAGAAACAGAGAGACAGACAGACAGGGAGACAGAAACAGAGAGACAGACGGATAAACAGACATACAGACAGACGGACATACAGACAGACGGACAGACAGACAGAAACAGAGAGACGGACAAACAGACAGATGGACAAACAGACAGAAACAGAGAGACAGACAGACAGACAGACAGACAGACAGAGAGACAGAAACAGAAACAGAGAGACAGACGGACAAACAGACAGACAGACGAACAGACAGGCAGATACAAAAACAGACAGACAGACGGACGGACAAACAGACAGAGGCAGAAACAGGCTGAGACAGAAACAGACAGACATATAGACAGACAGACGGACAAACAAACAGACAGACAGAAACAGACAGACAGAAGCAGACAGACAGAAGCAGACAGACAGACAGACGGACAGACAGAGGGAGGGGGCAGGGAGGTGTGCAGAGAGAGAGAGAGAGAGAGAGAGAGAGAGAGAGAGAGAGAGAGAGAGAGAGAGAGAGAGAGAGAGAGAGAAAGAGAGAGAGAGAGAGAGAGAGAGAGAGAGAGAGAGAGAGAGAGAGAGAGAAAACGAAAACGAAAACGAAATTTTGTTTAACCAGGGAAACATGAGATAAGCAATACAATGCTTTTTAACAAAGTTAACTAACGCATGCACAAAAGTGAAAAGGCAAATGGGTTGTACAAAAAAGAAAGAAACGTTTGGTGTAATGACAGGTGTGGGGGGGGGGGGGGGGGAGGGGGGATAAGGAGGGGGAATAAGGGGGAGGGGAGGGCATACTGAAGCATGTCACAACACACATAACACATGAGTAATAATAGTAAAACATAGAAGAGGAAAAAGAAACAGAAAACTAAATTACATTTGGTCTTTAAGATTTTCAAATAGAATATTTTGATATGCCTTTTTGAAACAATTCATGCCAGCCAGCTATTTGTTTTAAATGAGATGGCAAAGAGTTCCATAGAGTTCCACTGGTTTTAAAAGGATCAGTTCTGGGTTTGTGGACAATAATACTATTTGTATATCTAGACTCAGAGAGAGAGAGAGAGAGAGAGAGAGAGAGAGAGAGAGAGAGTTAGTTAACTACAACAGTCAGATTGCTCGTACTCTCTGTCTCTGTCTCTTTGTTTGCTCCTCTGTCTCTTACCGTCTATTTACCGTCTGTCTCTGTCTCTCTCTCTCTGTCTTTCTTTCCCTCTCTCTCTCTCTCTCTCTCTGGATCTCCCTCTCTCTGTTTCTCTGTCCATATGCCTCTTTGTCATATATATATATATATATAAACGTACAAGAATTGAAGAAGAAAAAACAACCACACCATTAAACTTTCCTCTTATATATATAGTTTGCTTTAATAAAACTTTTTTTGTGTCCAATATTGTATATATATATATATATATATATATATATAGTTTGCTTTGATAAAGCTTTTCTGTGTCCAATGTCTTTATTTGTGAACCTCAGAAACAAAACCAGTTAATGTTAACTTTGAGTAATGTTCGTGTTCAAAAAATAAAATAAAAAATTAAAAAAATTAAAAAGTTATATAAATTGTGCTGATTTACTTTTTCTCCCAATGGGGGAGGGACAGTGCCTTATGCAAAGACAGCTGTTTCGATCTTGAGAAGATCTCATCAGTTTGCATGATTGGCCTGCAAATTGACTGTCCAGTGGATGGCCAACCTGAGCAAAAAAGACATTCTACAAGAGAATGGTGTCCTCTCTGCATCAAATCGAAAATCCACAATAAAAGCAAACCAGCACAAAGTTAAACCAGAAATAGTAAAAATCTTATGTAAAATGAACAAAATAATAATGTTCTGAAATTTTAATTTCAAAACCTAATAGACATGACTAGGGAGGGCTAACTACTGAGATGGTATCCAAATTAAGGATAAAAATAGCATGAAAGAAAAATCTGGCTATTCACTGAGATTTTTCTTTCATGCTATATATATTTTTTTAAATGAAACTGTGTTTTTTGTGTCTTTTATAAATTTACTCATATATATATATATATATATATATATATATATATATATATATATATATATATATATATAGCATGAAAGAAAAATCTCAGTGAATAGCCAGCTCCGTACCCCTACTCTGAAGGACTGAAAAGTTAGTGCATTTGAAATGCAGAATAGTTTGCTTTGATAAAGCTTTTCTGTGTCCAATGTCTTTATTTGTGAACCTCAGAAACAAAACCAGTTAATGTTAACTTTGAGTAATGTTCGTGTTCAAAAAATAAAATAAAAAATTAAAAAAAAATTAAAAAATTAAAAAGTTATATAAATTGTGCTGATCTACTTTTTCTCCCATGATCTACTTTTTCTCCCAATGGGAGAAAAAGTAGATCAGCACAATTTATATAACTTTTTAATTTTTTAATTTTTTTTAATTTTTAATTTTATTTTTTGAACACGAACATTACTCAAAGTTAACATTAACTGGTTTTGTTTCTGAGGTTCACAAATGGAGACATTGGACACAGAAAAGCTTTATCAAAGCAAACTATATATATATATATATATATATATATATATATGAGTAAATTTATAAAAGACACAAAAACACAGTTTCATTTAAAAAAAATATAATAACGCACACCTTTTATATTTGAATTGTGAGTGAAAACTCAAAACATCTGTTAAAGAAGAAAAAAAAAAAAAAGAAAAAAAAGAACACTTAAGGGTGAACTATGAATTCATTTCACGAGCTTTTCTCCATGACCTGTTTGTTATCTAAACATGCCTCGTATATACTCTTCAAAAAGTGTACAGAAAGAACAGTATTGTTTGTATAATACATTTCATCCACCTCTATTAACCAAGACATCCCAAGTAAAATAGTAATTATCCATATCATAATGAAAACCAACCCCCCAAACACGTAAATCACATTCATACTAATACAATACAAAAGTCCTTTCAATAACAGAAGTTTTGGAATCCAGATAACCAACTATTATTCGGTTGTATATTTCGGATTTGTTGTTTCCATTAAAATTGAATGAACAAAATGAAATTTTCGTGTGGTTGTATGTGAGATTTAAACATGTTTGCTTATTTGTGTGTTTGCTTGCATACTTGGATTTGACTGTGTATGCATGGTTGTGTTCGCTCACGCGCACATGTGCGTGTACATGCGTGCATGTAAGAACTTCTTTCCATACTTTTTGTGCGTCTATTAGAACAAGTCTAGGATAACATTGTTTTCAGGGGATGTAAAATAGGGTCTGTTAGGGCTCAGGGATAATATTGGTTATAGGAGATGTGAAGTTTTATTGCGTTCATTTTTCTGTTTATTATAAAATTGTTATTTAAAAGTGGGACAGTCATATCTATTCTATTAGCGGCTTGCTAACAAAATGCTATCCAGATTTTTCTTTCCCTTTTTTGTTTATATATAACGGTTCTGATGATTGTTTGCTAACAACATGATATCCGGATTTTTCTTCCCCATTCTTTTACAAACCCATTTATATATATATAGTCATGTCTATTAGGTTTTGAAATTAAAATTTCAGAACATTATTATTTTGTTCATTTTACATAAGATTTTCATAAGATTTTTACTATTTCTGGTTTAACTTTGTGCTGGTTTGCTTTTATTGTGGATTTTTGATTTGATGCAGAGAGGACACCATTCTCTTGTAGAATGTCTTTTTTGCTCCACTGGACAGTCAATTTGCAGGCCAATCATGCAAACTGATGAGATCTTCTCAAGATCGAAACAGCTGTCTTTGCATAAGGCACTGTCCCTCCCCCATTGGGAGAAAAAGTAAATCAGCACAATTTATATAACTTTTTAATTTTTTAATTTTTTTTTAATTTTTTATTTTATTTTTTGAACACGAACATTACTCAAAGTTAACATTAACTGGTTTTGTTTCTGAGGTTCACAAATAAAGACATTGGACACAGAAAAGCTTTATCAAAGCAAACTATATATATATATATATATATATATATAGAGAGAGAGAGAGAGAGAGAGAGAGAGAGAGAGAGAGAGAGAGAGAGAGGGAGAAGACGATTGAGAAGAAGATTATAGAAGTAGAACTGTTTTAGATTAGTTCAGAATTATGTTCCTGAATACTTTAACCGAATTTACTTGTTACATTAGAGAAACAAACTTTAATTTAAAACAAATCTTTAAGTAGAAGAAACCAAAGTATTATGGGATGAAACGATATCTCCAGAGTTATTGTTCTTTGCATGTCCCTTGAGTTTCTCTAGAGTTTTGTTTGTTGCGTTCCCCTAGAATCATTAGATATTAGGGAGTCACAAAGGGATGACAGGCGAGTGACGGCGTGTCGTCAGATCCCATTTATTGGAAGTCTTTCGCACATGAAAGTCAGAAGTACAACAGTGAACACACCCAATTTTCACTTTTTGCACGCTTTTGTGATTTGCAATTTGGGGGTGATATTGTTTGTTGAGCTATTGTGTCGGAACCAATCGCACGAACGTAATAAAACAACATCTTGGGTACACAAATAATTGAATTAGACATCTGCAAAATTTGAAATGATTTGAATGAGCCATTCTTTGTGCATAAAATGCACGTGTGTAGTTTCTTTTGCTGGTCAGTATATATTGTTTTTGTTGGTTTTTTTCATTGTTTTTTTATTTTTTATTGAACTTTTATCCAATTATAATTTTGCAGGAAAAACAAAACAATGTATACACGCATAATTTTTTTAAAAAAACCCAAAAAAAACCCCAATAACATGCAAACAAACAAAAGAAGAAATGGCAAAAGAAACGTAAGCAAAAATGAACAGACCAATACAGTATTATTCGTGTGTCTAGTATTATGTTGTTAGAAGAGAGAGAGAGAGAGAGAGAGAGAGAGAGAGAGAGAGAGAGAGAGAGAGAGAGAGAGAGAGAGAGAGAGAGAGAGAGAGAGAGAGAGAGAGAGAGAGAGAGAGAGAGAGAGGGGGGGGGGAGGGGCTGTTGGATGGAAATATTCATCTATTTTCCTTTTTGTTTTGTTTTTATAGATATCCATTTGCACAATATGATGGCCTTAAAGGTACATGAAAATTGTAAGTGATATCAGAAAATATGGCAATAATCTGGTCTGGTGAAGCTTCAGGTGTATAATGCAGTAGGGGAGGGGCGGAAAAAAGATATCAACAAAGGTAGGCACATATGCTGCCCATTTCAAAACAAACTGTGAATGTTCCATGCCTATTTTTGCATTGTATTCTTCAATTTTATATCGATAATGTAGTTTGTTCAAAAAATACTAAAGTTCTTGGGCGTGTATCATTCATTTTACATGTATATATATACTGTTTAGCCAACAGTAGAATGAAATGAAAAACCGTATCCATTCTTATATTTTTATCATAGCCCATTAGTATAATAGATTCATTCAAGACAAGATTGTTTTGTGTGCTGTTTTCCGGTTTATTTGATCTGGTTTCTTATTCCAGATGAATTTATAACAAATTTGTTGCAATGTTTGAATAAACATGTCTGGTGGGTTGGACAGAAGGAACCAAAGATGTGTTAATTTCGAGAGTATAAGAGATTTTAAAATTGCTATCCTACCTAGTGGAGTAATCTGACGTTTCACCCATACCTTAAATAACTGTTTGATCTCTGCTAGTTTATCTGAAAAATTATGTATACACATTCTTTTAAATCGTTAGTGAACCATATTCCTAATTAGTTTGAATTTTGGGGATTCCAATCGAAACCTAAGTGTTCCATATATTTAATCGGATATTTTTTTCTGCTACCTAACCAAATTGCACTAGTCTTGCTAGAGTTTACATGAAGACCTGAAACAGACCAAAACCTGAAAAGAACATCTATACACGTTTCAAAAGATTTCCTATCGTCTGCATATTGTGTAAGTTTATATTCATTATAATTGATCATTATTCCTTTGATATCTGAATTTTCTCACCTTTATCGCTAAAATTTCCACGCATAATATAAACAAATAAGGCGAGATGGGATCCCCTTGTCGACAGCCTCTCTTAATCTCAAACCAATTGGACACCTGACCATTTGATTTGATGATTTGATGTTTTTATAAAAGGTACTAATCCACTTACAGACGTCTTTCTTTGGCCTATTTTCACTGTTTGACTGCAAATTAGTGTATTAGGATACAAATGTTGATGTCGTTGACCAGTGGTCAGTGTCACTGACCAGTGGTCACTTTGGCCTATTTTCACTGCAAATTAGTGTATTAGGAGTTCAAATGAACAATTGTTGATGTGGTTGATCACTGAAAACATTAAAAAAAAACCTGTTCATTTGAACTCCTAATAAACTAATTTGCAGTCAAACAGTGAAAATAGGCCAATGTGACCACTGGTCAGTGACACTGACCACTGGTCAACGACATCAAAATGTGTTCATTTGACCACTGGTCAACCACATCAACAATTGTTCATATGATCTCCTAATACACTAATTAGCATTCAAACGGTAAAATTAGGCCAAAGTGACGAAGAGAAAGAGATGTTAGAAGGTCCTATTAGTTACGAAGAAGCACTTTCTGCTTTAAAAACAATGAAAAATAACAAAAGTCCTGGAAATGATGGATTTACCTGTGAATTTTACAAATTTTTCTTTTGCGATATTGGCACTTTTCTAGTGCGTTCCTTGAACTTTGGCTTTGAAGTAGGACAGATGTCGGTTACACAACGTTTTGGGACAATAACGCTCATTTCCAAATAAAATAAGCCCAAACAACGGTTAAAACAGACTATAAAATAGCATCATCTTGTATTGCTGATAGACTTGGCAGTTCTAAATAAATTAATTCACAAAAATCAGACTGGTTTCTTAAAAGGCAGATATATTGGTGAAAACATTCGTTTATTGTATGATGTGCTTTTG
>CM065700.1:23844803-23912303 GCA_017654935.2 Phymorhynchus buccinoides | reverse complement strand
CTGCAGCCACAGGGATTGGTTTCCAAAAAAGTCAACCATACTACTGGAAGAAAAAGACATTCAGTCAAATAGAGTCAAAGATTGAACGCAGGCAAACAGACAGACAGACAGACAGAGCAAGCAAAAGTGGGTGGCGGTGTGCACACGTGTCCGCTGGAAGATGTGGCTAAGTGATGGAAAGTGACCCATGGCCTATTCCCAATCTTCTAGAGTGCCCGCTAAGTGCATTTGTCTGAACAAACCGTCACTATAACGTTACGGGTCCCACCCACACGTCCAAATCCTCCAATTTCAGTCGCACGACTATCCAACTGTGACGATGTGTGCGAGGCATTATTCTCATGAAATGCTACTGTGTCGGCCAAGGGACCTTGGCTATTCACCGTGTCACCGTGTGATGCCAGTGAAATTGACCCAGGGTCAGTATTAAAACGATGCGGCTGTGCCTGATGGAAGCCGTCTTTAGCAGTGGCAGTTCTCCGGCTCCCTACACACCGTAAAGAATTGTTGGGTGGAGTGAATGTGTGGGTGGCTCCATGAATGGAGCGAAGTCCCCTGAAGTCGGAGTATGGCCGCCCATGTGGCGGGGCCCTTTAAAAGCAGCCATACACGTATTCTTTCCACCCAGTGCCATGCGCAATGTTCACATGGCACTGGGTGTGCCCCCGGTTGGGGAAGGAAAACAACAACAAATGCTACTGTGTAAATGAATCTGATGAATCTCTGCTAGTTTCCTTCATTACAGTCATGTAGACCCCAATGCACGACATAGAAATACGGATCTTTCATCCAATTCGTGTATTCGACTACAAATATAAAGAACAAAACTAGTAGGATTTCATCAGATTATTTTAGACAGTAGTATTTCACGAGAATTATGCCTCACAAATATCACAGTTGGATAGTCGTTACGATTGCAGTTACACATGCCAGTCGGCCCCTGGTTTGTGTTGCTACACCTCTGTTAGGGGCTATAGGTTTCAGTTGTGTGTGTGTGTGTGTGTGTGTGCGTGTGCGTGCGTGCATGCATGCGTGTGGCTTGAGAGAGGGGGAAGGGGGAGGAAGGATGAGTGAAAAAGAGTGAAAGAGCGAGTGAGAGTGGAAAGAGAAAAAAGAGATAAACTATTCTAAGTGTGTGTGTGTGTGTGACTGCGCACGTGTGTTTCTCTCCTTGCGCACGTGTGTTTCTTGTGCTTGCAAGTTAACAATAAAAATGATAAAAGCATAATTCCGGGGAGGTAACCACACCCTGACACATAACATTGCCCCAGTGCTGTCCCTTAGACTGCACAGCAATGTATACTTGTGCAAAATTATTGACATTTTCCTTTACAACTTCTCTAAGGTAGAATCTACACTTTGTGAAATTTATTAAAATAACCAAACATTATCTCTTCCACAACCAGACACACACACGCACATACACAATCAATCACACATTGGCACACTGCATGTATCCAGTTCTTTTATTGCCACATATGCATGCATAAAGGACAATCAAGCAGCCTGCATGGTTTCTAAACGTGCTAATACTATTGAAGCATCGTTGATACAAAATGTACAAACACACTCACACACACAAGCTCACAATTGTGTACATCACACACTAGGTCAGACAGAAACCCAGACATTTTTGCATAACAAAACACACCAAAAGTTCAACGTTACAGATGTCCATCTTAGTACTTCACACAAACGAAAATATGAGAGAGAGAGAGAGAGAGAGAGAGAGAGAGAGAGAGAGAGAGAGAGAGAGAGAGAGAGAGAGAGAGAGAGAGGAAAAAAAAAAAAAAAAAAAAAGTAAATGAAAAAAAAGGAAAAAAGGTAGGGGTGGTGGATTATTAAAAACAAATGATGGACTAAAGATACAGAGAAAGTTGATTTAAAAAAAAAGTTATATAATTGAAATAGTATTGTGTCATTTCAGTATCGAACGTTATAATTGAAATACGTGCGACATAGTTCACGCATATTTTACTCACGTGCTTGTGCAGGCGCATTCTGACACACACACACACGCGCGCGCACACACACACACTATCACCTTTCTCACACACCCCCCTCTCTTTCTCCTTCTCTACACATGAACAAGTGTTATGTATGTGAGTTATGTTTCTGTAGTAGATGGTTATTTATTACACAGTAAAACTGGTTTTTTATCAGCTTTGATTCAGAGTGTTATGTGTGTGAGTTATGTTTCTGCATTAGATGGTTAGTTATCACACAGTATGGTTTTTATCAGCTTTGATTCAGAGTGTTATGTGTGTGAGTTATGTTTCTGCATTAGATGGTTAGTTATCACACAGTATGGTTTTTTATCAGCTTTGATTCAGGGTGTTATGTGTGTGAGTTATGTCTGCATTAGATGGTTAGTTATCACACAGTATGTTTTTTTATCAGCTTTGATTCAGGGTGTTATGTGTGTGAGTTATGTTTCTGCATTAGATGGTTAGTTATCACACAGTATGGTTTTTTTTATCAGCTTTGATTCAGAGTGTTATGTGTGTGAGTTATGTTTCTGCATTAGATGGTTAGTTATCACACAGTATGTTTTTTTATCAGCTTTGATTCAGAGTGTTATGTGTGTGAGTTATGTTTCTGCATTAGATGGTTAGTTATCACACAGTATGTTTTTTTATCAGCTTTGATTCAGGGTGTTATGTGTGTGAGTTATGTTTCTGCATTAGATGGTTAGTTATCACACAGTATGGTTTTTTTATCAGCTTTGATTCAGAGTGTTATGTGTGTGAGTTATGTTTCTGCATTAGATGGTTAGTTATCACACAGTATGTTTTTTTATCAGCTTTGATTCAGAGTGTTATGTGTGTGAGTTATGTTTCTGCATTAGATGGTTAGTTATCACACAGTATGGTTTTTTTATCAGCTTTGATTCAGAGTGTTATGTGTGTGAGTTATGTTTCTGCATTAGATGGTTAGTTATCACACAGTATGGTTTTTTTATCAGCTTTGATTCAGAGTGTTATGTGTGTGAGTTATGTTTCTGCATTAGATGGTTAGTTATCACACAGTATGGTTTTTTTTATCCCCCCCCAAAAATGCTGACAATTGTGGCACAATGAGCACCACCAACACACACAATACGCAATCAATCTTCGTTGTGTGTTACTATAATGAGTATGAATATTAACATTCATCATGGATTTGAAAATCTGAGACAAAATAGTTGCAATGTTCTTTATAAGCAGAGCCATGTCCAAACAAATGCCTCTACAAAATCCTGGAAAACCTTTAAGGCAGGGGTACAGGGGCACCTAGTTCCCGGCGGGGTAGTGTTGGGGGCTGAGAGGGGCAATGGCCCCACTGAAGCTGAAGGGTAAGTGCTACTTTGCAGGGATTTGACAGGGTCTCCTTGACGCACAGTACAAAGCTAAGGGCAAGTGCTACTTTGCAGGGATTTGACAGGGTCTCCTTGACGCACAGTACAAAGCTAAGGGCAAGTGCTACTTTGCAGGGATTTGACAGGGTCTCCTTGACGCACAGTACAAAGCTAAGGGCAAGTGCTACTTTGCAGGGATTTGACAGGGTCTCCTTGACGCACAGTACAAAGCTAAGGGCAAGTGCTACTTTGCAGGGATTTGACAGGGTCTCCTTGACGCACAGTACAAAGCTAAGGGTAAGTGCTACTTTGCAGGGATTTGACAGGGTCTCCTTGACGCACAGTACAAAGCTAAGGGTAAGTGCTACTTTGCAGGGATTTGACAGGGTCTCCTTGACGCACAGTACAAAGCTAAGGGTAAGTGCTACTTTGCAGGGATTTGACATGGTCTCCTTGACGCACAGTACAAAGCAAAGGGTAAGTGCTACTTTGCAGGGATTTGACATGGTCTCCTTGACGCACAGTACAAAGCAAAGGGTAAGTGCTACTTTGCAGGGATTTGACATGGTCTCCTTGACGCACAGTACAAAGCTAAGGGTAAGTGCTACTTTGCAGGGATTTGACATGGTCTCCTTGACGCACAGTACAAAGCTAAGGGTAAGTGCTACTTTGCAGGGATTTGACATGGTCTCCTTGACGCACAGTACAAAGCAAAGGGTAAGTGCTACTTTGCAGGGATTTGACATGGTCTCCTTGACGCACAGTACAAAGCTAAGGGTACGTACACATACACGCGGAGATTCCACACGGAAACCCGTGCGCAATCCGTAAATAAGTAAAAGAAAGAAGGGAAAAGATTTGCGCACGTGTCTTTATTTCCCCTAATCCGTAAAGCTTTAACCTTCCCTCTTTTACTTATTTACGGATTGCGCACAGGATTTGCGCATGAACTGTGTACGAGGCCTTGGGCACGACGTGGGCAGTGACAAGTGGTGGTTGGAACAAAAGGTGGACAAAGGGAGGCTGCTTCTCCAGGCATTAAAGACATCATTTCAGGCAGAGGCCACTGTAAAAAAACACGCAACTGAATTGAGGCACACAGCCTGAAGAGAAGCAACCATGCAAGTGCCCTAATTCAGTTAGTCCCTTGACTGAAAATTATATTTTGAAAGAAAATAAAAACAAATGAACAAGAACAACAAAAGTCCTAGTATCATACACAACCTAAGGTACACACAGTGACACGCAAGAAAAAAAAGGACAAATCCGAGTGTGCATGAGTAGTTATGCAATGTTTCCTCTATAGCTGGCAGCACGAAAATAAATCATACATGCAAATAAACCATACATGCAAATAGATCATAAATGCAAGACAACACTACTATACAGTCTGATTTTTTTTTTAAATCTTAAAATTAGTTGCTAAAACAAAAATGCGTTTAATTCAAATTGCAGACTGTTTACCAGAAAGAGTCCAATGGAAAAATAATATAAACCGTAGCCAAAAGAATGAAAACAATATTTCAAATACAATGTCTAGTATAACACAGAAACAAGTAAAAGAAAGAAGCAAAACAACTTCAGATAAAAGTTTCAATCAATTTGGGGGAAGAAAAAAAAAATGCAAAAAGAGTCATTCTTCACTATTGAAGACATGTGAGGATGGCCGGCTCTCTTCAAATTCTACTTATTAGTAACCTGGAAAGAAATATGCATGTGTAGGAAAATAAATATATAAATAATAATAATAATAATAGTACATTTATATAGCGCTTTACCTCAGATGAGCCCAAAGCGCTTTACAATCAATTATTCATCAACAGACAACAAAAACAGCATTCAAGAATGACATCAACCAGCAACAAAGCAACTCTCTCTCTCTAACACACACACACACGTGCGCGCACACACACACAATTTATCGACGCCAACTCGTTCATACTCCATTCGGTAAGCCACAGCAACTGAGCCGCACGGACTGACCACATACACCAACACACATACACAAACACCCTCACACACAACGTACGCACGCAGACACACGCACACAGACACACACATGCGTGCACACACAACCCACAAAACCAAAACACACACAAGCACACATGTATGCACACATGCATGCTCACACACACACACAACACACACCACAAAACACAGCACAAACCTCTTATTCAATCTTCCCTCACGTGCACACAACGATAGACAACTGATCAAATATTTAGGGTGCAGCAGGAAAAAGATTGGTTTTAAGAGAGGTTTTGAATGAGGAGACTGAGTTGGAGTGTCGGAGAGGATAAATATAAAATCATTAGTTTTACAGCATTAAGAATCTTGTCCTCAATTTGACGTTTTTAAGCAATCCTGTTATGTTTTTTTAAAGTTTTTTTAATTTATCTCTTAGATAAGAGTACCGGGTAATGTGTACTGTGAAAACATTCTAATTCAGATATTGGTTGGAATAATTAAGTGGCAGAAAAGTTTACATTCAGAAGTCATTTCGACAATTGTGCAGCCGCATAAAATATTGCTAAGGGCTGAAAAGTAAGTTACTAATCAATCTGAAAAGCGAAAATGGATAGAAAA
The DNA here is from genome assembly GCA_017654935.2 of Phymorhynchus buccinoides. Lineage (NCBI taxonomy): Eukaryota > Metazoa > Mollusca > Gastropoda > Neogastropoda > Raphitomidae > Phymorhynchus > Phymorhynchus buccinoides. The sequence continues at coordinate 23,906,380 of CM065700.1, read as the reverse complement.
CAGTAAGGCAGATATCAAATCAGTCTGAATGCCACAATATAAAATGCTAAAAAAAAAAGAGCTGAAAATTGAGTTCTGCCTAAAGTGAGACAAATTTAAATATGTTATTAATTGGAATAATGCGTAGTGTTAAAAAAACCTAGCTGTTATTTTAAGTTATGCATAGACTAGGTAAATAGAAGGCATGGTTACCATGATGGGAAAAAAGCATGTCATTTGCTTATACAATGTTCTCATCTGGAAATAAAATTTTGATTTTGACGGTATATTGAATGATAAATCAGCTACATGACATTTTTCAATCTCTTCCTCTGAGGCCTTTACATAGGAGTAGATAGAGGGAGAGAAACAATCTCCAGAAACATACACAGGTTATTAGTTTGTTCTCTCCCTTGTTTTACTCGTTCCCTTCCTCCTCCCTGTGTATGTTACTTCTATCTTTATCTTTACAAGAATTCTACGAATGAAAAAGAACGCCCGAAGGTACTTTTAACCCCTTCAAGACATCACTGCCGGAGGCAAACATCAATACTGGCCTGGCTGGGGCTGCCTAGAAAAAAATTATAATAAATAAAAAGTGCAACAAAAGTCACCTCTGTGATTCATTTTCAACATTACCGGTTGATCCAAGTTTTTGGTTTAAACATTTTTATTGTCCAATAACAAAAGATCACACAATACAAAATAACTGAAGCAGCAACAAGCAGAGCTTAATTTTCACTTTGAAATCGTGATTATTTATTGGAATTATTGGTCTCCTTATCTATTATATATACATTTTAGTGATACGCTTTTCTGGCAGGAAACCCTCACATTTACTATTACTGTTAACAAAAACTTTGTGGTTTTAACAACTGTATTCAAATATACTAAGGACTGAACAATAATACGGTTAAAGGGGGTAACAACAAGCAAAGCAAACGCTTATAACGTACCGTACCCCTACACAATACATAATCAATGATTTACATGACAGAAGGTGATCAATTCTGACCATAAAAGAAAAACAAACCGTATTGACATCAATGAAAACTTATTGGTGCATTTTGTGAGGGCTTGCATAGGGCCAATTTGTTTTGACATTTTTAACATTAACCAGAAGTGCCAACCAATGAAAACAGAAGTGCCAAGCGAAGGCAGTACGTGAAGTGCCAACCATACGAAGCGCTGCTGGAAGAGTGACAAAGAGAAGTAACATTAACCATACGTGAAAACAGAAAGTGCCAACCATACGTGAAGCGAAGGCTGGAAGAGTGACAAAGAGAAGTAACATTAACCAATGAAAACAGAAGTGCCAACCATACGTGAAGCGAAGGCTGGAAGAGTGACAAAGAGAAGTAACATTAACCAATAAAACAGAAGTGCCAACCATATGTGAAGCGAAGGCTGGAAGAGTGACAAAGAGAAGTAACATTAACCAATGAAACAGAAGTGCCAACCATACGTGAAGCGAAGGCTGGAAGAGTGACAAAGAGAAGTCACTCAACAAACGTGGTTTGGATTGAGGAAACATGGATTGAGACATGTCTGAGACTCAGATATACCCAAGAATACTCTGAATTTGGCCCTGCCTGGCGTTCTCCAGTTACCTTAGTTAGTTAGTCTATTAGAGTCCTGTCGACAGCTACAATCAGAATCTGTCCACAATGAGCTAAAGAATTCTAAAGTATATGATTTGTAAAATGACTAAAATAGAGTGTACATTAACTATGGTTGCCTTTATCAAAATAAAAAGAAATCAAGATGCTTTGTTTATTTTTTAACTGCAAAATAAAAAATAAGTGAGTTAGCTTGGTTCCTGTAATGTTTCTTAAGCAACACACACACACTCAAAACACAATTGCAAGCTGCATGGAACACATTTGGATGAAAAATGAACAGCAATCCTGGATAGCAATAACTGTAAAACAAAAAGTATGGCAAGCGTAAGTAAACACTGAAACACCAACCACAAGGACAATTGTGTGTTATTACAATGCCTCAATCTAGTACAAATCAAAATCATGTTACTTATAATCCAGCCAGTGAAGGAGCATCGTCTGAGGGCAAACACAATGCATGCACACAAATAATGAAGAAGGATAAGTTTTTAAAATCACAAGTATTCATGAAAATAAACTTGTCGTTGTGACCCTGGTAACGGGGGACCATTTGGGATAACATACACTGAATGTATACTCACAACTATTGAAAAGCATAGTTACAGGCCTTTAAAAAATAAACGGTTAAGCTCTTCAAAAATCTAAGCTTCTCCTTGTTACCTTTTTACATTTTATAAGGAGCAACTTTTCCCCCAGAGTGAGACCCCTGCGCCTTATATGACTGAAAATATAGTAAGAAAACATAATAACAAAATCTGAATTTTGTGTAAAAGTGTGGGTGTGTGCCTTATGGTCTAAAAAATACAGTAATATGTTGTTTTTTGTAACTGTAAAAGCTCCATTGCACATACTCAAATAACTAGAACTTTGCCAAACAAAAATTAAGACTAAGCTAGCACTTTTCATTGTGACAGGTAATATAAAAAACAGACAGATAAAATAGAATTAAAATGTAATCTCTCTACAGTATTATCTCTTTGCCCCAAAAAATTACATGTATGAAAAAAGCATGTCATGCCAAGACATTCAAGCAAAACTGTGTGATCCATCAAATGTTGGCTCCTTCACTTTAATTACATAGATTAACAATAAGCTATGCAATAGAAAAATTAACTTGCGACATTTTATTTATTCATTGAAAGAAAAAAACAGAAAGAAAAAAACCAACAAGCTTATAATTATAATACATTCAAGAAGTTATTTCATCATTTTCTTTCTTGTTTAAAAAAAAATAAATGCATTACTGCACTTGTTACAGCACTTTTTGCACGCAATATCTCTGAAACGGTTTGACAGCAAGCATGGTTAAATGCACAGCGGAACCTCCTCATCCCTACCTTCCCAATTACCACTCCTACCCACATGCCACCAGAAAATTGTCAACACATATTTTTCTTTTCATAAATCAAACATTGACTCTGAAATGGTTTTACAAGGGGCTCTCGATAAGTTTCTGGATTTAGCTAGTCTACATTTTCGAGGTATCCTTCCTAAGCACATACTTTTAATCATCCTTTCAAAGCAAATGGTTATGGCACCAGACCAGGTTGACTGAGGTAAGTAAAATCAGAGCCTTCTGCAAAACCTCAAGCATTTTCAACCTTCTAAAATTGTGTCCCCTTTAACTGGTGCTTTGCAAAAGATAATAGGATACAGTCACAGGCGTTAAATCGGAGAAATAAGTGGGAGGGAGACCAGCTGAACTCTGTTTTCTTGCAGAATGTCCAAAGTAGTTGCAGCAGTGTGGTCACTGGCGTTGTTATGATAAAGTAGGTGACCTCTAACACCAGTGCATTGATGACATGTCCAAAGGAGTTGCAGCAGTGTGGTCACTGGCGTTGTCATGATAAAGTAGGTGACCTCTAACACCAGTGCATTGATGACATGTCCAAAGGAGTTGCAGCAGTGTGGTCACTTGAGTTGTCATGATAAAGTAGGTGACCTCTAACACCAGTGCATTGATGACATGTCCAAAGTAGTTGCAGCAGTGTGGTCACTGGCGTTGTCATGATAAAGTAGGTGACCTCTAACACCAGTGCATTGATGACATGTCCAAAGGAGTTGCAGCAGTGTGGTCACTTGCGTTGTCATGATAAAGTAGGTGACCTCTAACACCAGTGCACTGATGACATGTCCAAAGTAGTTGCAGCAGTGTGGTCACTTGTGTTGTCATGATAAAGTAGGTGATCTCTAACACCAGTGCATTGATGACATGTCCAAAGGAGTTGCAGCAGTGTGGTCACTTGTGTTGTCATGATAAAGTAGGTGACCTCTAACACCAGTGCATTGATGACATGTCCAAAGGAGTTGCAGCAGTGTGGTCACTTGTGTTGTCATGATAAAGTAGGTGATCTCTAACACCAGTGCATTGATGACATGTCCAAAGGAGTTGCAGCAGTGTGGTCACTTGAGTTGTTATGATAAAGTAGGTGACCTCTAACACCAGTGCACGGACGGCATGTCCAAAGTGCCTTTGGGTAAACAGGTGTTTATGTTATCTGCGGTGATGGCTCTTCTCTCTAGAGAGGAACTGAGGCCATAACATCATATGAGTATTATGACAAACGTTAAGGAAGAAACATAGCGACTATTTGTTTGATTGAAGTTTTCAGCAATCCATTTCTTGCGTCAATTTAGTGAAAGGGTCTCATCTTGAAACATCCAAACGATGATTGGTTACTTGGTTTCTGGATCAAACTGACATACAAATACTTCATTAACAGTCATGTCCCATTTGCCACCTGACGTCCATCCATTAAAATTGTTGCAGTGTTTGGGTGCATCATTCAACCCTACCCCTCCTCCTCCCTTCAGTTAAGCTAATGGGCACCGAACGGTCATAACGGTTCTGAAGGTCTAGGTATTCATGTAAGATCTTATCAAGGCTTCACGATAAAATGCCTATTGTGTTCTTTATCTAGTCACCACTTATTCAAAAATCATTTTTAAATAGACTTCACACTGGCTACAGTTTTGACAGTTACAATGATCCCTTGACGATTTTAATGGTCACTCTCTTCTAACTAAAAGTGGAAATCCTTGAGCCAGTTGTGGACTGTTGTTTGTAATAGAGCAAGGTAAAAACAATTTACCAACATGTGATACATTTGTTTCAATGTCTTTCTTTTAGCCTAAGCGTACTACATACGTAAAACAATTTTGATTAGAAGGCAATCTCTCAGCTTGGGATCAATATTCACCTTGGTGAACATTTGGTTGCCCAACGGTTTTGGTCAGGTGAAAAATAATGAAAATGCGCTACATAAGTATTACAATAATGGTCTATCTCATGGTGTCATTTGCATTTTTGTGATAACAGAATCTGTACATCCAGAAACTTTTTTTTTTTTTTTGCTGTCCCATCTTCTGGGTCATACATTGGCGTTGCTCCCACGCCGCTCATTCCAAATCCCAATTAACAGCTACACCCCGGCTTGTTAAAGTCGCAGAATCTGAGATCAGCAGTTCAGCGAATCTATGTTAGGCCGTCAGGAGGCAACCAACCGAGGAGACACTGCACTGCTGCTGAGTCACTTCGGTGGAGTTCAGTGGAGCCTGTTCAGGACACCACCTACTAAGCCCCCTACTGACGACACTATTCTCTTAGTCGCGGAGCCAGCGTGAGTGAGGTCCTCCTCCGAGGGCACCACCACGACCGACAGCTCCCCAGAAGACACTGATCCCCATGACTTTGACCCGAACGCACCAAGGCACAGACTGGATTGGAAACCGAAACTGAGGTCACCATGAGAGCAGGGCATGCAAAGCCACAGAATTTGACACATTTTTTTCTTTTTAATGATTGATGGAAATCGCCTCTGATGAGATTCGAACCCAAGCCAGTAGTCCGCGACGCTAACCACTACACCACGGTGGCTGGTTTCCTGAAACTTATTGAGAACCCCTCGTACAATATGCATGGTAAAATGTACATGTATGTGGAATTCTCTGGCAAGGGGAAAGCCGCAAGGATTAAATGGGGATAAGAGAATGAAATGAAGGAAGAAAAAAATTATGTTTGTCACGTCTTTTAAAGATTTTTTTTTAATGTTTCTTCTTTAACAATTGCACACGCAAAATTTAATGCTATTTGATAAAACAGTGCGACACACTTACTTCGCTGTTCTCACCGCAGGTCCAATGCTTTGTTTTTGTTTGTCAAGTTATACACTGAATAAAAAATCCTTTCTCCTATAACAATTGCGCACACAAATGCTATTTGATGAAACAGTATGACTGTTACTTCACTGTTTCCACTACAGGCGTTTGAAATGCGTTTTACATCACTGATCAAGTGTGCATCAAAATTTTTTTTTTTTAAAGAAAATGAAGTGTGCATCAAAATGAATGCAATAAAATTTTATTTCAGGGGTCCTTTTCAAAGGAAAAAAATGTTAAACAAAAACAAAGTGAATACATTTGTTTATTTCAAACCAAAAGAATATGTAGGCGTGTGCTGCAGATTTAATAATAAAAAAAAAAAAAACCATATACACAAAGTAAGTTGCTGAGTAAAGTGAAAACGCTCTCCGCCACAATAATTACCTGACGGGACACAATTTGAAGTGATTCTGTGCAGTGGATCACAAGAACAATCAGAGAAGATAAAGCAACATGAATGATCACAGTACACCACCATACCCGTGGACACGGTGGACTAAAATTTGTTGAATCATATTAAAATTTGTTAAATCATATTAAAATTTTATTTTAAATCACATTAAAATTTGCTAAAACATATAAATGATGTGATGCTCTCTGGTGCTTTGAACTGCTGCCACTCTTGACTAAAAGCAAATCTCTTTAAAACATATAAATGATGTGATGCTCTCTGGTGCTTTGAACTGCTGCCACTCTTGACTAAAAGCAAATCTAAATGCGTAGTATATTACTAGCAAAACAGTCAAACAGATTAATGAATGAACAAACAATAGGTAATAAGATCAATAGCAATTAACATATATTTATAAACAAAGTGCAGAACAAATGTATTCAAAATATGCAATAAAAGTACCATAAGTACTAAGTACTTTATGCTATGACTATACTATTCTAATAAAAGTACCATAAGTACTAAGTACTTTATAAGTACTTTATGCTCTGACTATACTATTCTAATAACAGTACCATAGGTACTAAATACTTTATAAGTACTTTATGCTCTGACTATACTATTCTAATAACAGTACCATAAGTACTAAGTACTGTATAAGTACTTTATGCTATGACTAGACTATTCTAATAAAAGTACCATAAGTACTAAGTACTTTATAAGTACTTTATGCTATGACTATACCATTCTAATAAAAGTACCATAAGTACTTTATAAGTACTTTATGCTCTGACTATACTATTCTAATAAAAGTACCATAAGTACTAAGTACTTTATAAGTACTTTATGCTCCGACTATACTATTCTGATAACAGTACCATAAGTACTAAGTACTTTATAAGTACTTTATGCTATGACTATACTATTCTGATAACAGTACCATAAGTACTAAGTACTTTATACAATTCAAATAACAGTACCATAAGTGCTAAGTACTTAATGCTTTGACTATACTATTCTGATAACAGTACCATAAGTACTAAGTACTGTATAAGTACTTTATGCTATGACTATACTATTCTGATAACAGTACCATAAGTACTAAGTACTTTATAAGTACTTTATGCTATGACTATACTATTCTGATAAAAGCACCATAAGTACTAAGTACTTTATAAGTACTTTATGCTATGACTATACTATTCTGATAAAAGCACCATAAGTACTAAGTACTTTATGCTATGACTATACTATTCTGATAAAAGCACCATAAGTACTAAGTACTTTATAAGTCCTTTATGCTATGACTATACTATTCTGATAACAGTACCATAAGTACTAAGTACTTTATAAGTACTTTATGCTATGACTATACTATTCTGATAAAAGCACCATAAGTACTAAGTACTTTATAAGTACTTTATGCTATGACTATACTATTCTGATAAAAGCACCATAAGTACTAAGTACTTTATGCTATGACTATACTATTCTGATAAAAGCACCATAAGTACTAAGTACTTTATAAGTCCTTTATGCTATGACTATACTATTCTGATAACAGTACCATGCCACAGAAATAAACAATCATAGAAATATATACACATACTATACATCGAAAAGAAAAGGCATTGCCTCAAGAATAATAGTAAAATACAACCTATAATGATTATTTAAAAATCTATACAGATAGATACCTTGGAGAGATAAATGAAAAATTTAATAGCAGTTACAAAAAAACAACCAACACAAATAATGGACAAACTTCTAATAGCCGTATTATTATTATTTTTTAATTAAGTCACTCTTATAGTGAAAATAAGTCTTGCAAGAAGTTAGACCAGCATCAACACATCATAAATGCAAATAATGCAAGACAATAATGCTGGCAGAGACAGTATGCAAAACGATTAAGAATTCTCTGACAATTGTACATAATTACATTGTATTCGTTGATACTTGCAGATGATACAAAGCATTCCCGACAATGGTAGGGGTGTACCATTATTGTTAGATCAGTAAGTAAGGCCCTCTGGATTTGAAGTCATGTCCATTTGTTTATAAACATTAAAGTATTTCATTTTATGCACATCAGCACACCATTAAAACCAACAAAGCACAAGCAACAACAAAAATCAACAACATCAAAAACAAACAATGAAGCAAGGATGCATAAGCAACTAAATAATGCACAGAAAACAACCACCCTGTCACTTTTAAACTGCAAAAAAAGCACAGTTAATCTTGTCTACAAAAGCCAAGCAAAAAGCACATGTAAAATTCAACATTAACTAAAAATAGCACAGTTGAATGTCTAAAAAAAACAAAAAAACAAAAGCAAAGCAAAAAGCACATGTAAAATGAACACTAGGGTAAGCACCGGGGTATCCTGCTATGACTATACTGTTCTAATGCAATAAAGAAAGGTAGAAAATAATCCATGTACAATCCACATAACTCCTATCATGAACGCCTTCGACAACCGGTCTGCAATGCTCTAAGCAGGTTAAAAAAAAAGCAAAGAGGAACAAACCCAGAAGCTTTCTTAAAAAACAAACAAGGAAGCGATTCTGGGCAATTGCAAAGTTCCCTTGCTTTAGTTAGTTCCCTTTCCAGCCGAAAGGACGGACGGATGCCGCACGCAAAGATTCAAAGATTGTTTAATCCTTTGATCCCTTTTGGGGCATGGAGGACTTGAAACAAATACAAATGCAACAATTGAAAATGGTTACAAAAGATAATATAATTAGCACACCAAATGCAATGTCACACAAATTTACTAAACCTTAAAAATTTAGCCAACTTTAATTAAAAACAATTACCACCACAGAGCAAACGACAATAGTTAAATACGGATTTTACACACATACATTTTCTGGAAATAAACCCACATCTAATATAATTGTATTTGGAACATTTCATTACAAAATGAAACTCGTCACCAAGGTCATTCTCGCAGTCTCTAATAATCGTTCTTATGGGGTATTCAAAACAATTTATACATTCGTTGCTTTGAAAAATCACTGACATAAGCTCTGAAAATAGACAAACACATGGCAGGGTACTTGGCAGTGAATGTCTTTGCATTTGGTGGGAGTGTAGAGTGATGTACTGGGCGAATGCATTTACACATGGTGCTAGAAGACAAGAGTTAATATGCATCTCTGTTTTCATGCATTCTACAAATACCCAAAGAAAGAAAATCAAGATTCAAAAGATTTCTTTGTCTTGATTTTGAAAACAAATCAATACAGTGGAATCCGCTTTATCGGCCTTCGGATAATCGGCCAAAGCCGCTTAATCGGCCAATTTCCTAATATACAGAATTTTTTCTTCTTAAGCATGTGTTATTTTGTTCGTTTTTACGGCCAAAGCTGAAATCTTCAATTTCGCTTTATTGGCCACTTTTTCTCTCTAATTTGGCCTCTTTACCCCCCCCTTTTTTTGAGAGGGAGAACAACAGACAAACTGACAACACGCTTTTGAGGTTTACATGGTTGAGTGTGAAGTTGGAAGGTGAGCTGTTGTCAATTCAAAGACCCTGCATGGCGTTAAAATCACTCAAGAAAACAAAAGCATTGTCTTTTACTCGTGCTTCTGTCAAGTTGTAGGATTAATAAAGTGTCCACATACAGTACACATACACTGTACTGTATGAACTCTTGTGTTTTGACAGATTTTATTCATTTCAATTTGTCTCTCACACTGGAAGTCACTTCACACTAAGAACTGACAGCTGACAGGATGGCTCGTTTAAGCGAGAGATTTTAATGAATCTACATGTACATCTGTAATCAAAATAAAATTGTTGTTTTTAACATAGCGATTCGTCTTTAATTACATGCACATTGTATGTATCCAGACTCAAAACACACACACATCACAAAAAGGGAAAGAATTTGAATTTGAACTGCAACATTTAATTTTGACGTCATTGCTTTTGACTTGCATAATTGCGTCATACAGTATCTCGATGTTCGTTTTATCGGCCGATTTGCTTTATCGGCCACATTTTGCCTTGTCCCAAAAGTGGCCGATAAAGCGGATTCCACTGTAAATGCGAAGAGCCAAAACTATAATTATCTAATAAGTTATATGCCACATTTTTCAAAACTTGTGTGTCATTTCAAATGACTCTCCATTATCTTGCGCCTATTGACTCGTACGGACGAGTCACGTGAGTACTGGTGCCTGCTTAACACTCCAATTGGATGCTAGCTTTCCGCCAACACAGACGTAGTTATTAAACCAAAGAAAAAATTAAGAAAAAACATACATTAATTACAATTTATTTGAGAAAAAAATGTCAACTAAGTGATTCGTGTATGTGTGTGTGTGTATGCGTGTTGTGAAACAAGCAGGTGAGTACCACAATCGATAAATTGATGTTGTTGTGTTGAACGATGTGTCCCTACTCTCTGGAATGCCAGACATAACACTAGCAGCGCGGGCTGAGTCCCATCTACAAGCGCACTTCGTTGGCCTGAGTGCCTGAAACTGTTCTGACTCTATCATCTATCCTTGAGTGGACAAATACGACTAACAAACCCCACCATCATTACCAGTACAATTCAGAATAGATAAGTGATTGGCTTGAGTGCCTTTGAACGGCTGTTGGGCTTGAGTGCCTCTTGTACTATGGCAGAAAATGTGAGTCATCATAGTGACAGCGGGAGCGACAGTGAGCGTGAAAGCTCAACAAAACAACAAGCATCATCCATGGATGCACAGATCACTAAACTCACTACTCGATTCGAAGCTATTGAAAAGGCTGTCATGAATATTTCGGCACACTTGAACCAAAGTCAAGGAGAACAGCAGGCAAGCGCAAGCGGGAAAGGCAAGAAACGTGCACGCCACGCTTCATCCCCTGAGAGGATGCCGCAGACACGTGAAAAAAGATTCCAAGAGGCGACCCTAGACTTGAGCTCTTCAGGTGAACTTACAGACGACGATGACGAAGACTTAGAAGAGTCATTTGAACAGAGGGATGAGCCAAAGAACGAAGAGGATTGCATGTCCATTGACGATGATGACGAAAATCTCTTGGCTGAACTGGAGAAAGAGTTGGAGGATTCAGAGAAAACTTCCCCAAAGGTGTCACAGTCTATCGCAGACATCATAAACAACAGGTTTGAAAAAGGTCTCACTGAGGAGAAACTCGAAGAACGAGTCGACAAATATCAGAGACCAGAGAACTGCCCAAAGCTAAAAGTACCGTCGGTCAACGCCAAGATCTGGAAGAAATACATCCCAAAGATCATGAAACACAATGACCTGAAACTGGCCAAAACACAGCGAGCCATCATTAAAGCAACAGCCGCACTGGCCAACAGCACACAACTGATCCTGAGAGCCTTCAAAAAAGGCTCCTTCACAGACAAGGACGTCAAAAACACCATCAGTATCCAGAATGCAGATGCCATGGCCATGCTGGGCTATGCCTGTCATCAGCTGTCCATGAGGCGCCGTTTCTGCCTTTATCCCCACCTTCCCAGGCGCCTGAAAGGCCTCTGCAGTGAAAGCGTGCCTGTCACAAGTGAGCTGTTTGGAGACAACGTGAAGGATGATGACAAGGAACCAGACAAACCTCAGCCTGGGCCCAGCAGCTACTACGACCACAGACCCAAGTTTGGACGTCAGGGACAATTCAGACAGCGCCAGGGCCAGCCTTTTTTAGGCCAGTACAGTCGACCCCCTCTTTTCAGACCTTCAAAAAATCTTTAAAAATTGGTCGTAAAAGAGGGGGGTCTTAAATCAGGGGTGACCAAAACAATGCAATCACTACACCGTATATGACGCACAGCACATGCATACACTAAAACTAAAACATGATTTCTCCGCCATTCTTGAATGAAACATCCGCGGTCTACCTAATATACGAAAACGAGCGAAAACAGAAAGTGTGCTCAACGGCCCGTGTTGCACTCACACACAAACTACACATAACAGTACAGACCTAATTATGTGTCCTCCCTTTGTCATGGTCTAAGATGATGTGAACTGCCCTTCCCTTATCGTAAGTCTACTAGTCACTGCTCTGAATATTGGCGTGTTAAGCAGGCACCAGTACTCACGTAACTCCTCCTCTAGTCAATAGTCTTAGATAATTATAATTAAACTGCAACTTCCTTCGTAAGTCTAGTTTAATTTTATAATTCAAAACTAGCAAAGATATTCACATTTTGTTTTCTGTCAACGTATTAAGAAGATTATTATCTCTAACTTGTGAAAGCAATTAATCAGTTTATGCAACAATGTCACTATGTTTGGTTGTCTGATGCACCATCACATGCAGTAATCTACGCTGTGTTCCACAGATATCTGCGATCCTTCATCAGAGCGGCGAGCTGGGCATTGAAAGGGGTGTAGAACTCCCGCAAAAGGCGTTGGGTGGCCGGCAACATCTGACCCACGTTGTAGTGACGTCCCTGGTGAAACGCCGGTAGAGCCGCCAACTGTCTTACATCGTTCTCCGTCATAGGTGCTGGAAGAAAAAACATGCAAAATTACAGAACTCACTGAAAAAGCTGGGTATAAAGAAACGCCGGTAGAGCCGCCAACTGTCTTACATCGTTCTCCGTCATAGGTGCAGACACACACAAAAAAACAGAAGAAGATAAAAAAAATCATACAATGTTAAAGAATTCACTGAAAACACTGGGCATAAAAAAACAAGCCAGTAGAGCAGCCAACTGCCTTACATCGTTCTCCATCGTAGGCGTTGACACACAAAAACTGCTTATTCACTAAACAATGAGCTGTTTAGGTGGAGTCATGGCCCTTAGCCCTTGACACCAGGTGGTGTTCCATTTCAAGGCATTTTGTCAGTGAGGGCGAACTCACTCTCTCCTCTTCTCTGTTTCTCTCTCGCGCAGGCATGTACACGAACAGCAAAAATATATGTTTTCTATTTGATCAAGGGAGATAAAAAGCCACAAGATTTTCTCCCTGTAGGGCCAGCACAAGAGCTATAGACACTGAGCATAAACTGATTCAAGTTTCAGGTTACTTTAGTTAATAAACATAAACAAACAAATCCAAGAAAAAAAATGCCCCACAACTGTAATGACATCAACTACCAACATGAAACAAAACACAAAAACAGCATAAATATTGTTCATTTGATACAACATAGCCGTGTGTGTCTGTGTGTCTGTGCATGAGTGCGTATGCATGTGTGTATGAGTGAGCGCGCATGCGCGCATGTGTGTGTGTGTGAGGAAGAAAGAGAGCGTTGCATGCAAGCATCGTGTGTATTTTACTTTCCAGTGAACTATTATTTGTTTGCCTTCAATTTTCTTGCTCTCGATGTAAAGCGCACTGAGCTCATGTGAGAAATCTGAGCACTATATAAATTCACATTATTATTATTATTATTATATAAAAAAGAATAAAAAATGTAGGCAAACAAAACACACAGCATAATTCATTTGAATCAATATGAAAATATAAAAATGCAGGCATTAACCCTTTCGCCGCCAGCCTTTTTCAGCCAAAAAATACCATTAAAGTTTAAAACTAAACTGGGTAGAGAATTCCTCTGTGACATGCATAACATTAGGCCTATCCTTACCTCCAAAAATTAAAAAAATAGGGTCTTCGGATAACAGGTCCGAATTGGATGCCTTTTAGTGGCATGGGTGTTAAACCATCGTGGTGCATAAATGCGACATTGGCGGTGAAAGGGTTAATGTAAGTAAGTTTATTGCCGCACAAACTGACTCAAATGTAGCCAACAATGTCAATTGTTCTTTGTCTCACACACATACGCACACACTGAGTGACACACACATAATATGACACATACACCCATGCACACACACACACACCACAAAACACAACAAAATACAATTGAACACAAACAAGTAACAAACCACACAAGGCAAGGCAAGGCAAGGCAAGGCAAGGCAAGGCAAGGCAAGGCAAATGTTTTATTTCATACCCACTTGGGGCAATGAAATGTAAAATAATGCGCACACATGATGAAACATTCAACCATGAGAACAGAGTGCTGTCCACACTATCACGCAAAGCTCCATACCAAGGCCCAGGAAGTGAAAGACCCTCTGCAGATGTCCCGCAATGTCCTGGACGTAGTCCTCGAAGCGAAGGACGTGCACCTGGCTCCTGGGGAACGCCCTCAGCCAGTCAGACAGGAACACCGCGTACAGACCCTTCTCCAGACGAAGCTGAGACCGAGAGAAAGTGGAGGGAGGGAGGGTTAAGCCGTGTGCACATCATACGCAGAAACCCATGCACACATGTCATTCCATCCGCAATCCTCAAATAAAGTAAAAGTAAGTAAGAAATAAGCGGATGGGTTTCCACGTGTATATGCACACTCCTTCATATTTCTTACTTCCAGATTATTGTTTGCGGATTGCAGAAGGGTTTCCGTACAGAATTTGCACCAGGGTTCCCACCCTTCAGATCTTTCACAATATAAGGACCTTATAAGCACCATTTCACTTCTCATAAGGACGTAAACCGTCTAGAGTCTAAAGAAAATTCTCTAAAAATCTGTGCGATTATTGTATTTCAGCACAAAAACGAACACAGGTAGCAAGGTTAGAAAAATATATTAAAATTTGTATTTTTTGCCAAACCTTAATCAAACCTATATCATTGAAAAGAGCATGAAACGACCTTTACAATACCAACTTTGTCTAAATTGGTCAATAAATAAGTAAGTTACGACTTCTCGAAATTACAGTCTTTCTTACATGGGCTAACTAAGAGAAAGTTGATCAAGATTTGGATGAATCTGAACTTCAACCAGCCATAACTTGCTTATTTTTCAACCAATTAACATAAATTTGGTACCAAAATAAAGCTTATTCAATAGCGAATGTGTCTTTAATAATAATTTTTATTTGTATTCAACACGTTAGTTATAAAGTGTCTGTTTGTCTGTCTGACTGACTGCCTGATTGTATGAAAGGGAGTTACCATAACTAAAAAAACATTGATTGCAGACCCCAAAACCCACATAATAATAATAATAATAACAGTACATTTATATAGCGCTTTACCTCAGATGAGCCCAAAGCGCTTTACAATCAATTATTCATCAACAAATAACAAAAAACAAGATTCAAGAGTGACACCAACCACCAACAGCGCATATGCAAAGCAACTCTCTCTCTCTCTAACACACACACACACACACACACACACACACACACACACACACACGCACACGCACACACACATACACACACAATTATTGACGCCAACTCATTCATACCCCATTCGGTAAGCCACAGCAACTGAGCCGCATGGACTGACCACATACACCAACACACATACACAAACACCCTCACACACAACGTACGCACGCAGACAGACACGCACACAAACACACACATGCGTGCACACACAACCCACAAAACCAAAATACACACAAGCACACATTCATGCTCACACACACACACACACACACACACACAACACACACTCTCTCACACACACACACACACACACACACACACGCACACACACGCACCACAAAACACAGCACAAACCTCTTAAATCAATCTTCCCTCACGTGCACACAACGATAGACAACTGATCAAATATTTAGGGCGCAGCAGGAAAAAGATGGGTTTTAAGAGAGGTTTTGAATGAGGAGACTGAGTTGGACTGTCGGAGAGGAGAAGGCAGAGAATTCCACAGAGATGGTGCTTGACAAGAAAAAGAACGTTGGCCAGCAGATTTGAGACGGATGGAGGGAATGGAAAGGAGATGAGAATCAGAAGACGAACGTAGTTGGCGAGCTGGGACATAGAGATGAAGAAGATCAGAGAGATACAGGGGAGCTTGATCATTCAGTGACTTGAAGGCAAGAAGTGAGTTACAGTAGTCAAGGCGAGACAGGACAAAAGCACATACTAGAGTCTTCAGGGCATCCTGAGAGAGGAAACGGCGGATGGAACTAATTCTTCGAAGTTCTAGATAGCAAGCCTTGCAAACATTGGAAACATGCTGTTTGAAAGAAAGGGTTTGGTCCAAAGTAACACCTAGATTGCGGACGGATGCCGATAGCTTGATCTCAGTGCCATCAATGTCTACAGAACCTGGGAGAACCTGAGTTTTAATTGTGTGGTTAGAGGCTACAAGAATCATCTCTGTCTTATCAGCATTCAGTTGCAGTTTGTTGTAAAACATCCATGTTTTAACAGCAGAGATGCACAACTTAGAAGAAGAAATCATTTGATCTAATTGACTCAGGTGGGCAGAAATGTACAGTTGATGGTCATCAGAAAAGCTATGATGTAGAATAGAATGCTGGTTGATGATGGCGGAGAGAGGTTGGGTATAAAGAACAAAAAGGATAGGGCCTAAGACTGAACCTTGGTGAGCATCAATTAAGGAGTACAATGAACACGGCACACAAATCTAGCATAACTTAGTTCTTGCTTGCCCAGGCTATTTTTACCCACCCGTCAACCTCCCCCTTCCTTTTCTGCCCATCTCCCCTCCCCCACCCCTCTCCATCGTTCTGATAGTCCCGGTGGTCAGTTTGACCTAGAGCTTTTCCCCCTTCCTTTTGGCTTAGCCTGCCAGGCGGTGTATGTAACCAATTAGCCACACACGCCCACAGAGAGAGAGAGAGAGAGAGAGAGAGAGAGAGAGAGAGAGAGAGAGAGAGAGAAACACACACACACACACACACTCACACACACAAACACTGAAACAGCAGACTTACTTATTGGTTTGGGTCGCTGATGTCTGGGCCTGCTGCTTTAAATATCCAAGATCCACAGAACAATAAGTCAGTTACCTTTGAAGCAGGAGCCTAGAAGATAGTGCACCTTTGGTTTTCTTCCAGCGTCCAAAATAGATTTCGTATTTAATTTATTTTTAAAAAAATACATGTATTCATAGTTCTCTCCATTTCTCGTTTTTACATATTACTCATTTAATATTTTTGGTGTGAATTGCAGGACAGCAATTTCATTTTGCAAAACAACAAAGCACAACAGTAAAGTTGAGCAAATGAAACAAATGACAAAGACAATGACATGCAAATAAAAAGATAGAAGAAAAAGTGAAGGGGTGGGGGTGGGGGGGGGGGGGGGGGGCAGAGACAGGGCGAGTGTTTCAGAAACAGAGTAGGCTTAGCTAGGCCTAGCTGACCGAGATTTTCGGCTTACTATTCTGAGCCGAGGTCAGCTTTCGCGGGCTACTTATGCAGACTACACAGTTAGGTTGAATCGGCGCTGACACTGACATAATTATTCAATGATTTTCAAACTCGCCTCACGCCTGAAAGCGTAATAGCTATGGAACAAAACTTGTAAGATGGACTCGTTTTTAGCATACGATTCTGTCTGGCAACTTTTAAGGAAATAAAAAACTTAACCTAAAGCACAAGATTGCCTTTAAAAAATAGTAGTCTTAAAGAAGGGAAACTGAACGAGAATTGACGAATTCTATTGTGGGAAACTACGAAAGTAGAGTTGGGGCCTAGTCAATTAATCGAAATGAAAGTTAATACTTGTATCTGCTGAAAGCTACGGCCCTTATAAACAATGGCACTCAATCAATGATCACAGTAGTATTCAAAACACTGCACAATCGGCACAACAACAACACCATGTAGAAATGAGACACTCACACCAGCACAAAACTGAAAGCGTCTTTTCTACTACCAGTACACCGCAACAGTGCTTTGCTTTGCAGCATCACAGCAAGGAAGGCTGTAAGTGGGCCAGTGACCCAGTGACGCTGGGTTGCTTTAATTAGTTTTACAGCCTCTCTGAGACTAAGTCTCAAGGAAACTAAAGAAGGTCGGAATGGGGGGACTTCGTGTGCCGTGTGAAGCATTATGTTGACCAGTATAAACTTCCACAAAGGAGCCTCTGACTGTCTTAAGACAATGAGTCTGACCAGTACTATTAGACTTGGAAGTTATACAAATTAAAACTATTGACTGTAAGTATAAACCCAGTGACCAATGTATATTTTTTTTTATATCAGTATTACACTTAAGAATTCATTAACTCCAGACTGACCATTTGGAGTTGGTCAGCTTAGTAATCCGACCCAAAAATTGACACGCTCAACTCTCGCGAACGAACTCTCACTTGTAAACAAAAATCAGTCTAGGATGACGGGACAGACCTCTACTGTGGAGTCAACATGCTTCTGATGGCCAGCAACGATGATACAAAGCAAGCGAGTGAGGCGAAGTGAGTGGTAGATTTATATTAATCTTACTATCTATATAACTAAATACTTACCAACACTCAAAACAATTGCATACATACTGCTTAGCTGGAAGAACATAAGCGTTAAACGCTTGTTACCATAGTAACCCAAAAGGAGAAGCACCTCCGTGACAGTAGCCTTACCTCCCCTTGATACTCTCTTGTCACGGTGGCTACTTCCTGCTTCAACCTCATTCCCCATTTTCCATCAGCATCAGGAGGGATGGATGGGAGGGAACCTTAGGTTGTTTTGAGTGTTGGTAAGTATTTAGTTATATAGATAGTAAGATTAATATAAATCTACCAATCTATTATAACCATACATTACCAACACTCAAAACAATTGCAGAATACCAACGCGGAGGAGGGTGATGCTATACAATCATATTGGGAGCGAGAAGTACTAAAAATGAAAAGTACATACCCTAAAACTCCATGAAAAAAACATCACATAAATACCTCACAATTACTCCAATCTCTTTTCTCCCATAGGCCAAAACATTGGCTTACCAAAGAAGAAAGTAAACGTAAAACCTTACATTGGAAGGAGATGGGAGTGTGAGCCACGACAACACGCTTAATGGCGAACGAGTTGTCGGTCCTCTTGACGGAAACATCCCGGAGGTAGAAGCTCAAGAAGGTGTAGATAGAGCGCCAGGTCGCCGCTTCCAGGGTCCTGGAGAGCGGGACGCCCTTGGTTAGCGTCAGTGAAGGGCTGACAGCCCGGACCTCATGTGCTCTGATGGGGTTGTCCGGAAGAGAGGAGCTAGAGTTAGAGTACGCTAACTTGACAGTCTCGACCAACCATCTAGAGATGGTACCCTTAGAAATGTCTTTGTCATATTTCTGGTTGATCGAGATAAAGAGGCGTCTCCTAGAGCCCCTGAAGGAGCTGGTGAGCTTAAGGTAGAACCTTAGACAACGAACTGGGCAAATACAAATTTCAGAATCGTCATCACAAATGATCGAGTCTAAGCTAGAGATATTGACATGAGAAGAGTCTACATCACCAGGTTGTGTCTTTGCTCTGAATTCTGGAAGGAAAGACAGAGAGACCATAGAACCAGAGGGTTCAAACTCAAAAACCCTTGAGAGGCCACTAATGGAGTGAATGCCACTAAATCTACGTGTGGAAGCAAGGGCTATCAAAAAACAAAGTCTTGCACGTGAGAACTTTAAGCGAGATCTTGTCCAAGGGTTCACACTTATCACGCAGATAATTCAAAACCAAAAAGAGATCCCATTGCGGGAAAACGAATGGAGAGCGACGGAGCTCTTAGTTTCACTGCATCAAAGAAATGAGTCACGTAAGGTGAGGACAGAGCTGACATCAAACGAGTAACGAGAGTAAGAGAAAAGGTACTACTGATGGCCGATTTGTAACCCGAAATAGCCTTTGCAGACAAAACCTTCTCTGTGAAAAGGAAAGACAAAAAGCGCACAAATTCAGCCGATGGCGGGTGAAGAGGATCAAAACTGTAATACCTACAAAAATTGAACCACACATGCCAACGAAGATTGTACGAGTTAGTGCTTTGTCTCCTCGAAGTAAGCAAGAGATCGATGGACCTAGACGCAGAATCTTGCCTCTTGAGGCCCTGCCTTACAGTCTCAAGGCAGCCAGCCTGAGAACGTCTGGATTAGGGTGCCCTATTACTGTTCTTGGTTGAATCAACGTCTTTGAGTTGAGTTGAAGACGGAGAGGTGGCGCTTTCGCCAACGTCAACGCCTCCGGGAACCAAGACTGGTTGGCCAAAAGGGCGTGAAGAGGATCAGCTGAGGCGAGTCTCTTGTCACTTTCTCCAACACTTTGAGAATCAGAGTGGTTGGAGGGTAGGCGTAAGCGAAGAAGTTCATCCATGGGATGGAGAAAGCATATCAAGTGTAAGCCTGTAGATCCCTGACCGGACCAAGAAGACTCCGTGCGGAAACGTTTCGTAACAGCCTGCAAGAGTACCTCTTGAGAGAGTTCCACCTTGCGCTAGTTGGCCGAGACGACAGAGGAGTCAAACAGCTTGCTGCCAAACAGGCCAGCGGGAGGGAGAGGAAGGGAGCGGAGCTTCTCTTTCTCTTCCTTCGCAAAACTCATGTGGGAAGAGTCGAGGACATGATCCCGGCAAAGAGAAGCAACTTGATCACGAAGAACTGCAAACGCATCCATTTGGCTGAAGAAAGAGTAAGACTGCAGCGAAATGAGTGATCCAACAGTAGACTCATCAATGTTCTCAGACAGTCTAAAAACTTCCGGCTTGCGCGTCGGAGACAGGGTTCCCACCCATCAGACCTTTCCCAATATAAGGACCTTATAAGGACCTTATAAGCACCATTCCACTTCTCATAAGGACATTAACCATCTACATACTAAAACTAGTTCTTTTAAAATCTGAGCGATAATTGTATTTGAGCACAAAACATAGAGTGTGGGATGGAGGGCAAGGCAGAAGAGAATGACTTACCATAAGCTGACAGAAGAGAAAACTAGACCAGTCACCAGACGAAATCAGCATAGTTAATCCACAGGCCAAAAAAAATCCACCAAGCTCTTGTGCTATTGTTTTGGACAAGTTGCACACTAAGTGATAGTCTGGCATATTTCACAAAAGTGTTGATTGCAATCAGCTAATCCACCGAATTATAACACATTGCACACTAAGTGATAGTCTGATACACACACAGCCAATGAGTTTGTTGAATGCAGCCATCAGTCTGAATATAGGTAATCCACAGAATATTAACAGGCTGTACACATTTAGTTATAATCTGCTTTGCACATACAGTCCATACTTAAAGTTTATTGAATACAGCCATCAATTTGTATCCATGTACTCCATTGAATGACCAGTAAATGAAATAAACAACCATAAACATGGAGCCATCAGTCCGTATCCAGATAATCCACTGAATATAAAGTTGTTGACAAAATTAACCATTGCAAAGAAATCCACAAACACTAGCCTTTCTGTTCAAAGCTGAGGGTTCTATGGAAGAGCTTTCAGTTCTTCTTGAAGTTTGGCCAGTTCTTTGTCAAGGCGAGAGACCTCATCTTTCTTGTCCTTGGAAGTCAGACGCAGCTGGTTCGAGCGAGCTATCAAACTAAAGCTGCGCTGCTCCTGCGCTTGATAAGCCAGCTGGTCTGCTTCCTCAAGGAGCTGCCTGGCACTGTCCTCTGACATTTTCCTTTTTTTCCTCAGTGCCTTGATTTCTTCTGTCTTTTTTCTTTTTCTTTCCAGCTGCTCCTGGGTGGTCTTGAGTCTGCGTTGTTCATCCAGATAAAGGTTATACTCTGTCTTGGCGTTACCAGCATCCACCAGCAGCCTCTTGGTGAGGTTGATCTTCAAGATTCCACCAGAGCTCTGGATGTGGTCAAGAACTGCTCTTCTGGCTTTGAGGGCTTTCTGGCTCAGATTGTCAGTCAGCATTTCCTTGTTATATGAAAACCCACATTCAACTGTAGACTGCCCATGGGAAAGAACAAGAAGCTTCTGGATGACTTTCCACAAGTTGACATACTCGCTATGAGTTGCAAGGTGACTGTAGAACCAAACATCCAGTCTCTGTGTTGAGGGGTCAAAGCTTGCGGCATCAGAGGCAATGTCATCAAGGAAGCTAGCAAATTCTTTGGAGACTGTGTCAGCAGTTGGATGGTCAAGTCTCTTGACACCACACATTGTGTGGAGTAGATTCTGCATTTGCTCTTTGCAGGTGGCTTTCTTCTTCATTGTTTGTGGGTTGAGGCAAGAAATCTCTCGAACTATGGAGTATTTCAGAGGAGATTTGTCGAGAAGTTTGCTGACTGTTGCTCGCAGGAACTTCCTGCAGTTCTGTCGAAACTCTGTGACAGCTTTCTCACTTGCAGGATTCTTTTTTGACGTTTTGGCCTTTTGGAGTAGGGATCTTGCCTGGAAGCCGATGTCAATTTCTGCTAAACTGCAGTAGTTTTGAGAATCGGAAACATCAATTGCCGCAAGTTTCTCAGCACTATCACAATCATCCAAAACATCTTGACGAAGAAAACGTCCCATGAGGTTCTTGAGCATCCTCTGCAAGTCGCAACTCAGGTATGGAATGAGGGGTTCGTCTTTTTGGTATTTTGTCAGAAATGGTTCCATTTCTCTTGCAATTGCAGCAAAGAAGGCCAGCTGAGCAGGAACAATGGGTGCAGTGACACTTGATTTGACTGTTTCAAAGCTTTTACAATCTGGTAGGGATACCTTCTTCTCCATTGCTGCTTTTACATAGAGGTCCAAAGCAGGAAGAAGTTCGATGATCTTTGTGGCCACTGACGCAAAGCATTGTGGACTGTGTGAAGTCCACAACTGCCAGTGTGCAGTAGGCCTACTTTCTCGTTTTCTTTCATACTGCTGTGAACTCGGTGGTACACATTCCAGATTACAGCAGGGCCATCCATCCCCAACTGAAGCATTTGTTCCTTGGCTAAGGAGAAGTCTGACTGGACACTCGAAATCTTGTCAAATAAATCAACTGCGCAGGCATGGCCCAAGAATTCTGAGGTCAAATATCTGGTCTGGACAACATTTCCATTCCAAAACCTGACATGGAAATCCATTTGTTTCATTTTGTTTTTGTGGTTCATCGACTCATCAAACAGAAGAACGTATCCAGAAGAAGTAGCCCTCACTCTCTCTTTCAGCTGGTTCAGGAAATGAGGTGCCAATCCAAAGGTGGTAAGGTACCTACATTTTGTTTCAGAACATTTGAACTCCAGTGCTATGTCGCTGTCTGGAAACATGTGTTGAAAAAGGTCTCCAACACCTCGCGAAGAGACAAAACTGTAGTGTGACTCCACAACCTTCAAGCACCACATAATTTCTGCCTTGAGTGCTTCATTGGCCAGGTTCTTATCTGAAAATATAAAAAGAAAAGCATTTTTTACACCTCTCGTTTTATACCTCCCTCTCTCACATACATACACACAGGCACACAGTGACACAGAGACACACACACAGACAGACAGACAGAGAGAGAGAGAGAGAGAGAGAGAGAGAGAGAGAGAGAGAGAGAGAGAGAGAGAGAGAGAGAGAGGGGTGCATATTGTGTGCTTTTCTTTATTAAAAAAAAGATCCGCCCATAATGGTCTCTGACCGATTAGACGCTAATCTCATCACCACCAAATAAAATTCAGACCCAAGTGTGTGTGTGTGTGTGTGTGTGTGTGTGTGTGTGTGTGTATGTGTGTGTGTGTGTGTGTGTGTGCATGTGTGTATGTGTGCATACTAACTTTGTGTGTGTGTCTGTGTGCATGCATACTCTCTCTCTCTCTAAGTGTGTGAGTGAGTGTGAGTGAGTGTGAGTGAGTGAGTGAGTGAGTGAGTGAGTGAGTGAGTGAGTGAGTGAGTGAGTGAGTGAGTGAGTGAGTGAGTGAGTGAGTGTGTGTGTGTGTGAGTGTGAGTGTGTGTGTGTGTGTGTGTGTGTGTGTGTGTGTGTGTGTGTGTGTGTGTGTGTATGTGAATGTATCAGAGAGTGAGAGAGAGAAAGATTGAGCAAGTTAAGAGATGTCTCTAATGGAGAAAAACACACAGGTTCCATCACAACAAAAACATACTCCTTTGCCAGAAAAACTGGGCAAAGGACAACTGAAAGTTTCAAAGCCTTTCTGTGTCCTATAATTTGCTTGCAGTCATTTTCTCATTTGTCTTTTTAAGTATTTTGAAAGAGAATTTAAAAAAAAAGGAAGATGGAGAGAGAATAACTCAATAAGTGAATGAGAGAGAAGGGGGGGGGGGGGGAAGACGAAATGAATGAGAATGACATACCTGTGATTTTTGACTGGGATGTACTTGGCTGAGCACTGCTGCTACTTGGTTGAACGCAGCTGGTACTCGGCTGAACATTGCTGACGTTTGGCGAAGAAGTGGTAGATCCATCTTCATTTGTCGTTTGGAACAGATCATGCATCACTATTCTTGTCTCTGAGCGATGGCGCTTTTCGTTTCGCTGATGGCGGTCGCTTTTGATGTGAACTTTTAACGCCGCTTCGCCCATTGACGCCAAGTTCAGTGAAATTGAGCAGACGAAGCATCTCGCCTTCCTCGGATCTTTATCTCTTCTTATCCAGTACTTGTAGTCGGAATCTTTCAACCAGTGGTCTTGAAAAGAACATTTTCCCGGCATGTTGCTTTCTTCATGACAACGTCGACTGGTTACTTGTTCCGGTCATGCGCGTTGAGCGAGTTCGGTGATTTACCTCCCTTTATATTATCGTCTGCTTGCACTTAGTCTTCTTTGTGAATGTGATCGAACGCAAATGCAGTCAAATTCTAAGTTATTTTTTCAAGGTTTACGATTAAATGTGCACATTTTCTGATTTTTTCGGTCTTTACAAAAACTTGATGACCTTTTCGTTATCCATAAGGACCTAAGTGCTTTCTGTAAGGACCTATATTGCAAATATAAGCACCTATAAGGCCTTATGAGGCTCAACAACAAATGTAAAGACCTATAAGCACCTGTAAGGACCGTACGAACCCTGCGGAGAGATACCAAGAAGTTGAATGAGAGACTGGTGGAGAGATGACGTGACGGCACAGGCCCTGAGTGAGTCTGACAAAGAAGTCTCCAATGATCTCGCCGTCGAAGGAATGAGAATCAAGTTTCCTGGAGACTGTTGCATAAGGCGCAGCTTCGAACACTCAGACTTCCAAGGCATAGAACAGTTCTCGAAGGGGAGTACGACGGCAGAAAGGGCGAACGGAGGCACAAACCTAGGGATCTTGAACGAGTCCGAGACCGAAGAAGAGTCGGTCTCAACGTCCTGATCGGAGTCCAAGTGCTGATCAAGGGGTAGTATTCCCATGAGCAGCGTGATCTCCGCCTTGTCCAAATCATTACGGTCAGGATATTGACTTTTTCTCGTTCAATTGGAACCCGAGAGAGCGAGAAAGATAGACTTGGGTCAACAGAAAACGGTAAAATCAAGAGACTATGAGTGGCCGGACCGGGCCACTACACGCTGCCACGCCCTTTGCACTGAAAAAATATTCGTCCAAAGATTCTTTTACCAACCAAACTAGAAGTTCGGTGTATGGACGTCTGAGGTAAACGAAACGTCATATAACCAAATAGTCTGAGAGAGAGAAAACACCCTTGGTGGAGATCTCCAGAAAAACGCAGAGCGGCATCGATGAGAATGACCGGTCGTGAAGGCTGGTCCCGTGGAAAAGCACCACAGAGGACTGGCACA
The DNA here is from genome assembly GCA_017654935.2 of Phymorhynchus buccinoides. Taxonomy (NCBI): domain Eukaryota; kingdom Metazoa; phylum Mollusca; class Gastropoda; order Neogastropoda; family Raphitomidae; genus Phymorhynchus; species Phymorhynchus buccinoides. The sequence continues at coordinate 23,880,811 of CM065700.1, read as the reverse complement.
GCGGTGGAGAGAGACCGTCCATAGAGAAAAGTACTGTAGACCGGCACCGTAGAGTGTGACCGGTCGTGGTAGACAGTGTGACTCTTAGTTATGGAGACCACCGTGGTAAAGACCTCAAACAAACACCATGGACCGACATCACGAAGGGAGAACAGTCGTGGTAGACGGATCTTAATCGTGTGAATCACCGTGGTGGGGGTCTCAAACAAACAACATGGAACGGCATCGTGGCATAGTGGGCCTAGAAGCACAAACGGCGATTCTGGCACATCTGACACCGAGGACCGGTACCGCAGGGGGTAACCGGCCATGGTGGAAGTGTGGCTCTCTGACGTGGAAAAAACCACCAAGGTGGAAGACTCGTTCACACATCGTGGACCGGCACCAAGGAGGATGACCGTCCAAGAAAGTTGGCACCGTGAGCCTAGGAGTTGGCAACGTAAACAAACACCATGGACCGAGGCACCGCTGTCCTCAGTGGCACCGCAGTCCTCAGTACCGTGGTGGGAGGCCGTCCTCAGGGGGAGGCCGTCAGGGGAAGAACGGTATTGCCATTAACGAAGAGAGAGGTAACCACCGTGGTCTGCGGAGGAGAACCCAGCCCAAGCATCACGGTCCACAGTACCAACGTCTGCGGAACCGCAGGGAAGGAACGTCCCTGGTTGGACAATGTTGCGGAAAGAGGTGGAGGCCTCAATCCCTACACCACGATGCACGGTACCGCCATCTGTGGAACCGTGGTGGGTGGAAGTCCAAGGTTTGGACGATGTAACGGAGAGAGGGGGGAACCACCGCGGTCCGCGGTGGAGGCCTCAATCCCTGCACCACAGTCCACGGTACCGCCGTCTGTGGTACCAAGGTGGGTGGACGTCCATGGTTGGACGATGAAATGGAGAGAGGGGGGGAACCACCGCGGTCCGCGGTGGAGGCCTCAATCCCTGCACCACGGTCCACGGTACCGCCGTCTGTGGTACCGTGACGGGTGGACGTCCATGTTTGGACGATATGAGGGAAAGAGGGGGGAACCACCGCGGTCCGCGGTGGAGGCCTCGAAACCCTGTACCTCGGTCCACGGTCCGTGGGGGTTCTATCCGGAGAGGGGAACCACGGGTGTGGAGTTCTCATCCGGGCGGTCATGGAGAGGGTCAGGAGTGTCATTACCCCGTCGACTGACCCTCTCAAAAGGCTGAGAGAAATTGGGCTTATGTGCTCTGAGCGTACGAATCTTGCGAGACGAAGCCCTGGGGTGAGACACGGCCAACATACGACCCGCGGAAGGGGAAGTACCTCTCGCCTGGGCGGTGCAGGTTAACCCCAACAGAGGGGGAGAACCGCGATGCCCTGACCGAGTAGACAGGCCATCTACTAACACCCTCCGTGGTGTCTTCGAACCTCCTGGTCAGTGTAGATCCACCCACGACGAGAAGGAGGGACCGTGGAAGACCTAGGGACCATGGAGGAACCGTAGCCCGAAGAGGCCTGACCACGGTGGAAGGAATCACCACGTTGAGGGGAATGGAAGGCCCGAGAGGCGGCCACAGACTTGGGGACGTCATCCAGTAGAGGTCCTGACGAGGAAACGTAGGAGGAGACAAAGGAAACCTGTGCTGAAACCAAAGGACAAACAGAAGTCTCCTCCCCAGCTGGAAAGCCTGAAGAGAAGACTAATAAAGGAGATGCTGAATGAACGCATCGAAAATTTTCTGTAGAAAACATGTACGAAAACGAGCTCGAATTCGACACAGGGAGTACCAACAGAGTTAAGTCAGATTGAACCTGAGGAAAAACCGATTAGACCAAAAATTAGAAGAAATCGGCGACTCAACTTGGTGTTGAGAAGCTGAATTCGACGAAGATAAAGAAGACTATTTTGACTATTTTTTAAGTCTAAAGACAGACGAAAATGTGGTCAACAACAAAAGCCCAAAGAAAGTGTCGTGAACAACCTGCAAAAGTTAGATGTCAAAATAGTAAACGACACTTTAGAGACACCCGAGGGAGTGTCTCTAAAATTATCCGACATGACAACTTGATATTTTTAGCAAAACAAAAACTTATGCTAAAGTACAAGGAGTAACTAAATTCGGCTCCAGGCTGGATTTGAACCTGTATGTGTACAAACATGCCAGTGTTTTCTAGTAATGCTCTGTATCAACTACACCACACAGCCCTCATAAATGAATCTTCAAAAATTCTTGTTAAAGAAGAAAAAACATTATAGCAGAAGCTGGCTAAATAGCAAGCCTGTGGAGGGTAGAAGACACTACCCCGAGGGACCATGGAGGAACCGTGGTCCGAGGAGGAGGGGTAGACCTCCCTGGAGGCAGACTGGACCCTGAGTGGCGTACGGCGGTAGGAGTCGCCACGATGAGGGGACCGGGCAGCACGAGCGGCGACCAGAGTACCTGGAGGACGACAGCTGGTAGTCCTCGAAGAAGTCCTCGTGGCAGTCCTCGTCATAGTCCTCGTGAGGGAGGAGCGTAGGAGAAAACCTGCGCTGATAATGAAAGAGATTTCTCCTCCCCAACCGGGGAGGCAGAATAGATGACAGCCGGTAATGAAAACAATGAGACCGCTCGACTGAAGATGCTTGACGAAAGCATCGAATAGCTCTGGTGAAGGGGTGATCGGATTAGAATCCGGAACGAGAATAGGGAGCTCAGCCGAAGGAGGCTCATGTAAGACCGACTTCCCTTCCGGAGCGACCGATTGACCAAAACAAATTCGGTGACGAAACTTTGGAGAAGAGTGATATGGTTTCTTGACAGACCTCTTAGAGGAAGACAACAGGGGTGTAAAGGAACGCCCCTAGTGGTTGTCCCGAACCACTTCAGAAGAAGAATGTTAATGAGAGACCGACTTCTTCGAAGTACTCAAAGAGGAATGTTTACCTTTTTCTCATTTCTGACATGATAAAAACGTAGCTAAATTAGCCCAAAAAACCTTTAGGCAATTTAAAACCACAAACTGAAAGTTGCATATAAACCAAGATACAACCCAAATCAAATCACAAAAAATAAAAAGCCAACAAGAAAATAAAAATAAAATGTCAGCCAAACCAGTGAAAAACCGGGCAGGCAAAAATACACTGATTCAAAATTCAATATTGAAATATTTCTTCAAAAAGAAGAACAAACTTTCTATAAACTATCTGAATAGAAAGAATGAGTAGTCCTGGACGGAAAGAGAGTATTTAAGATCGGAACAAACCCACCAAAGAAACGGGAAGCTTCAAAGTGGGTAGAGCAAAATGTACTTCTCAGCTATCAAGCATGGAAAATGGTGGAATGAGGTTGAAGCAGGAAGTAGCCACCGTGACAGGAGAGTATCAAGGGGAGGTAAGGCTACTGTCACGGAGGTGCTTCTCCTTTTGGGTTACTATGGTAACAAGCGTTTAACGCTTATGTTCTTCCAGCTAAGCAGTATGTATGCAATTGTTTTGAGTGTTGGTAATGTATGGTTATAATAGATTGACCGTTTTGCACTTCGGCAAAATCGGGGTGAAACTTTTAGACGGGAAAGATCGCTGCGGTTTGACCCAAATTCTGTCATTCCTAACTCTTTCAAAGCAGATTCACCCATTGACGCCAAGTTCAGTGATATAGCGCACACAAAACATCGCGCCTTCCTGGGATCTTTGTCTGTCCTATTCCAGTACATATAATCACCGTCTTTTAACCAGCGATCTTGGAAAGAGCATTTCCCTGGCATCTTGCTTTCTTCATGAGAACGCGGCAACGTTGTCGACCGGTTACTTCTGGTCAAGCGCATTGAGCAAGTTCAGTGATTTACCTCCCTTGTTATGTCGTCTGCTCCACTTCCATTTCATTCTGAACGCGATAGGACGCAAATGCGGTCAAAATCTATGTCATTTTTCAAAGGTTTATGCCTAAATGTGCACACTTTGGATTTTTTTTCGTCCTTTGCAAAAATGTGATGACTTTTTGTCATCCATAAGGACCTAAGTACTTTCTGTAAGGACCGATAGGTTAAATATAAGCACCTATAAGGCCTTATGAGGCCCATCCACAAATATAAAAACCTATAACCACCTATAAGGACCGTACGAACCCTGTTGCACATATAGGTGCACACGGCCTTAGGTAAAAGAGGGTGGGAGAAAAAAAATCTAGTATAGGATTTGTCGAGTCACAAGTTCTGTCATTCAGATTTTGTATGTAAAGATTTAGAGACGTCAACACTCTCCTACATACGTACATTTCCATTCACAAAAAAACAACAACAAAACATTCATCACACAAGAACTAACTAGCTGTCACTACGTCACTCTCTTCTTTCCAGACAAATTGTTCCAACAGGATTTACCAACAATTTCCCCTTATTCCCTTTTCTCTTATTCAGCTCTATCCACAATTCTTTCCTATAAGGGAGATAATCAAACACTGACAAGAAGCCTAACTTCACTTCTCTCCATAGTCACTGAATTTTCCTTTCTTATTTTTCCTTTCCCAACTGACCCCTGCCTGTGTTGATAAGGTGATGTTGTAAGCGCAGCTTCTCACGGAGGACTGGGCCAAACACCGGCGGTAGCGACTCACTTCCTCTTCAACCAGCATGTGGAAATGTTCCGGGGAACAGTGCGCTCCCTTGTCTGCCCGCGACAAGTACTTGGAGTACAGGCTAAAAAAGAAAAGCAAATTCATGCCTTAATATTAACATGTTCATGTGCGAATGCATGCAACTACAATTCTACAATTCACTAACTTTTCCAACCTATTGCAAAATTCAATAAATTCACAAAGTTAATCACTTAACGATAGCATCTTGATTTAATTCATGTGCGCACGCACACACACACACACACACATATGAACACACACACACACATGCACACACACACACGCACGCACACACACAGCATCCCTATCAACAGGAAACATCTCACTTATGATTTTTATAAGAAAGTAAAAGCTGTACAGACAAAACATAAGTGAGCTGCATTTTCTAGACTACATTATTTTAGTTACCATATTTTTGGACCATAAGGCACACATGTTTGTCATTTCATAAGGCGCAGGGGTCTCAGTATGGGAAACAAAATATATTACCTTATACTAGTCCGTAAAATATGGTAGGTTTTTTGTTGTTGTTTTTTGTGAGAAAGAGAATAACCACTTTAAAATGGTCCTCTTTTCTATTCTTGGTCGATCGCTCAGACAATTTCTTGTCATAATGAGTGCAGATGTGTAATGCTGCAGTTCTGAGACTAATTAAACTAAGAAAAAGTTAAGCCTAGTATGTTCGTCTTTGGCTGGAGAAAATCTTTGTAAGAGTTTTAGAACAAAGGCAAGAGAATGGACCAGTAAGGCAGAAAGACAGTAGATGGCAGTAAGCAAAAAGAAAAGGCAGAGTCAAAGAGAGTGGTGGATTTTTTTTATTAATCCCTACTATCTATTTAACTTAATACTTACCAACACCTGAAACAACTGCATTAGCGTTAAGCGACCTGGAGCTATACCATAGCATATAGAAAAACGAAAGTAGGCCTCTGGCCTTGACCCCTAGCCGGATGTGGGGCGGGAGTGATCCCCCCTTACCGGTCTAGCAGTGGCTAGGCCAATGAGCGCCTACTTCCGCCATTACAAAATTTTACAGGAAGCATCTTTATTAGTGTGGGAGGATACAAGGGAGGGTACCTCGTTTGTTTCAGGTGTTGGTAAGTATTAAGTTAAATAGATAGTAGGGATTAATAAAAATCCACCAATCTACTTTAACCATACTGTACCAACACCTGAAACAACTGCAGATTACCAAAGCGGAGGAGGGTAGATGCTTCAGTACCCCAACCCAACGCGTGAGCGAGACCTGGGCGCTTTTTCCCTTAGGGGGTTTAAAAAAGTGGTAATTCCACTAGACCCCCTTCCCAAAAAGCCCTGAGTAACCCCTTTTACTCCTTTAGCCTATATGTGGCTTTAGAAAGGGAAGGTAAAAGGCCTGCTCCAAATATTGCCCCAAAACATCATTGCAATGATATACCCACTAAAGTACCATAGGGGGAGTCGTTGGGAGCTTGTCTCCGTACTGACGGTCTAGACGGAGACGGCGGTCTGGGCAACAACTATCGTCCCGGGCGACCAAAACTTTCCTGATAGAGAAAGCGTCGCCTTCGTTCCCGGCCTCGATGTCTCGGAGGTCGAGCTGAAGGAACGTGTCGCGCGACCTCCAAAAGCTTAGAGAAGCTTAGTTCCGGAAAGGAGAAGCCCGAGGGCCCCGACCGGACAGAGAAAACGGTCCGAACCGTCGGGGCCGAGGACGGAACGAAAGATGGAGATGCGAACCAGAGGCGAGGGAACGCCGCCTAGCTGATTCTAAGCCCCGAATTCTGGTAGAAAGATCAAGGTGACCGAAGAGTACTCATCCGAGAACTCTATGACGCGGGCCAGGAAGCTGAGAGCGTGAAGACCGCCGATCCTTCTGGCTGAACGACTGAGGGACTCGAGAAGTCCTGGCAGGAGCTTGGAGGCGGACCGCGTCCAAGAAGAGAGAGACAGGGGTGACGTACAGAAAAGCCATGGCCAAGGAAATCGTAGTGATGAAGGCTGCTCTGTACCCCGAAAGGGTCCGGGCAGAGAAATTTCCAGACCCGTGAAGAAAACGCCAAGAGTTCTACAGACTGTACCGTAGAAGGTCTTAACGGATCGTACTTCCTGTCACCACCAAAGACGAACCGAACGAAAGAGTCCTGGAAAAATCCAGGAAGGCATCTCAGGAAAGAACATGGCTGACTAAAAAAGCAGCCAGGAGATGACAAACCCCGCATGGAGTCACCTAGAGCAGCCAAGGCCGATACAAAACGGACTATGAGTGGCCGGACCGGGCCACCACACGCTGCTACGCCCTTTCGACCGGAAAAATATCGATCGAAGTGGCGAGACTGAGTCAAAAACAAATTGGCCCACATTTGGACAAGACTTGTTCAGAATGACGGGCAAGCAAAGGACCGACGACGGGAAGAAACAGCTAGTACTAAAAGATTAAGATGAGAATCCGCAAAACAGCAGATTCAACCTCTAAACTAGCAAACTGAGAAGCCAAGGAACGAATGTGCAACTGCACTTCGTAACCAACTCTACAAGCTAAGACCGTAGGAAGGCAAAATAAAAAACTGCCTCTGACGTAGGGACAGACCGAAACAGCAACATAGTTGCTATCGCATGACGTCAAATCAAACCAGATGACGCGGAAATGTCCCCACCGAAAAGGAAACATGTAGACAAAAGCGGAACAGTGTGCAAACGTGACGTAAACACACCTCGACTTAACCCATTTCAACAGCACTGACTCAAAATGGGGGTGGGGGGCCTGAAGGAAGGCCCAAAAACACCCAGTCGAACAACTTAAGTTGAAAACTGACGTTTAGTGATCTGACAGCTGGGCATAGAAGATCATGTTAGCCGGACAGATGAGTCCGATCGGGACGGAACCAGACCGAAAAGGATGGCTGGAACGAGTGAACGAGTCCACTGGATGAACAACTCGTGGTTGTAATGAGAGGAAACGAGGGTCTGAAACAGAGCAAGTAAAAACCATGCCTGCCAGAACAGACATCATTCGAAAGAACGGCGAAGCCGGGGCCGTTCAGAAGGAAGGCAACAAGGGTACGGTTGAACCACGCTCGGTTGCAACCGTGAAAGAAGGAGCGCACGCTCCGACTTCTCTCTGCAAGGGCCTTAGTATACCTTGGCAGGAGGAAGGAGCTCCGAAACTGACTCCATCAGACTAAGAAGTCTGAGGAGACGGAAAAGTGTGACCGACTTCGTACTGAGAGGACGGACACCAACAGAGAAAACGAGGACAGTGTCCTCCGAGGCTGAGACTGTGAATCCGACCGTGTCGAACCCATCTCCAGACAGTCTTTAAAGTGCCCCCAAAAGAGTCTCTGGCCAGAAGAATCACCAAGAGAAGCTAGAGCCACTCCAAAGGTTGGTTCAATCACGGACTCAAAGAGCCTGAAAACCGCAAGAGAGCTCGTTGGAGAGGTTTTGCTCAAAGTACAGCAATGAACCGAATCAACAACGTCACAAAAGCACAGCCCTTGAGGGCTTTGGACAAAGATGCTTCCAACTGTATTACGTTGGAAGGAAAAAACTTGACCGGGCAAGACTCTTGTCACAATGGAGTTTCTCCGCTACAGCCTTAGAAGGCTTGGAGAAAGAGGGAAATGGGAGGTAGTCCCATGGACACCTAGCACCGACTTGAACGGATGAATCAACAAAAAAGCCCACGGGAACTGAATCTTCCTTGGGCCAGGTAGACCTGCCCAAGGAGAAACGGTTAGTTACTGCGAGAAGCATAACAGAGTATCCAAGTGACGTCAGGATAACCGTGGAAAAATCCAATTGAACGGTACTGACTGAAAGAAACGGTAGAGGATTGAGGAACAAAAATAACCGTTTAAACGGCCATGACTTGTAACGAGTAACCCAAGTCAGAAAAACAAGGCCTGACAGGCTGGGCCGAAAAAGGCCGGAAAAGTTGATAGAACGGTTGGCAGGACCGGTTGAATGAGTAATCAGGTTGAACAACCCTTGTTGTAACCAGAAAAGCATGAAACTGAATAGAGCAAGAAAACCCATGCTCGTCAGAATCGAAGAAACGGACCACAGGAGCCGTTGCAACAGACATGAATGAAACAAAGAAAAACGATGGATCATTCCCAAAAGCCACCGTGACAAACGGAAGGTCAGAATCACCATGAGGTTCTTGAAGAACCGGAACGGAACCCGACGGTCCGTTGCCCAACCCGGTAAAATGGATCGGTGAAAGCGATCGATCAGAAGCACAAGAGCTCGAGATCAGCAGATCGAAGTAGATCTAACCAGATGATTAGATGGTACAAGAGAACTCTTCTTGTGAGAAAACCCTTGAAGAGCCCGACGATGAACCAAAAACCGATAGAAAACGGCTGGTTCATTCACGGACTCAAAGAGCCTGAAAACCACAGGAGAATTCGTAGGAGAAAAAATTTCCCCAAATTCTCTGTGATGGGCCGAACCAACGAAGCCGCAAAGCCACAGCCCTTGAGGGCTTTGACAAAGATTCCTCCAACTGCTTGAAGTTGGAAGACTTAATCTTGGTCGGGGCAAGATTCCTGTCGCAAAGGAGCTTCTCTGCTTCGGCCTTAGAAGGCTAAAGAGAAACGGTTAGCTTCTGCCATCTTCCCGGCACAAAGGAAAGCCTCTGCTTTCCGATTGGAGTGGTCCAGAAGCTTAGGAGCTTGCAAGGACCAGAACTCCTTTCCCTGGTGAGTGGCCGGACCGGGCCAGAACACGCTGCTACGCCCTTGCCTGGATGGAGACGGACTTAGCTAAGTCCACGTCCGAATCCACTGGAGAGCGCTGACGTTACGAGCCTCTGGGGTGGACTGTCTGGTCAGAATCAGGAGAAATCACCCGAGCTTTTTGAGGACGAGTACCCTGAAGCAGAACCCGGTGAGGGACCACAGGGGGACGGTGAACGCCCAAGCCGGACCGTGTGGTAGGACGGACGGACGGACGGTGCACCGGTACCACCGGTGACCGTCGGGGAACCATGCGGTGAGTCACCGTGCCGCCGGCTGGACGCCGGACGGACGGGAGACCGCTGCGTCTGACGGGGGTGACGGTGGACGGGCTGAAGAACCGCTACCGTTTCCATCTTACGACGGACGGTACGGGGAACCGACATCGTGCCCTCAGGCCACGGCGGTGGCTACCGCCGGTGGCTACGGTCCACGGACCGTAGCGGGCGGTGATGAAACCGCCGGTCCACGGACCGTGTGGTCCGTAGCGGACGGTGACGGAGACCGTAGCCGTCTGACCACACGGTCCGCCGAGGCCTCCCACCGAGGGAGGCCCGGGTCCGAAGGAGGCCTGAGGAAGCCGGAGAGGGCCCAGGCCCGGGGAGGCCGCCACGCACGGCGCCCGAGGCCTCCCACCGAGGGAGGCCCGGGTCCGCCGGGGGCCCGGTGAGGGAGGCCCGACGGAGCCCGGGGAGGCCTCCTAGGCCGCGGCCTCCGAGCACGGCGCCCGAGGCCTCCCACCGAGGGAGGCCCGGGTCCGGAGAGGCCTAGGACCGGGGAGGCCGCGGCCTCCGGGCACGGCCACTGAGGCCTCCCACCGAGGGAGGCCCGGGTCCGCCGGGGGACCGGTGAGGGAGGCCCGACGGAGCCGGAGAGGCCTAGGCCGGGAGGCCTCGTCGGTGGGGAGGCCTCCGAGCACGGCGCCCGAGGCCTCCCACCGAGGGAGGCCCGGGTCCGGAGAGGCCTAGGACCGGGGAGGCCGCGGCCTCCGGGCACGGCCACCGAGGCCTCCCACCGAGGGAGGCCCGGCGGAGCCGGAGAGGCCTAGGCCGGGAGGCCTCGTCGGTGGGGAGGCCTCATCCGTCCGTAGACGTGTCGACCGGCCTCCTGGCCGGGAAAACACTCAACCGATGTTACCCCCACTGGGGCGAACACCGGGAGACTCTCTCCTGAGAGGCACCAACAACACCATCGGGGATTTCCCGACGGGGAAGTGGTTTTAGCCTGTAGGCCTCGGCGTCCCCGGGCGGGGAGGTGTCGAGAGGCCTACGGCCTTCCGGGCTCGAGCTCCCATCGAGATCCCGGGATGTCTGCCCGAGGTCCCAGTCAAAAGACCTCGACCGGTGGTCGGAAGGGGACCTCCTTCGCCCTCTCTCCAACACTTGGTCGGAGAGGGAGGGGAGACTAGGCGGGGCCCCGAGTGCAAGCGTGCCACTCGGAGCGACAGACATGCGCGGATGCGACTTATCCAACGAAGCATTGTCCAAACGTCCGTGTAGAAGTGGAGGCCCGTGAAGAGAGGCCTCCTGGAACAGAGAGGCATGGCAGAAAAACACACGGACGAAATGGGCCTAGAGGCCTCTGCACAACCGAAGCAGAAGGAGGGCCGAAATAAACAACTCGTGAAGACCAGTTTCTGGCTGAACGAGACGAGAACCGAAGAGGCCGCAGGAGTACTACGACCGTAGAGGCCTATACGGCTATAGAGGCCCAGACGGATAAAGAACGTTTAGACTTTTTAGAAAAAGTTTGAACGGATGAATTTTTCTCACGAGGACCGAATCGGAACAATAAGAATAATATCGTGGAAGAGAACGAACCGTAGGGTCCGAAAGAACTTGACTGATAAATAGGAACTCGAGTTGAAGAGACCAAATGACGCGCCAGTTTCGTTTAAGCTATGTGCTAGGGTAAGGTTCCAGGTTGTTTTAGGCTAATGCAGTTGTTTTGAGTGTTGGTACAGTATGATTAAATTAGATTGATGGATTTTAATTAATATTACAATCTATCTAGCTAAATACCTACCAACACCTAAAAACAATTGCATGCACACCAACCGACCTGGGTTAAACCTTAACACATAAAAGAAACAAAGTCAGCCACGGAGCTAGGCCTACTAGGCCGGCTATCGAGGTGGGGTTAGTTCCCATGATAGCGTACCGTAGCCTAGTCATCCGGGGTGACTTCCCCTCATTCCTGATACTCCCTAAAAAAAAAAGAAGCATCCGAAGCGAGGGAGGAAGGGAGGGACCCTTTTTGTTTTAGGTGTTGGTAGGTATTTAGCTAGATAGATTGTAATATTAATTAAAATCCATCAATCTATTCTAGCCATACACTACCAACACCTAAAAACAATTGCAGTTTGCCCCAGCGGGGGCGGGTGATGCTTCAAAAATAGCCATGATAGACCCAGGGAAAAATATGATTTCAGAATCATATCAACCTACTAGGCCGGCTATCGAGGTGGGGTTAGTTCCCATGATAGCGTACCGTAGCCTAGTCATCCGGGGTGACTTCCCCTCATTCCTGATACTCCCTATAAAAAAAAAGAAGCATCCGAAGCGAGGGAGGAAGGGAGGGACCCTTTTTGTTTTAGGTGTTGGTAGGTATTTAGCTAGATAGATTGTAATATTAATTAAAATCCATCAATCTATTCTAGCCATACACTACCAACACCTAAAAACAATTGCAGTTTGCCCCAGCGGGGGCGGGTGATGCTTCAATAATAGCCATGATAGACCCCTTGAAGAGCCCGACGATGAACCAAAAACCGATAGAAAACGGCTGGTTCATTCACGGACTCAAAGAGCCTGAAAACCACAGGAGAATTCGTAGGAGAAAAAATTTCCCCAAATTCTCTGAGATGGGCCTAATCAACGAAGCCGCCAAGCCACAGCCCCTGAGGGATAAAGAGAAAGATTCCTCCAACTGTAAGAAGTTGGAAGACTCAATCTTGGCCGGGGCAAGATTCCTGTCGCAAAGGAGCTTCTCTGTTTCGGCCTTAGAAGGCTAAAGCGAAACGGTTAGCTTCTGCCACCTCCCCGGCACAAAGGAAAGCCTTTGCTTTCTGATTGGAGTGGTCCAGAAGCTTAGGAGCTTGTAAGGACCAGAGCTCCATTCCCTGGTGAGTGGCCGGACCGGGCCAGAACACGCTGCTACGTCCATGCCTGGATGGAGACGGGCTTAGCTAAGTCCACGTCCGAATCCACTGGAGAGCGCTGACGTAACGAGCCTCTGGGGTGGACTGACTGGATAGAACCAGGAGAAACCACCCGGCCTTTAGAGACCGAGTACCCACAGGAGGCCGGTGAACGCCCAAGCCGAGTGGTGGGACACCGTGCCGCCTGCTGGAAGCTGGGCGGACGGGAGAAAGCTGCGCCTTGACGAGGGAGTTGCCGTCAAGGGAGCCGTGCGGTGAGTCACCGCGCCGTCGACTTAAGTCTGACAGGCGGAAGACCGTTGACGGTGGACGGGCTGAAGAACCGCTACCGAATCCGTCTTGACGGACGGTACGGGGAGCCAACAACGTGCCCTCGGGCCATGGCAGTGGCCACCGCTGTGGACACCGCCCGTCGGTCCACGGACCGAAGCGGGCGGTGACGAAGGTGGAGCCGTGGGTCCCGGGTCCCACCGCCGGCAGCCGGCGGTAGGACCGGGTGGACGGCTGGCCGTAGCCTGAGGCCAAAGTGCCGCGTCGACCGGTGCCGTACCGTTCGTACGGACACCGGGAACCATTGGCGGCTACCCGGACGGTGCACCGGTGCCACCGGCGACCGACGGGTACCGTGCGGTGAATCACCGTGCCGCTGGCCGGTGGGCGGGCGGACGGGAGACTGCTGGACGCGGACGGACCGTGACGGGCGGACGGGGGAACCGCCGTCACGGGGTCCGAGCGATGAGTCACCGCGCTGCGGACCGAAAGGCTTATGTTTGGACGCACGGTCTACCGGGGCATCCGGAGACCGTCGTTCACCACGGCGGTCCGCCGATTTACGGTGAGCCCAAACAACCGGTGCGTCCTCGTCGACTCGAGCCGGCTCCAGCCGAACCCGAGGAATAGGGGTGTGAGGACGCCCGGGGCCCGATCACCGGACATACTTCCGCAGAAGATGTACCAGCGCGGGGAGAGATAGCCTCCTGGCCTGTGGAATCCCTCGGCCACTCAGTGGGCCGCCAAGTGGTGCCGTCCCTCCAGGGCTCAACGGACTTACGGCACTGGCCTTCGGACAAAAGTCCGGATGGACCAAAGTCTCCCTCCCCCCGGGAATGGGTGGAGGAGGGAGACCCCCGACCCCCCAGAGACAGGCCGTCAGTGGGGGCTGCCACGCCTTGGCAAGTCGGGTCAACCAGGGGGATCCTGCGTCCCTGGGGATCCATGCGCTTACCAAGCGACTTAAACGGAGAGGACCACCGGCCGGAGGTCCGAAAGACGGCCCGGGTAGAAAAGGGCCTCCTAGAACAGACATGATGAACATCCATGGGAGGAAAAACATGGGGTGACACCGAAGGTCTGACCGCGAAAGAGACCCAACTGATCCAATGGATAATATTGGAGACGCTGATCAGATCGGCTCATAGTATTACGAAGAGACCAGACTGATCCAAATTGAGGAAAAAAGCCCCTAAAAGGCTAATAATCTCCGACTGAGAGGAGAGATTAGAAAAGTTGGGCTCGGGAACAGAGGACTGCTCGGGAACAACTTTGAGCTAAGCCGTAGAAGAAGACCTTTACTGGTCCAATTTGAGGAAAGAAGCCTCAAAAAGGCTAATAACCTGTGAAAAGATCCGAAAAGTCCCGCTCGGGGACAGAGGAATGCTCGGGAACAACAGAGGCGGAACGCGAAAAGAAGGCGAGTCTGCTTGTTGAGCCGTAGCAGACGACGTTTTGAAAGTTGATTTTTCGTGCTAAGACTTTTCTTTCTTAGCTTTTTCCCTGGACGAAAATTTCTCTCTACCACTCGAAGAGGTAGTAGAAGAAGAAACAAAAAGCCCTAGTACATAACAAGGGGGGTGAGGCGATTGAGGAAGAGACCGAGACAACAAAAGTCTGGGTGACTGATACAGTGGAGTTTGAGAAGCCATAATGGCCGACATAGTTAGAGAAACGAAGTGAGCCAAGCCCACAAAACATTTCAGAACTCCAGTAAAAGAAATCCTAGAAGAGGCTGAAATGAACGAATCAATAGCCGAAAGCCTCAAGAATCGAACTGGAAAGGAGAAAAAGGAACGAACAAACCCTGAAAAGAGTAAATAAGACAAGTTCTCAGAAGGAAGAACCCAAGTCAGATCATGGCGCCCTGGGATATCAGGAAAGAGGGGAAGTCACCCCGGATGACTAGGCTACGGTACGCTATCATGGGAACTAACCCCACCTCGATAGCCGGCCTAGCTCCGTGGCTGACTTTGTTTCTTTTATGTGCTAAGGTTTAACCCAGGTCGGTTTGTGTGCATGCAATTGTTTTTAGGTGTTGGTAGTGTATGGCTAGAATAGATTGAGGAATTTTTATTAATTCTACTATCTATTTTATCTATATACTTACCATTCCACTACAAAGTGCATATTTGTACAAGATTAGCTTGGAAGACAGAAACAAAACCAAGAGTGTCTTACTACCACAACTCCCAATCCACGTAACTTCCGGTGTAGCAGACTACTCACTTTCTTGAATGCAAGCATCCAATAAAAAGGAAGGTACACATTCAAAAACCATTAGGAGGGAGGTGGGAGGGTCAATTAAATGTAGTGGAATGGTAAGTATATAGATAAAATAGATAGTAGAATTAATAAAAATTCCTCAATCTATTCTATCATCCTTACCATTCCACTACAAAGTGCAAGATTACCAACAAAGAGGAGGGTAATGGTAAAGCACTACTCTGAGAACCACGGAACAAACCATGACAGAGATATCACATAAACACACACATACCCTCTAAAATAAGAAGGTAAATCCGCAAAGCATGTTACATATCCCCCAAAAGACTTAAAATAAGTCTATAAAAACAAACAGACAATAAGTCATACCTCAAAAGGACACCGTCTTGGAGGACAACACAGCACGGCGAATACCAAAAGTGTTGTCCTGCCGGAGAGTGGAAAACTCGCGCAGATAGTACGAGGTAAAGGTAGTCTCCGACTTCCAGAAGGCGGAGGACATAATGGCAGGGACTGGAACACCCCTGACCAAGGCTAGTGAGGTGCTAATAGCCCTAACTTCGTGAGCCCGTATACCTGGGGGCGCAGAACGATCTGGGAGTAGGCTACTGGGAGTAGGCTAGTCGAATCAACTCGACTAACCAGCGAGCCAAAGTGGCCTTACGGATATCGTTTGAATAATTGGAATTCAAAGAAATGAAAAGGCGGCGCTTCTGGCTACGGAACGAGGCTGACCGAAGGAGATACGTGCGCAAACAGCGAACCGGGCACAGACATCTATCCTCATCGTCCGGAGCGAGGATGTTAGAGAGACTCTCGATAACAACCAACGGAGAAGCTTGCTGAGCCGATTGATTTTTCGCACGGAATTCCGGTAGAAAAGACAGGGAGATCGAGGAACCATCCTCCGCGAACTCATAATCATTAACTAAACCACTAAGAGTGTGGATACCACTCACACGTCTTGCTAAGGCAAGACTAACAAGGAAAAGCGTCTTAAAAGAAAGAAGCTTAAAAGATAACGAAGAAAGCGGTTCACATTCTGTCCTGAGAAAGTGAAGCACAAGAAAAACGTCCCATTGCGGAAGTCTGATGGTTGGGCGAATTGACTTATTACGCAAACCATCCAAAAAATGGGAAACCAAAACAGAAGAAGCAAAGGAAGGTTGACGACCAGTAGCAATAGAAATAGTGCTAATAACCGCCGACTTATAACCTGACAAAGTTTGGGCCAAGAGGCCCTTCTCATTATGCAAATGAGACAAAAAGGAAACAAACTGAGCACCAGTCGGGTGCAAAGGAGAAAAAGACTCAACTGTACAGAAATTGAACCAAGAGGTCCAACGCAAGGAATACAAGGTATTCGTGCTTAGACGGCGGGATTGAAGAATCACTTCAATGGCTTCACTTTTCAGACCCTGTGACCGCAATCCTGACCACAAAGTAGCCAAGCGGTCAGATGAAGGACGGCAGGATTTCGATGCGGAACGCCTGTGCGCGGTTGAACCAGAGACCTTGGTGTCAACTGGAGGGGAACACCCGGCACGTGGGTGAGAGCTAACAGCTTGGGGAACCACGGACTGTTTTCCCATCTTGGCGCTATGAGAATGAGAGCAGGACGCTCCCGAGCGCAGTTTTCCAACACCCTTGGAAGAAGAGCTGTGGGTGGGTAGGCGTAGGCCCACAGACCCGTCTACTGGAGACTGAAGGCATTCCTTGCCCATGCCAAGGGATCTGCCATCGGGGAGACGAAGAGCGGAAGACGCCGGCTGAAGCGAGTTGCAAACAAGTCGACGTGTGGCTTTCCCCACATCGACCAAAGGGGTTGAAGGACCCGATGGACGAGAGTCCACTCCGTTGCAATCACCTGGCTGGAACGGCTCAGCTGGTCGGCGAGAACATTCAACTTCCCGGGAATGAACTCCACGGTTAGATGAATGGAATTCCGTGCAGTCCAAAGCAGGATCTCCTCTGCCTTCCTGGAGAGTGAAGGCGATTTCGTGCCCCCCTGACGCCGAAGGTACGAGAGGCACGTGGTGTTGTCGCCACAAACTGTGACCCACTTGCCTCGTAGCAGGGGAAGTAGCGCTTTGAGCGCGAGCGAAACCGCCTCCATCTCCAGAAAATTGATGTGGAGAGACGACTGCTTCGGACCACAACCCCGAAACCTCTCGCCGGTCCAGATGAGCCCCCCAACCTTCCTTTGATGCATCCATGAAAAGGAATTCTTGATGGTGGAGAGGCCGAATGGGAACTGAGGACCCCAGCCAAACCGGGTCCAACCACTGGAGGACTGAACTGCGAAACCACGGGCCCAAAACGATCTGAGATTCCAGAGGAAGATGAGAAACCCCGAGTTCCGCACACTTCCGTTGTAGAGGACGCTTGTGCAGACGACCCAGATGCAAGAGGTCTGCCAAAGACTCCATGAAGCCCAGCAACTTGAGAAGTTGACGAACCGTTGCTGAACCCGCCAACAGAAGGCTTTCCAGAAAGGACTGAATGGACTGGATCCGCTCCGAAGACGGACAGACCGTGAACGTCTGGGTATTGAATACCATCCCCAGATATTTGAATTCCTGGGCCGGAGTCAAATCCGACTTTTTGACGTTCACGTTGAAGCCAACCTGGACGGTTAGGTCCTGGAGCTCCGAAGTGTGTTCCTGGCACCGGTCCCTGGACTGAGCCAAGGTGAGCCAGTCGTCCAGGTACACCTTGAGACGGATCCCCCTGGACCTGGCCACGCCGACGAACTCCCTGACCACCATGGTGAAAATCCATGGGGCCAGAGAGAGCCCGAAGGGAAGGACTACGAACTGATAAGTCGTGTTCCCCCATACGAACCTCAAGAGATGCCTTCGATCTGGGTGGATCGAAACATGGAAATAGGCATCCTTGAGGTCTATGGAAGTCGCCCAATCCCCCGGCTGGATGAAGTTGCGAACCGAAGCAGCCGTCTCCATTCTGAACGCCATGGGGCGCAGAAAAGCATTGAGAGGAGACAAGTCCAGCACTGGACGGAACTCGCCGTTCTTCTTTGGTACAGTGAACATGCGCGAGTAGAAACCCGGGCCCGGGTTGGGTACTGGAATCACAGCACCCTTGTCCAGAAGGGACTTGACCTCTGCGTCCAAGATCTGAAAGCGAAGAGGATCTGCAGGGGGAGGAAAGACAATCGGCACCCGCGAGAGAGGAGGTTCCGCGAGCAGCGGAAAGCGGAACCCATCCCGCACGACACGGAGGATCCAAGAGCTGACTGACAGCAGAGACCACTGAAGGTGATGCTGAGCCAGAGAGTCCACACTTGATGGAACAGCCAACTCGGGATCCACCCGAAGCCGCGCGGGCCCTACTGAAAAGGAGGGTAGCGTTTTGAGTTCTGAAAACGAGTAGAGCGATTTGCACCGCGCTGGAAGGGCCTGCCCCGAGCCGAAGGAGAAGGGTACGGCTGAGAAGAGCCACGGAACGAGTTCCTCAACGGCTGTGGAGTACGAAAGCGAGAGGAAGAAGAAGAGGCCCGACGGGCTGAAAACGCACCACGCTGCTGGAAACGAGCAGGAGACACAGAAGCAGAACGAGAGGGTGGCCTAGCCCTAGCCGCCAAGGTCTGCAAAGTAGCCAGGACCCTGTCATTGTGAGAGAGAGACTGACGACCCGAACACGCCTCCTTAACTTTGGACACCCTTGCCGAAGCAAAAATTCCTGAGGAAGGGATTGGGTCCGAACGAAGGGCACGACGTTCCACCTCCAACATGGCAAGAGAGGACTGTTGGAGAGCTTGATCCCTGAAAAAGGCCGAAAGCCTACTACGCAAGGTAGCGAGGCCCAGAGCGGTGAGTTGAACTGAATCACGCAAGGCTGACAGAAGGCAGCCTAAAGCCTGCTCATCAATGGCATCCGCCAGACGAAAATCCTCAGGACGGCCCGTGGAGGTCCTGCCCAACAGAGTGGGAAGACCGTGCAGCATAGAAGTAGCCGTGGAACAATGCATCAACGATTGCGAGACAGCCTTCTCCAGAGCCAAGTAAGACTTGGCAGGGATGGACACCGACCTGATGGTAGGACCATTCAGCAACAGACCAAGATCAGAAATTTCCTCCTGGGAAAGAGCCGAAAAGGCTGGAATCGGCAAAAACTCACTCTCCATGGGAAGAACTGGGGCGAACTGAGGAACCACAGGACATGAACCGGACAGAGAAGGAATAGGTGGGGACACCTCCTGTTCCCTTCTAGACTGTTTAGCTCTAGACCACATGTGTGTGTCAGCCAAATCGAGAGCATCACAAATCGACGAAGAGCACTGCAAGACCAGTCTATGACCACGCCGAGACTGAAGGGTACCGAAAGCATCATCCTGGGGCAGAACCTGAGAGGACTCCACCGAGACAACATCCTGGCAGTAAGGCTGCAAGGCCGCCAGATACCCTTGTATGCCAGAAACAGAAGGATCTGAAAAATCCTCTTCCATAGGATCCACCGTGTGATCCGAAGCCGTAACCGACGCCGCCGGCTGAGCTGACTGACCCAAGGAAGAACGACGCGACAAAAGGTCCATAACTTCCTGGTGAGAGTAGGTCCGCTGAGGAACCTGCCCTGAAACCGGTGGAACCATACCAGCGGTAACGGGCGTGACCGGTACGGGCTGAGGCAAACGTCCCATGGACTGAATGCCCGCCGTCGTACGGTCCTGGGCCTGGGGACCACCCACGGCAGAGGCCGTAGCCGCCGTGCCTGTGGTGGACCCGCGTGACCATGTCGCCGTGGCCGGTCCGCTCCGGAGAACCCCGGGTGCGGATGCCGGCCCGGTGCCTAAGGCACCGAGGCTGCCGTCGCCAGGGAAGCTACCCCCATTAGCGGCATCGTCCGTTTTTCGGCCGGCATCACCAGGCATAATGGTGGCATCGGTGGGTACCGCCCGGTTGTCTATAGCTCTGTAAGACAAGTCGGACAGCACCACCGGTTTCTTCGCAGCTTCTTCTTCCAGAACCGGAAGTGCCCGTGCGGTATCATGAACGCCAGGAACCAATGGGGTACGGGAGCTAGCTTGGCTAGAAGAGCCGTACTGACCTTGTTCGGGAAAAACCCGGATGCCGGTTTGCAGCTCCATCCGTGAGAGATCTTCAACGGACAACGAATCTTGGAGTGGAAGACCAACCGTCGAAAAGGCCGGGTCATCGTCCAAAACACCCAACAAGTCAACATGAGAATCATCCACCGAAATGTGCTGGACCAAACCAGCCGAATCCACCTGGGAGAAGGAGAACGGCATGGCCGAAGACAATTCGCCCGTAGAACGCAAATGAGCCAGCAACTCCGACACCACTTGCTTTGTATCTTGAACCGAACGCGAAGAGTGAGACCTACTCGAACTTCTTGACCAAGATTTTGACTTGGACAAAGACTTCTCCGAAGGACTCGATTTTAGAAAACGGCCCTTGTCATCCCTGGGAGGAGTAGGCTGAGGTTCCTTAGTTGAACTACTTGAAGGTTTGCTAACTAACGCCGAAGAATCTAAAACTTTTTTAGAAGGAGTAGATTCCATAACGCGAAACCCGAAGCCAGAAGCCACGCCCACCTTTTGACCAACAGGCCCGAAATCTTCACAAAGATTACAACCAAAAAGGGGGGGAGGCCGAACGAACTTACCCAAGTAGCAAAGCAACACAAAGAAAACCAAAGGAAAACAAAAGACACTCATTAAGCTGAAAGCAGGAGAAAAAATTCCTGGAGAAACAGAATAACAAGCCTGCCTTCCATGCTAGCTTGAAAGAAAAGTGAGTAGTCTGCTTAACCGGAAGTTACGTGGATTGGGAGTTGTGGTAGTAAGACACTCTTGGTTTTGTTTCTGTCTTCCAAGCTAATCTTGTACAAATATGCACTTTGTAGTGGAATGGTAAGGATGATAGAATAGATTGACAGATTACAGGAAGTTATAAGTACAGAACTTCCAGAAGGTGGGGGAACTATTTGTAAAACAGGGCTCTCTCAGTATCCCCATGGGGAGTTCAAAGGGTCTGAACCTGGTGACAGGGTCTCTCAGGCTGATGATGATTTTGGCTGCGGGCAGCAAACGAGCGACTGTGTTGGCAATGACATGGCGAGGCTCCGTACATCCCTCGTTACCCGGGTACTCTGCCCAGTGAAAGTTGCGCCAGAAGTATGTCGGGGAGCCGTCACCTTTATAAACATAAACCATAAACCTGGCATGGCACTGGAGGAAAAACATTCTTCTTTGGGGAAATGCTGTGAGAAATAGGACATGAAACTCTCAGTAAATCATGATTGGAAATCCTGTTTTGGGTATGTCCATATGTCAGCTGAAAATATTACACAGATGTTTAGGCACAAATATTATTTTAAAAGAAATTGGAGTCCATAACAACAATAAATGTAATTTCTGTCGCACAGAAAAGGATAGTATTGATCACATATTCTGGAAATGCACACATGTAAGACTTTCTGGAATGCACTCACAGATGTTTTTAATGCAAACAACCTTGTTTTGACTGAACCTCTTGTACTAATGGGCTATGATAAAAAATATCTGAATCGATACAGTTTTTAATTTAATTCTACTACTGGCTAAACAGTATATTATATGCGTGTAAAATAAATGATATACACCCAAGAACATTAGTCTTTTTGAAAAAAACTACAAAATCGATATAAAATTGAAGACTATAATGCAAAAATAAGTATGGAACACTCAGAATTTATTTTGAAACGGGCAGCATATATGCCAGCTATTGTTAATATCTAATTTGTTTTAATTCTGTTCTGCTATGCATTTAATACTTCACCAGACTCGAAGATCTCCATGTCTTATGATGTTGGTAAATATGCTGTTACTTATACTTTTTATGTTTCTTTTTATGAAAGTTGAGGTCATCACATTGTATATATGGATAGTTAAGAAATGGAAAGTAGATAAAAACTTACATCCAACAGCCTCTCTCTCTCTCTCTTCTTTCCTTCCTCTTTCTCATTCCTCTTTATAACAACATAATAATATTAGACACATGAATAGTAACATAATGGAATTTTATTTGCTTCTCTGACGTTTTCCAAGTTTTTCGTTTATTTGCTTTGTTTTGGGTTGTTGTTAAGTTTTCTTTTTTCTTCTTCATATGTATGTGTGTGTTTTGTTGTTTTTCTGCAAATGAAAAAAACCAATTTAATAAAAAAAAAATATATATTTTGGGGATATCATGGCATGGTCAAGGGTTAAACAGCCCTTGATGGTTCAAGGGCTAGGGGGGGGGGGGGGGGGGGGGGGGACCATTCCTTTTCAAGATGACTCCAAAAATTGTTAAAAATTGGGGAAAGGAGCATCTCCCCAAGCCAAGAACCCATTTGACAATTGTTTTTCTACATTCATTTTTCTCTAATTTCAGAGAATTTTGTAAAAAGTAACATGTCTGTAAACAAAGGGATGGAATAACTTAAAAATAATTTTGTTTTTCTTAGAAAGAGCAAAAGAGAGAGAGAGAGAGAGAGAGAGAGAGAGAGAGAGAGAGGGGGGAAACAAAAAACCCATAAGGGTAGCTAGATGGGCAGTTTTATCAAAAGTGAGAAACTTTTCTACCTTAAATTACGGTTTCCAACTGATTTCAAATCAGTTCTATCGAAACCACAAACAGGATAATGGAGAGAACTAAACAAATGCACTTCCAGTCTTTTTGTTTATTTAAAGGGGGAAATGAGCCAAAGGATTCCACAATTTACACATTCAACAACTCAATTCAGTCCCCTTTCAAAATAATGACCATAATCAAATAAAGCTGGTTTTTGGTAAACTAGTGGATTCTTTGGAGGAGATAATTTTTTATATACTTTCAATTGCTGCTAATGTATATGTTGATTTGTTTATTCGATAATGATGGCTATTCTGCATGTTTGAGTTGATCATTGTGATGTTTAGTTGCTTAAAGGAATATTGTCTTGCTTGCAACATGTATTATGGGGAAAAGAACCTTCATTGCAAGGGGGAAAAAAGACGCTTCTTACCACCATTTTTTTTATGGTACATCCACCACTTGGCTCGATGCTGATTCCAAGATTAATTAAAAGCCCCCAGGGCCAACGGTATTTATAAATTCTATACAAGGGGATAAAATCATTACAAAAGAAAAGAAAACAAATTTGAAGGAGAAATATTTCCTGCGCACTAACATAGGCATATTGCGCAACTAAAAGAACGCATAGTCCTCACTAGGTTTAGACAATGAAAAAGATAAAGGATACCTTACATAGAAGGATTGCACAAAGCAATGGTCATGATCTTAACATTTTATTCACAATTTTCATTGTCAGTAAAAGACACGATAACAGTTGATTCTAACAAACCCACAAAGATAATATTACTGGTGTCCACTTAAAAAGAATGACTTACCAACCACTTTATCTGATGTGCACTTAAAAAGAATGACCTACCAACCACTTTATCTGATGTGCACTTAAAAAGAATGACCTACCAACCACTTTATCCGATGTGCACTTAAAAAGAATGACTTACCAACCACTTTATCCGATGTGCACTTAAAAAGAATGACTTACCAACCACTTTATCCGATGTGCACTTAAAAAGAATGACTTACCAACCACTTTATCCGATGTGCACTTAAAAAGAATGACTTACCAACCACTTTATCTGATGTGCACTTAAAAAGAATGACTTACCAACCACTTTATCTGATGTGCACTTAAAAAGAATGACTTACCAACCACTTTATCCGATGTGCATTTAAAAAGAATGACTTACCAACCACTTTATCTGATGTGCATTTAAAAAGAATGACTTACCAACCACTTTATCCGATGTGCATTTAAAAAGAATGACTTACCAACCACTTTATCTGATGTGCATTTAAAAAGAATGACTTACCAACCACTTTATCCGATGTGCATTTAAAAAGAATGACTTACCAACCACTTTATCTGATGTGCACTTAAAAAGAATGACCTACCAACCACTTTATCCGATGTGCACTTAAAAAGAATGACTTACCAACCACTTTATCCGATGTGCACTTAAAAAGAATGACTTACCAACCACTTTATCCGATGTGCATTTAAAAAGAATGACTTACCAACCACTTTATCTGATGTGCACTTAAAAAGAATGACCTACCAACCACTTTATCCGATGTGCACTTAAAAAGAATGACTTACCAACCACTTTATCCGATGTGCACTTAAAAAGAATGACTTACCAACCACTTTATCCGATGTGCATTTAAAAAGAATGACTTACCAACCACTTTATCCGATGTGCATTTAAAAAGAATGACTTACCAACCACTTTATCCGATGTGCATTTAAAAAGAATGACTTACCAACCACTTTATCTGATGTGCACTTAAAAAGAATGACTTACCAACCACTTTATCCGATGTGCACTTAAAAAGAATGACTTACCAACCACTTTATCCGATGTGCACTTAAAAAGAATGACTTACCAACCACTTTATCTGATGTGCCCTGCTGGCTAAGGTCTCTGGAAATCTGCCACGAAGCTTGCGCAAAGTTGGACACATACCGAGTAAATGTGGTTCCCTCTGCACGAGAAAGGGAAAAACAAATTCAAAGGTAAAGTCAAGTACATGCAAATTAGCAAATAAAGTATGATCAACAACAATATGAGCACAAACAAGCACGAGAACATAAACATGAACATAAACACGAGCCTGTCTTTCACATTTACTACGCTTATAAGAAACTCGCTTATAATCAAGCAAAAAAAAATTCACTGCCAAACTCCTTCTTTCTTCTTATCATAACTCGGATATAAGAAAATTGCTTATAAGAAAACTCGGTTATAATCAAGCAAATTCCTTCTCCCATCCGCAATGGAAACTCGGATATAAGAAAATTATGTCATACAAGAGAGTTGGTTTGCGGTTCATTTTCTTATAAGTGAGTTCTATTTTCTTATAAGCGAATTGCCATTGACAACATTTTCTTAAAAGTGAGTTGGACCTGAACTGAAAGGAAAATGAAGTTGTTCCAAAAAGGCAAAGTTTACATCAGACCCGTTGCGTCACAGAGAGTCTAACCAGTACAGGCACTTGATTGCAAGACTAATGGAGTTCTTTTTGTTCCTTTATTTCATACTTTCCTTCAGTATTCTATGCAAAATAAATGTTGAGCAGAAGAAAAAATAAGAGTGCTTGTACTTTTGTGTTGGTGGTAGAGAGACTGCCCATCCTTTTATTTTCAGCAGCAATGGCAGAGAGGAAAAGGCAACCCATTTCTTTAAGAATAAAAATACAAATAACTGAATATGTGGACAAAAATCCACATAAACAAAAGCAAACGATTGATGAAAAGCTGCAAGGGTGGACAGTAAACAGTTATATTTCAGTACAAGAAAGGTGAAGAGGTACACAATAACAGTAAAAAGGTAAAAACAACTTGTTAGTTGAGTGGTTGTACTTGTAGGCACCTCTAAATCTTCTTCTTAAGGTCTGTGTACATGTTAACACTATTCACAAGATATTTTATTTCTCCATGGCAACACAGTGAGCTGTAAGTCATATTAAGAGTGGACTATCACTGTGTTGCCATGGGGAAAGCGAAATATCTCGTGAATCGTGTTAACGTGTACACAGACCTTAAAGACCCACCACGTCACGTGTCAAAATTATGGTTTTCACTCTTATAGCTGGTAAGAAATCTTAAGAAATCTTCCAAGCATAAGAGGGAATGTGACACATGACGTGGGGGGTCTTTAAGTAGACTATTTTTATTTTATGATGTAAGACATGCACCAAATTAGGAAAAAAGGTTTTCTCTTCGTTTTGTTTTTCAATCTTTCTTTTTCTCTTTTCCCTTTTCCCCCATTCAACTTGGTTATAAGGGAAAAAACTTCAACAGGTTTCTTATATCCGATTTTCAGATATAAAAAAACTCAGATATAAGAAGCAAAAAATCATCTCCCTTTGATTTTCTTGTAACCGAGTTTTGCTGTATTTTGATTTTATGATGTAAAACATGAGTCATAAGTCATAAGTCACAAATTTCTTTATTGTCCATTGGCATTATACAAATGCAAATGGAAAATTGTCTTCCACCGTGTAAAATAAGTCAAATACATCCAAATTAAAATAATTAAAACATAAAACAGAAATTTACATTTAAACAAATATGTTACTCACATCATACCCAATCATTCGTCTGCTCTTCACTATCTTGCTCATGCAACTCACCACCACTTCTGCTTTCATTTTTGTTTTTAATTTTCTGTTCTTTTCTTCTTTTTTCATGCACCAAATTAGGTACAAGATTTTCTCTTGGTTTTATGTTTCTGTTTGTCTTTTTCTCTTTTATTTTTTCCATGTTTCCCATTCAACTCAGTTATAAAAAAACACCTTCAAAATGTTTTCTTATATCCGATATAAGAAAACAAAAAATTATCTCCCTTCGATTTTCTTATAACCGAGTTTTGCTGTAACTGACACTCTAATCACACACACACACACATATGTGTGTGCGCACCTCCCACCCACACAAACAAACAATATACTCTTTTTTTTTCTCCTCCCCCCACCCCCCCACAAAATCAACTACACACACACACACATACAAAATTCCATTACTATATCTCTTCCAGTCAAACCAGCGCGGTTCCTTTTCAGCAGGGGGAATCACTTGAGGGTGCCCGCTGAGTCGAGAAAAAATGTCGGTGGAGCCGCACTTGCTGACGCCAGCCAGGAAGAAGTATGGAAGACAACGCAGCGAAGTTGAGGCAGACCAATTTCCAGTCACTTTGCTCCACCAGCATGGGTTTCGACTTTGGCTAATGAATGAGCCCCGAGGCTGTGGGAAAATGAACATATATGCGTGTTCAAGCAGATCTATACACAAAGACACAAATGAGCATATCATGATATGCACGCACACGCACGCACATTTGTGCACATGTACACAATGCATACATGCACACACACACATATACATGAATATGCACATAAACCGCAAGCGCTAACAATAGCAACATGAACTACCGGTAGTAAACAAACATACACATCACAAAAAATATTTTAAATCATCACACACACACACACACGCAAGCAAGCAAGCATGCAGGCACTCGCACGTGCACGCAAACACAGCCATGTAAGGTCAAAAGAATGCAAGGACAGAAATGGTGGGGAATAGAGGGCAGTTCTCAATGTGTTGAGAAGGATGCTTGCATCGACTTTTTATTACATATGTCCAACTTTTTTTGGCTGTCCATTCTTTTCCTTAGTTTTGTTTTCATTTTTAATGCATGAATGTGTTTCCTTGTTTGTACTGTGCTTATATGAGACAACACTGTAATTTCTCTTAACGAGATAATAAAATATTTTTGACATTGACTTTTGACAAAACTTTGCCACCAATCCTGCGGAAGAAGGCCCTCAACTGTCTGAAAGGAAATTTCTCTAAATTTGACACGGTTCACATAATTGTATTATGACACTTCTAGCACCATGATCAGGAAATACTGTGTTTCCCAAAACCATAGGAACACCAGGGGGAAAAGAAAACTTGGGTTCAAGAAACAAAAAGGAGAAAAAGATGGAAATAATGAGAAACAAGAGAAGATATACACAACAAACAGTGATAGAGGGAAAAAGAAAAGGACAAAGATGGGAGAGAATGAGAGCATTTAAAATGTCAAACACACGCATGCATGCAACCTTGCACACACACATACACATCAAATTAATTACTGTGTGGTTCTTTATGAGAGAGACTTCATCAAAAGATACCACACATCTTCATTCATAATGAACGGTATCCTGTTGATGTGAGTTATGTTCCTTGCTTTGGGATATCATTTTTAATGATCTACAGGGAAAATATATGAACATGTTTGGATAGTATATTAGTATCCCATATTTTATATTAGTCAGTTTATTGTATTGGTTATCTTGTTTATGATGGTGTTCACGGGTGTTTGTCTTTTTAGCATCACCCTCCTCCTCTATGGGAATCTGCTATTTCATCTCATTTTCAAAAAACAAGTTTTGAAATAATGCGAGTCATTAATTTTGAGCACGGATACTTACCAAAGCCTCAGCTTGTGGGTCGGAGACTAGTTTGGGACCCATACAAGGCACGGATGGTGGTGTGTAAGGTTCAAAGTGTTCTACTGGTACCCTGCTACCAGTTCTGCACAAAGAGACGCACAAACACACACACAGACACATGTGCACACACACACACACACACGCACATACACACACACAAACACACATGTATGCATGCACACACACACACACGCATACACACACAGTCCTGAGACATGAAACGCTGGGGAGACTTCTATTTTTAGTTCTTTTGTTCTTGTGTTGATTTTTAGTTTGGTTTATTTTTCCTTCTGTCGTAATGCACAACGCTGTATAAGTGTCCAGTGGGACAGAGCAGCGTAGCCAGATTCAGATTCAGATACATGATATATTTTCATTTTCAGCATTTGAATCCACCTTTATCATAAATTCTAATCAAGTTCTATCAACAGTACATTAGGTTAATTGCATTTTCAGGATTAAATTATACAGTATTTTAAAATAAAATTATATATATATATATATATATAAAAGAACAATCCAATCATAGCTGTTAGCTGTCACCCAATCTTCTTTATAAGAGGGGGGGAGGAGGGGGGGAGAGGGAAACCAAGAGAGAGAGAGAGAGAATGTATCCAAGAAAGACTGTAACAGGAAGCTAAAACAGCAGGGGTGACAATTATTCATTAACATTAGAAATTAAAAGGTTTTTTTAAAAGTTAAGACTTAATTTCTCCTTAATTCATGGAGCGTTTGAACATGATATACGTTAAAACTTATAAACATAAAACATTTATAAGCATAAAAATTCCAAAAATACAAAAAATACTTAACTCCCTTGTTTTCATTTCCTTGGCACGAACATATGAAACATACGAAAAAAAATGGAAAACGATCCAGGGGGTGGGGTATGTATCATATGAGAAACATACAAAAAAAATGGAAAACGATCCAGGGGGTGGGGTATGTATCATATGAGAAACATACGAAAAAAATGGAAAACGATCCAGGGGGTGGGGTATGTATCATATGAGAAACATACGAAAAAAATGGAAAACGATCCAGGGGGTGGGGTATGATCATGGGGTGTGGTATGTATCGTTTTCCGGTTTTTTTCGTATGTTTCATATGTTCATGCCAAGGAAATGAAAACAAGGGAGTTCAGTATTTTTTGTTTTTGTATTTTTGGAATTTTTATGCTTATAAATGTTTTATGGTTTGCAATTTGACTGAACGAACGAAATATAGGGCTTTACGCCCTCCTCGACCTGGGAAGGCACATATGGGACATTTGTACTAGGTTAGTATGATGAACTAAAAATAAAACAGAACAATACATAAAAACAATACGAGGACGTGGACAATACATAGAAAATGAAAGGGGGATTCAAAGAAGCGCAAGTCTATGATTAACGTGAAAGGATTTTAAAATTTATAAAATAGTTATTTGTGTCAGATGACACTGATTAAATTAATTGCAATGGAGTAAAATTTTAGTTTAAAATTCGTTTGTTGTCTGATACCTAACCGAAACCAAATCTCCCCCTGAGATTAAAATTTAAGGGCTACAGTGTTAAAAAGTTCAAAATATTTTATTCATAAAAAAACAAATTTGGCCCTTATTTAATTTTAAAAGAATATATGTACAAATATTTATTCAATATTTACAGGGCATGTAAGTTTATATAATTATTTACAAAAGGTGAGATAGAATATTGGTTTTTTTATTGTCCTACCAGGGGAAGGTACTCCTGCCCCCGGGACTTCCCTATAAATAGGGGAAAAATTTACATCTCAGACTTTTAAGGGCCACTTTAAAAGCAACTGAATGATTTTATTTAATATAACTATCTATTCTATCTATATACTTACCGTTTCACTACGAATGAGTTATTCCTTCCAATTTGGAGCAAATGCCAATTTACCAAAGACCAAAAAGTTCTAGTCTTAACAAGACTAGATTACTTCCCTTGGTCTACACAGCCAATACCACTAAGCTGCCGTGGATCCCACTCGCTACGTCACTTCCGGGGAGGCAACTTTAAATCATGATAAATTTTTTAAAACCAACCTTCCCAATGATGTTTTCGTCGTCGGGAGGTGGGTGGGAACCTTTGATCGTAGTGAAACGGTAAGTATATAGATAGAATAGATAGTTATATTAAATAAAATCATTCAATCTATTCTATCATGTTACCGTTTCACTACGAATGAGTTGATTCCCAGCGAGGAGGTGGGTAAGAAAACATTGTTGAAGCTTCATTCCAACAAACAAAAACAATACCCACAAGACAAACCTGACATGGAACGCCAGGGATAACCTGTAAGGGAGAGGACATTATAACAAATAGACAATCAAAACATCCATACCCCCAAACAGCATATACATATGCATACCAACATCAGAACAAAAAATAACATAAGTTTACCGTTAGGCCAGAGAAACAGGAGTCTGCGCAAGCACCACCTTCCTGATGCCAAAGGTGTCGTCCTGCCTTCTGGCGGAGAAATGGCGAAGGTAGAAGCTAGTAAAGGTGGACTGTGACTTCCAGTACGCAGCTTCCATAACGCTGGAAAGCGCCACTCCCTTGATCATAGCCAGGGATGTGCTGATAGCTCGGATTTCATGGGCTCTCAGGGGGTTAGAGGGCAATGACTTGTCGGCACTTATATACGCTAGTTTAATAGCGCTCACTAACCACCTAGAAATGGTTGACTTAGAGATATCCCTCATGTATTTCTCGTTCAAAGAAATGAACAGACGGCGTTTGTGCCCCCGGAAGGGGGAGGTTCTCTTAAGGTAAAACTTAAGGGCTCTGACAGGGCACAGGAGCCTATCCGAATCATCAGGGCCGAGAATAGTGCAAAGACTCTGAACAGTAACCGAGGGAGAAGCAATCTGAGCAGGCTGATTCTTGGCCCTAAACTCGGGCAGAAAGGACAAGGTGACTGACTGATCCGAAGTATTGAACTCAACGTCGGAACCAAGACCACTAAGAGCATGAACATCGCTAACCCGCCTAGCAGTGGCCAGAGAGAGAAGAAAAACCGTTTTGAAAGTTAGCAACTTCAAAGACAAAGAGGACATGGGCTCACATTTATCCCTAAAAAATGAGAGGACCAGAAAAACATCCCACTGAGGGAGGCGAACACAGGACGAAACAGAAACATTACGCACAGCATCAATGAGATGGGAGACTTCAATGGCAGAAGAAAAAACAGGATTTTTCTTGCCCGTTGCCACAGCAACGGTATGAGTAACGGCAGACCTGTAACCACTCAAAGTTTGGGCGGATAAGCCGCGGTCCTGGTACAGGTGAGCTAAAAACTGGGTGAACTGTGGACCAGACGGGTCTAAGGGGGGAATGTCATGGGCTGTGCAAAACCCGAACCAAGAAGCCCACCTAATGTCATATAGTTTATTGGTACTCTGTCTACGAGCCTTAAGGACTAGGTCAACAGTCTTGTCTGGTAAGAGTCGTGCTCGCAGTCCGGCCCGCATAGTAGCCATGCGGTCAACTGAAACAGCTGGGGGTTGGCGTGTCCTACACCGGTGCGAGGCTGAAGCAGAGTGTCCCTTGTGAGACGAAGCGGAATGCTTGGAACGTGAGACAGGCTCTCGAGTTCTGGAAACCATGGGCTTGTTTCCCAGAACGGGGCGATGACAATCATGCGGGGCCTGTCACGGCAGTATTTCTCCAGCACTTTGGTGAGAAGTGACGTCGGAGGGTACGCATAAGTTGACATTCCTGTCCAGGAGATCGAGAAAGCGATGCGCGCTAGTGCCTGGGGGTCCCTCATAGGTGACACATAGAGAGGAAGCCTGCAGTTGTACTTTGTGGCAAACAGGTCCACGTGAGGTTTCCCCCAAAGGAGCCACAGTGGGAGGAGGGATCGGTGAGCGACGGTCCATTCTGTGGGGAGAAGTTGTCCTTTCCTGCTCAGCTGATCCGCTAGGACGTTTAACTTCCCCGGGACGTATTCCACTGAGAGTACGATCTGTCTTGATTGGGCCCAGAGGAGAATCTCTTCCGCTTTCTTTGAAAGAGCCGGAGACCGTGTTCCTCCCTGGCGACGAAGATATGAGAGAGCTGTCGTATTGTCTCCGCAGACGGTGACCCATTTCCCGGAGAGAAGGAGAGCAAAAGACTTCAGGGCCCTGGCTACTGCTTCCATCTCCAAGAGGTTGATGTGAAATTTCTTCTCTGCCGAAGTCCACTGACCCGAAACTTCGACTCGATCCAAATGGGCGCCCCAGCCCGTCGTCGAGGCATCTGTGTGAAGAAATTGCTGCTGCTGCATGGGACGGATAGGCACCGAGCTATTGAGCCACTCGAGATTCATCCACTGTTCCGTCGACTCAAGGAACCAACTGCCGAGAGACACTAGCTGCTCGAGAGGCATCTGAGACAGTTTCCTTTGCGACAGCAGTCGTTGCAGTGGCCGCTTGTGCACCCGTGCGAGAGGAAGCAAATCCGCTACCGATTCCATAAGTCCCAGGAGACGGAGAAGCTGACGAGCAGAGAGCGAAGTCTTTAGTCTGAACGTCGAGACAATCTCGAATATGGCTTTGACCCGAGCTTCCGACAGTTGCACTGAAAACCGCTCCGTATCGAACTTCATGCCGAGGTAGCTGAAGGAGGTTGACGGAGTCAGCTCCGACTTCCCGTCGTGAATGCGAAAACCCAGAGTCCTGGACAGTCGAACAAGAGTGTCTGTTTGCGAGAGGCACAGGGCTTGCGAAGCTGCTAGCAACAACCAATCGTCCAGGTAAACGTGAAGACGAATTGCCTGGGACCTGGCGAGACGAACGAGTTCCTTGGTGATTCTTGAGAAAATCCAAGGGGCTGGGGACAGGCCGAACGGAAGGGCAACAAACTGATAAGTCTTGTGTTTCCAGACGAAGCGAAGGAAACGCTGACGTGAAGGATGGATGCCCACGTGAAAATATGCGTCCCTCAGGTCGATGGAACGTAGCCCAGTCGTTCGGGAGAATGGAGAGACGGATTGAAGCTGCTGTTTCCATTTTGAACTTGTCGGTGCGAATAAACTTGTTGAGGGGGGACAAGTCCAAGACCGGGCGAAATTCTCCGCTTTTCTTGGGGACCACGAACAGACGAGAGTAGAAACCCGGTTCCGTAGGCACAATCTGTACAATGGCTCCCTTTAGACAGAGCGCAGTGACTTCTTTGTCGATCGCTTCGAATTTTGACTGGTCTTGCGGGGGCGGGAAAGAGATGGGTTGGGCAGACAGGGGAGGTTCCCTGGAAAAGGGGAACCTGAAGCCGACCCGCACGACCTGACGGACCCAAGGGCTTTCGACCAAGTGCTCCCAATCTGAAAGGCATTTCAGAAGGGAACCCACACTTGAGCCGGTCGAAGCACCTGAATCCCCCAAAGGTCGTGCGGGCACTACTGAAAAGGCTGTTTCCGGGCTGGGAACGGGGCACAGACATATCGGGAAGGACCCGAGGTGCCCGAACCCCGTCCCGAGAACGGGGGACGGCGGTTGGAGGAAACAGGGCGACGCTGGAAAGGGGGGCGTTGACGCTGGCCCGCTGACTGGTAGTTGGGGTAGCGAAAGGAACGCCCTCGAGACGAACTGGCTCTCGTGGAGACAAGAGGAGGAGGCCTGAAGTCCATGCGCGCGCGCTTGGCTTGGGGGGAAGCAAACCCCCGGCCGGCAGCCCTGGTAGCCAACTCCATGATGCGTTCCTGGCCCCAGTCCAGTCTCCGTTTCTTGACCCGCTCCAGGTTGTCCTTGAGGGAAGCCTGATGAAAAGTAGAGCGAGGATCAGTGGGGCCAGAGCGAATGTTCGAATGATCCAGCAGGGAGAGAGGTACTTTACAGTCCTTGAGGACCGCGTCCCTGAACGTGGCCGCTAGCTGCACCTTAGAAGAGGAGGCCACGGACGAAATGGAGCTCACAGCTTGGTTGAGAGAAGCCAAGGCAACACCCAGGGCACGCTCGTCGACGTCATCACGCAGCCTGAAGTCTTCAGGTTTGGAAGTGTTCGTTGAACCGGCGATGTGCGCCAGAGACTGAAGCATTGACGTGGCTAACGACGAGGCTCGAAGAATAGAGTACATGGACCTCTCCAAGTTGTTGAAGGCCGGCTGGCCCATGAGGACCGAAGTTTGTCTCACTCTGCGCCCATAACTAAGGGAGGAACGATCCTGCGGGGACACATCCGAGTGCGAAGGCACAGGCACAAAGGGGTTTGCCAGCTGAAACGGTGGGAAGAAGTCCTTCTTCACAAATGAGCCGGGTTGAGACGGGACCGGTTCCGGCTGAGGGGGAGGAGAGATGTCGTCGTCGTCCACAGGCAACGGTGGCGGTTGAGACCACAGGATAGAGTCAGCCTTACGCAGCGCCTGCCGAACGAACGGTGAGGTGTGAAGCGCTAGTCGAGCTTCCTTCTGCGCTTGCAGCTCGCCAAAGAACTGCGGTTGTCCCGCTGTCTGAGATGATTCGAGCTGCACCATCGGTTTGATGTCCTTGCAGTAGGGCTGAAGGATATGCAGATAGCCCTGATAATTGCCCGTCGAAGGGATTGGGTCTGAACACACAGGGGGATCAGTCACACCACTGCCCCGCTCAGACTGAGAGAGTTGATCGTCGTCGTGGTCAGATCTCGACGGGGACCGCTGAGACCCCTGATACCCAGTCCTCATGATGCGAAACACTTCGTCTTGGACAGCTAGGTCGAAGTCATCCAAACCCTCACGAGGCGACGACTCAAACTCTTCATCCACGGAAGACTCTCGTGGCCGCGCTGCATGACGCTTCGAGGGGTGTCTGGCCTGATAAGCATCCATGGGGGGCTGAAACTCATCCGTACGACGGGGGCCAGGTTGACGTGAAACAGGCTCCAGAACAGGCATCGGAGGGTCCGTCATCGATAGTGCCGCTCTGTGACGGGTGTCCGTGACGGTGGAGACTGGTGGCCGCGTGCCGCCGGCACGGTAACGGACAGGGTTGGTCCGTGAACGGGCCGCACGGGCCTGGGCGAGTATTCATTGAGGACATCGATATTTCCGTGTTCAAGAGTCCGCCGAGGCAAGGCCCTACGCGGGCAACGGCTCTGCTGGGTATAATGCACGTCCGTACTTCTCGCCCTACGCGGGCTACAGGACTGCCGATCATTGTGAGAGTCCGTACCTCTTGCCCTACGCGGGCTACGGAACTGTTCATCATCGAGAGAATCCGTACCAGTCGCCCTACGCGGGCTACGAAATTGCCATTCACTGTGAGAGGGGAGATATTCGCTTCCACGAGAACGAGAGCCGTAGAAGGGTACGGCGTCCGGCCGGGGTTTCCTGTGGCGGTCGAGGGAGCGAGCAGCTTCCACGTCACGCTGGGAGAAGGACCGACCGTCCAACTCGAGGTCTTCCTCTCGTGGGAAGATGGAGATGCCCGTAAAGCGCTTCCTTTGGGCCAGCTGCTCAACTGAGTACAAAGTAGGTTCATCATTATCATTCATGGCAAAGAGAGGCGAACGTACACACTGGTTATCTTCTTGAGTCCCGTGAGAGTACCTTGCGAGTTTGTCCGAGGTCAAGTCAGTCATCATGTCCGAAGGCCTACCAGGTTTAACTGACAAATCGGTCAAAGAGGCCGATGGAACCAAAACTAAACCTTTACTTTTAAACTCTGCAAGCATGTCTGAAACCAGAGTAGACGAATCCACTAAGGAAATAATCTGCTCTGACACAACCGCAGAAGACTCAGAAACAACAGGCTGAGGGAGAGGAGGGGGGGGGGGGGGGTTGCTCCTTCTTCGACGACGAAGAAGAGGAAGACTTAGACCTAGAACTCGAATGTTTACGAGAACTAGAGGAAGAAGAAGCCTGAGGTGTATCTGAAAACTTCCCCTTATCATCCCGAGACGGCTTACTAGAGACCCCACTAGACTGAGTCGAAACAACAGGATCGACAGACGACATGGCGACCGGGGGCACAAAGCACGTAAGCACAACAACTACTTTCAAAAAT
>CM065700.1:23809803-23839803 GCA_017654935.2 Phymorhynchus buccinoides | reverse complement strand
AATGCTATTATTGGCATCAATCATAATAGCAAAAATGATAATAATGACATAATGTTGAACAAGATAACACAGAAACACACCCACATCCATACACTCATACCCACACATACACACAGAGACACATGTACGCACGTGCATGAAATAATGAATGAAAGAATGACATCCCTAAATAAGCTGAAATAAGTCTCACAGAAAAATATTAACTGCCCCCTCACCCCGATTACCTTCCCCCCCTCCCCCTCCTTACCCTCTCCCCTTCCTTTCGCCCTCTCTTCTCGTCCATATCCCCTCCCTCCAATTCCTGATTGTCTCCCCCCCCCTCCACACCCTTTCCCCCCTCCATTCCCTGTCTGCCCCCCCCTCCCCCTCCCCCCCTCCCCCCCCCCCCTCCCCCTTGTTTTGGTCCAAAGAAACCTGTCAAAGATAGTAAAGTCATGCAATGACCGATTGTAAATATCACATTTCTTAATGTGCTATCAACAAATATGTAAGCTATAGTCTAATTTAGACTCTAAATAAATAAACAAATAAAACCACCAATACTAATATTATTATTACTAATGTATTCAAAAATCATCTAGACAAATCTCCAACTTATCTAAAGTTACTTAATTTAGAAGTTTAGGAAAATTTGACCGCATACACCTTGACCATTATTTGTAATACTGATGCATTGATTGCAACTTTAGATGGGACTTTCTAAAAAGCTTGACAGCTTGTTTTGCCCCTATCTACTCTACTACTACTACTACTACTACCAAGTACTGACCTTCCTTTGCATCTCAAAAGATGCTGCCCCCATCAACGATGATCTTCTTCTTCTTCCGGTTAAGTACCCACAATCAACAATTTGATTTTTATGGTACTAATAGGCTATTTCGGTCGAGGTTCGAAGTCGGAGAGCTGGGGAAAATAAAAGAGAACGAGAGAAAGACAGAAAAACCTAGTCTACAAAGTACAATGACCCAGCCAGTTGGAGAACTCCTTGTGGATCCCCCAACATGATGCAGCGTCAAACAGGAACACTTTTTAAAAAAAGTGGACTAATCGGATGGAAACTTGAACTTAACCCTTTCATCACCACTGTCGCCCCTTGGCGCCACAATAATGTAACACCCATGTCACTGAAAGGTATCAGATGGTCTGGTATCCAGTGACCTTACATTCTTAATAGTGAGAGGTAAGGTTAGGCCCTATTCTATGCATGTCACAGAGGAATCCCCAATATTGCAGACAAAGTCTTTTCTCTACCCAAGTTAAGTTTAATGGTAAATTTTGGCTGAGGAATGGCTAGCGTTGAAAGGGTTAAGCCTATTCTGCCAACATCGAATCCAGTGCTCAGCACACATCCCATCATTGGCAAAACCTCCATCAAACTCATCAAAAGTCATGCAGATTTAAGATTACAACACGTATGGATCCGTGCAGGGCCAGAATAGGGATGGGGTTTGAAGCAGGGTTGGTGTAGAGTCCCACAAGGTTCCGTCCTTGGACCCAGCCTCTTCCTTCTCTACATCAACGACTTGCCCACTGACCTGGTTTCCACGGCACGCCTTTTTGCGGACGACACAGCCTGCCATAAAGACGTCTCCAGTACAGAAGACCAGCCTTGTCCAGCAAGATCTCGACACCCTTGCGCAATGGGAAGAACGCTGGAAAATGACGTTCCACCCGGAAAAGTGTATGACGCTGCACATGACAAGGCGCAGAAAGACACTAGCTGGAGACTACACCCTCCATGGACATGTGCTGAAGAGTGTCTCCAGTGCAAAATATCTAGGAGTGACTCTGACCAACGAGTTGAAATGGGACCTTCATGTTAGTAACATCACCAACAAAGCAAACAAGATCCTAGGCTTTGTCAGGAGGAACTTGTCCGATCTGTTTTGGAATATGCCAGTCCTGTATGGGATCCTACCACAACAACCTGCATTGACTCCATCGAGAAAGTCCAGAGGCGTGCAGCAAGGTGGACCATGCAGGACTACAAGCAAACCTCCAGTGTCGACAGCATGCTGCAAGAACTTGCTTGGCCTTCGCTGCAGGAGAAGAGAAAAAAGGCGCGACTCACCACCCTGTACAAATACAAGAACGGGCTCCTGAAAATGGAAACCAAACACATGCCAACTACCAAAAGAAAACAGGACGCCAGACCAACACGCAGGCGTACAATGTCCGATCGTGCAGGACACAGTACCGTCAGGGAACCTTTTTCCCTCGCACGATCCCGGAGTGGAACTGCCTCCCGGAGAACATTGTCGCTGCACCATCTCTTGCATCCTTCAACTCCAGGCTTCAACACCACCTGAAGTGGACCAACGCCCCAGACCCTGGAGGAGAGCCAGCATCAGCAGGGCTCTCAGCCACATCCCAGCAATGAAACCCTGAGCAAACGCCCCCACCCCAGTCCCTTAATCCCCATCCCCAATTGTCTTTTTTACCCCAGTAATTAGGGATTTGTTTTTTTGTCTCCGTTTCATGTGTTTGTCCGTTTGGTTGAGGCCTGGGCACTGCCTTATGGAGTGTCTAGGGTCGGCTAGTTCCCAGCTTTCTGGGGGCGAACGTGAAAATTAGTAGCTGCCGGCAGCTCCCTGTAAATATCCCTATCCCAGTCCAGAAATAGGATTTTTTTAAAATTTTGTTTGCTGCATCTTGTATTTTTCTACTGGACCCAAGTAAATTTAAGTAGACTGTGTGTGATAGCTGATTTCTGTCTTTGCTTTTCTTTTCTCTCTCTTCTGCTTCTTTTTCTTTGGTCACCCCCTAAAGTGTGTGCATTTACTTCTATAAAAAAGAAGCTGGCCACCACCACGGAAGAAGAAGAAGAAGAAGAACAAAAAGGCCTAAAATAACTTGCACAGTTTGTTGTGTGCATTTGGGAAGTGCTTGCATCGTCTTTCGCTAACTGCACCCAAACTGTAAGCCGCCATCTTGATTGTTAACAACTTACAAAGGCCTAGCTTTCGTTTTTGTTATTTCAGTTGGAGTGCCTTCTTTGTTTGTTTTTCCTTAGCTTAGGTTTGTTTTTTACTTACAACTCTAACTCTAACCCAATCTCCGACCCATCTCCCGGATTGGGCTGTTTATCCGTGAATCGCGCCGTGGCTGACCAGTGACCTGCATGGATCCACATATATATATTCATTAATGATCTGCCAGACTTAGTGCTCAGTAGTTGTAATATTTTTGCAGATGATACCAAGATTTTCAATATGGCTTCTAATAGTTCTATTATTCAAAGTAATATCAATAAGTTACAAGAGTGGTTGAACACTTGGAATTTATATTTTAATGTGTCTAAATGTGGTGTCAAGGTTGTGCTTATTTTATGAAATATAATGATGGACCACATCAGATAAATCCACTGACAGAAGAGAAAGATTTAGGTGTGACATTCGATAATAAATTGACCTTTGATTCTCATTTATATTCAGAGAGTAGTCAACAAAGCAAATCAAATGTTGGGTATTATTAAGAGAAGCTAAATTTGAATAAAGATGTGTTACTGAAACTTTATAAATCCTTTATTCGACCTCATTTGGAGTATGCTAACATAATATGGAATCCATTTTTAAAGCGACAGTCTATACAAATAGAAAAAGTCCAAAGGCGTGCCACTAAACTACTTAAAGAATGCAAAAAATTGACTTATTTATGAAAGGCTATGCTATTTGAATTTACATTCTCTGAAAGGAAGAAGACTGAGAGGGGACCTTATTCAGGCATACAACATTTTCAATGATATAGATAATATTTCAATTGATTCCATATTTTGTGTTTCACATGTTACTAACACTTGTAACACTCACAACAGAACACCAGAAATTCTGAGAGTAAAATTTATGTCATGTATTGTAGAACTAATAAAAGAAAATGTTCTTATTCACACAGAGTTGCTAATCACTGGAATTGTTTATCATCTAACATGAAATTTGCACCTAATACATTCAAGAACCTTTTGGATACAAGTCCAAGATTCAAAGATCTTTTTTGTGATTTTGATTAATGGATGGCATCGAACATTATTATTTAGGCATGCAACCAGACCCAAAAAGAATGCTAGTCAACTTGGCCTTTTACCAGGTCGGCCTCGGGTGCAAGTCAACTCGGCCTCAAGGCGAAGCCCTGGTCATTTCGTCCTCGGGTTCACTTGTCTACTAGGAAAAACGTGCACTTGGCTCTATCCGTATCAATAATTATTTGCGATAATAGAAAATTTCATTTTACTAACAGAGTTGCACCTGTGTGGAATAAATTACCACCTAACATGAAAAGAGCACAGAATACTAACATTTTAAAAAACCTTCTCGACGAATGGAATGACTATGTATAAGGCAGTTATGTGTGATTACGATGAATAATATTAATAAAAACTGAGTGTGCG
This sequence comes from Phymorhynchus buccinoides, assembly GCA_017654935.2. Lineage (NCBI taxonomy): Eukaryota > Metazoa > Mollusca > Gastropoda > Neogastropoda > Raphitomidae > Phymorhynchus > Phymorhynchus buccinoides. The sequence continues at coordinate 23,835,419 of CM065700.1, read as the reverse complement.
ACAGACCGAGACAAATAACTAAATAAAATGAAAGATGGGACAGGAAAGCCTTACGGCTATGTTTTGAGTCCCAAAATCCTAATATTATTATTTGGTTAATGTGATGTTGATAGGCATTTTATACTGTTGCGTGAATGGCGTTGCTTGCATCAGTCCTCAAATAATAATATACACACACATACAGACATGCACCCACAGACAGACAAACACACACAGAGAGAGAAACAACCCCCCCCCCCCCCCCCCCCCACACACCGAGGCCGATTTGACTCATAGTATAGGGCGAGGCCAAAACGACCAAAAAAAGCGGGGCCGAAGTGACACGAGGTCGATCTGACCGGTCACCCCCCAAAAAATAGAAATAAAAAGTACTCATTCAAACTAAAAGGGGACGTTATATAGGCCGCGAGGCCTACGGCTATGAAAGCCTGTCCCTATATACCTACCTACCTACACGTGATTACAATACTTGAACTTTGAAGACTAGTTCATCATCATTTATGCACATGATGATCATGTGCAGAAATCTTCAAACACAGTGATAGATCTACATTGCTTTCACAGTCCATGATAAACATAAACTCCTAAGTTACATGCGTGACAAGAACAAGAGATAAAGTTCAAAATGATCGAAAGATGCCAGAAGTTGGAAGCTACTTCTAGGTCTTCTGCTAGTTCTAGATAAAGTCCACACACCATTATTAGGTCTACTAGCGTCTGCACAAAATCTTCTTGGAAGTGGAATTCTTTTCGTAAAGAAGAATACAAACAATCGAAAGCGGAAGAGGCGGGACAAGATGGAAAGGAGAAGTGAAGGATGGGGAATTTTTTTGACGGACAGAGAATGAGGTCAGGTCAGAGAATGAGGACAACTAGGTAGGTAGGTAGGTAGGTAGGTTCGGACAAAACAATCCGTAAAGCTTTTTCAAACAGTCCCATCTTTTATGATATTTCTGGTAAATGTTTCTTTTTGGTCAAGGTTGATGCTAGCATAAATTTTCCTCATAAATCATTATTCGTCATAGCTTCTAAAAACTTCTAAAAATTTTGGTAATGTATCCAGACGATTTTTAAACGTAAAAATATTAGTATGAGCATGCACATTTTACGTCAGTAGGCAATTCATTCCACATGTTAGTAATTCTGTTACCAAAAAAATTTTTTCTTATGTTAGTATTATATCTTTAAACAAAAATTTTACCACAGGCGTTTCTAGTCGTATTGTATTGAGGAGATGAAAAGAAATTACTCCATGACAAATCCACATGATTGTTGAATATTTAGATTATAAGTTTCTGTAAGATCTCCCCTTGTTCTCCTTCCTTACTTTAAGTGAAAATGAATTTAGGAACTGTAATCTGTGGTAATAACCTATGCTTTTGCATGCTTTAACAAGTTTTGTAGCTCTACGCTGCACCCTTTCAATTGCTATTGACTGGTACTTAAACTAGGCCTCGCGGCCTCTTAACGCGTCCTTTCTGATTATTTGTATTCTTTTTCATGATTGGCATGACTAGGACGCTTTTAGATGTGTTAATCATTATACACATTTCAATTGTTGATTCTTGGGGTCTTTATCGAGGAGGTTTTTTGAACTGATTACATTAAGGTTAGGTGCCAATGTATATGTGCTGGAAGAGAATTCCAGTATTTAGTGACTCTGTTACTAAAGAAATTATTTCTAACGTTAGTTTTGCTGTATTATAATATAGCGATGACCGTATTTGTGCCAGTCTGACACAGAGTTAACTCCCTTTGTTTAAATTTAAGCGAATCAAAAAAAACGAAACTTTTCGAGTTTGCAAACTGGCCAATACAGTAAAAAGAATTTGTTTTTTCTTGTCGCTGCATTATTTTTTACCTTAAAACAAGTCGTGACGGGTGTACAGGGGATTCATCTTCTTCGCTTTCAAGGTGAAATGTGCATCTGTTCAGACATTATCACTGATCGGCGGTGCAGAGATTTTCCGAGTTCAAAAGCGTTGACAGAATCAGTTGTCCGCTCGCTAATTAAGTCCACCCCACGCTAAGTAAGAGTGCCGGATACTAGATGAAGCCTTCTACTGATGTTCTCAAAGGTTTAAAAACAGTTCTACCGTGCCAAATTTTTCCTAAATCCCCCGAAAAGATCACGATACATCCAAAAAGTGGCCTTGCTGAATGGCTTTGACCCATACGAAGCTGGTGAAAGAGTATGGTCCAACGATGTTGACACGCTTGGTTAGTTCCTCCAATTTGGATGTTTGGTGACATGGTGAATTACCTTGTGTTTGGCAGAAGTGCCTACACTTGGGAACAGTTTAAAAGTTTTAAAAGCCTTGAAGCCCACAACCAGTTCACAAATGGATGGGTACAGGAGATCAAGTTCTACAGGCCTGAAAACTGTGACAACTTTGTCGTCAAGAGTAAGGTAAGATCAAGAAAGTTTGTATGCTAGATATATTATTTATAAACAACTTAAGAAAGAAAATGACTGAATCTTTGTGTTATGTCAGTATGTGTGCTGTGCGTGTGTTTGCATTTGCATCAATGCACTAAAGCTAAAGAGGGGTCGAGACTCGGCTGTCCAAATCTAATTCTGTCAACTCCTGAACTGATGTTACCCCCTCACCCCCTCCTTCTCTTGAACTGATTCTCCCCTCCCCCTGAGCCCCCATGAGAAACCCACACCCCCCCCACCCCCCCCCTCCCACTACGGTAGCCGGATTTGGTCTTGCCAAGATACTGTGAAAGGTCTGTGGTCCTCCTCTGCATGCAACATTGTGCGAGCTACTGGCACACATGTCCCCTACACTCCTTTGCATATATCATGTGGGGCAAACACAACCAATAATGGTTGTGCATGACTTTTAAAGCGTATATGTGAGATACTTTTGTGCCTTTCCTTTGAACTGTTTATTAAACGAGTTCATATTGGCAACTTTCCCCCTGTCTGAACTGATTAAAGCATATGGAACTTTGTCCTGTTTGTGAACTGTAAAGCTATTGGAACTCTCTGGTAGATACTGTTGAACCTGTAAAAGCTTTCGAACTGTTGTTCCTGTTGTGACTGTAAAGCTAGATCGGAAGCTGTTGTCTGTTTTGAACTGTTTAAAGAATATCGACTTCAAGTCCACGTGTAACTGTAAAGATATGGAACTTAGTGTCCTGCTCTGAAAACTGTTAAAGGGATATGGACTTCTTTCCTGGGTTTGAACTGGTAAAAATAATGTGGAACTTCTTACCCTATCCTTGGCTGTGAACGCATCCTGTTAAAGCTATCGGACTAACTTTGATGGGCCTGAGCTGAAGATATGCTAACAGCTAATCCGATAACTTTGTCCTGTGTGATGTTGTAAAGCTATGGATGATGAAGTTCTGTTGCCTCCTGTACAGCTGCATGGGCGAACTGCTGAGTATTCTGTTGAGCAGCTGTAAAGCTATGGAGGGGTGTTCCTGTAACGTAGAAGCTATTGAGAACTTGGTAAGGTTCCGAACCTGTATGAACTGTTAAGCTATGGTAACTTTGTTCCTGTTTGAACTGGAGTTAAATAGCTATTTGGAACTGTTACGTCTGCCTTGAGGACTGTTGTAAAGGCGTATCGAACTGTTGTCCTGTACCTGATTGCTGAGTAAAGCTATGGAAACTTTGTCTCTGTTCACTTGGGCTTGAAGAGACCCACAGTCATGGCCTCCTATGCACCTCTTCTTGAAGTGAAGGTCTGAAAGGTATTCAGTGACAGCGTGTATGGTTGTTTGTCACAATCAGGGGACTTTGTGCCACGCCGTCTGCCAGCATTACTTTTCCTAAGGATGTAATGTAGGCCTATATTACATATAATGATGCTGGTGAGCCAGTTATACTATAGTTAGCTTGGTCCTTACGGAGTGTGAAGAAATAAAGAATAAAAAAAAAGGAAGATAAAAATATTTAAATATCTAGAGAGAAGAGAGAAGAGAGAGAAAAGAAGAACATATGGAAAAGTCTCCTTCCAGAGGGTTGAATAAAATACAGAAACAAAATATAAAAATAATTAGAAGAGATAAGAAAGAAATAATTAGAAAAAGTGACAGATAACCCAAAAATGACTCTTTAACAAAATTAAAAATAATGTGGAACGAAGTAGAAAAAAGAAGAATACAGCTCCCTAAAAACTACATGAAAAACAAAAAAACTAAGAAGGATATAGATTGAAGGAAAATAAAAAAAAATGAAAAACTATATCAAAAAACTTAACAAACAGAAGATAAATTTCATATATGGCATCCCACGCTGCGCAAGAATTACAAACAAACGATACATTGGGGAACACAGTAGTTCTTAAGGATAGGTGGCTGCGCGGATTTTTCTCATGCACTCAAGATCTTGGCCTTGCATTAAAATGTTTTTAGTACAGCTGACTGATATTATTTAATAAATACATCAGTACACTTTGAGTTGGTTCGTTCTTTTGACACGAATCGTTTGATGAAGCCCCTATTAAAGTTTTTAAACATGACGGACATTCGTCTCATCTGTGCCAGTCTAGTCTTTCATCTGGTCCTTTGCGTTTTTGTGTTGTTCTTTAACAGAGTTATCAGCTTAACTATTAAATTGTAATTTGTATTACATTAAATGCCGCGTCATCCACTCATGTTCGACGGGTGAAAATAAGTCTTCTAGAGGTATTTGTCAGAGATTTTTTTTTTTTTTTTTTTTTTTCTTTTTTTTTTCTTTTGTTTTTAAGGCGTTTTAGCTTTCATGTGGTGTTCGTCGGCTAAAGTGCTTGGGCACACTAGAGGACCTCGGTTTTTATCGTCTCATCTGTGAAAGATGGCCGTACTTAGTCATTAAACGTTGCAAAGTTGATGTGAGGAGGCGAAGGGAAGAAATACCCTGTACCCAGGGTTGTACTACATTCTGGTTTTTACTTTTTTTGTTTTTTGACACTTCGGGCCGAACGGCCGTTTTTCTTATTTTTTTTACATTTGTTTTTTTTTTTTTTTTTTTTTTAATAATTTGCTGTTTGGTTAAAGAGCACTTATATCCATTTTAATGCTTGATATTAAAGAAGAAACCCTTATTATATAAAACATCATCAGTGGTTACTTGATTAACATATGTTGTGGGGATGTGGTTTTGTGAAGAGGTCATGGGAAAAAATGTCTAGCCGCATTCATGTTTCATAGTTTTAATAATACCAGTCTCAGGTACAGGCATCTTTTGCATCGTGGTTTGTTTTTTTTGTTTGTATTTGTGTTGTCTCTTTGTCTTTTTGTCTTTGTCCCTTTTTATGCTGTGATCATTGTCTTTCTTTTTGTTGCAGTGTTTTGTGCGTGCTGCATTTTCATTCCATGGCGGCCGTCCGAAGAAAAAGGGAAAAAAAAAAAAAGGGCAAAAGCCCCTCCTTCAGCATCTCATGTTGGTTTGCTGTTGTTTTGGTAGGGTGTTTCTTATGGAAAGCTAAATTTGTTCAAGGACATGCCCACTTAGTGGATTGTATTGTGGGCTAGGGACGTGATCTTTGAAACCGCTACCCATGTTTTCTGCCTAAGTACTATTTTATTTAAGGTGGGAAGAAATGGAGCAGAGCTTACGGTCCGAGTCAGGTAGAGGGGGGAGGGGGGAGGAGGGGGGGGGGGGGGGGGGGGGGGGGGGGGAATGTGGGGGGGGGGGGGGGGAAAGGGGGGGGGGGGGGGTGGGGGGGGGATGGGGGGGGGGGGGGGGGGAAAAGGGAGGGGGTGGGGGGGGGGGGGGGGGGGAAGGGGGGGAGGGGGGAAGGGGGGGGGGTGAGGGGGGGGGGTGGGGGGGGGTGGTGGCGGGAGGGGTGGGGGGGAAATGGGGGAAGGGGAAAAAAACAAACAGTGACAGGGGCCCCCCCGCCCGGGTACCGCGCCCGCACTGGGGTCTGCCCCTGCTTACTGGGGTGTGGGGGGGGCTGGCGTTTTGTTGTTGCTATGCCCCTGTGGCCATCAACCGTTTTGTGGTTCGTTTGTGTGGAAGATATTTGTTGTGTTAATTTTTTTTTGGAGCTGATGCTGAAGTCGGCTAATAAGATTAGACTATTCTTAAATTGCTTCAGCTTGGAAAAGAAACTTGACTCGACCATCAACACCGAGTCAAGCGGTGATATAGGTGTCACAGTTACCTCGTTACCGGTGATACTCGTGTGGGGGTTGTGTGCTTGGATATGCTTTGGGCTCTGCGTACTGGGGTGCTCAGGTCCCCCCATTGTTTTTGGAAGTTGTCGCATCGACTTTGCTTGCTTTGTGCGGGTGGTGCTTTTTGCTTGCTACATCTTGCCTCTTGCTTATGCTGTTGTGCTACATTTTGTCATTTGCCACATCATTCGAAGGCTCCAAGAACTCTACACCAGAAAAAAGAAGAAAGAGCGGAAAAGGAACGAAGAAAAGCAGACGAGCTGGTGGAAAAGCCGTTTCCTTAAGAGGAAATCCATGAAAAAATGATGATGTTTGCATATGAATGAAATTTGTGGTGATGATGATGATGCTGAAGAAAAATGGAAGGAGGATATTTATAAGCCTTTCTTTTTTTGCAGGTTTTGTTTTTAGTGTCGTAGTGTGGATGCCAACACAAGGATCATGACAGGACTCACCACACACAGATATCAAGGGCAAACACAAACAGGGACAACAGTGAAAGGAACAGATATTGTCCGAACAATAGAATAAGATCAATCACCAGTGATGTAATATACGTAGATGTGATTGTGCCCACAAGTCATTGTATAAGACATAAGAAATAAAAAAAAATGGTGAGAACTATTTAGTCAGCAAGATTTGAGGACAAACAGTGTTGATGTTGGGTGGACACGCTATTTTCCAAGACAGTACACGATAAAGGTACCTACGAAAAAGTACAGCTTACAAACGGATCGAAGTGCCCTCTCTTTGCCTCTGCGAGAGCCGGAGGATCCCGCGATCATTGAGAGTGATGAAAAAGAAGATGTGTGAGGCGTGAAACAAGGCGAGCCGCCAATGGCCAAGTAAGCAGGCCAGTGATTATAAATAATATTTATTTAAAAGCCCCTTGTTGGTATTGCTGCAAGCGAGCAGGTTTAGTTTTTTTTAGGGCATAGGAGAAGGGTCGTTCTAGAATAACGCCATCGCGGTCGGTGGGTTACATGCCGTTTGACCGCGCGTTACTTGCACTCTACTAAATTAGACACAGACCATCTATTTACTGTGAAAGATGTGCATTGTGTGTTATCCAAAATCACAGGGAAAAATTTCTGTGTTTCCTGCAAAAAAAATGGGGAGGAAAAAAGGAGGGGAAGGAGGGCGGGGAGGAAGGGGAACCGAGAGCATTGGGGGGGGAAGGGAGGACCGAGCATTGAGCATGAGAAGGGGGCGAGGGGGGGGGAAGAGGAACCGAGGCATGAGAGAACTCTGCTTTTGACGCTGCATACGCATTGGCCAATGCAAAACTGAACATGAACATAGTTTTCATTTTCATTTAACAAAAAGTCAGGATTACGTTTTTGTCAACCCAGAAATTCCGAATTCAATGGGTCTGCCTTCACCTGATGGGATGCCTTCTTTGTACCATGCTCTGTGGAAAGGATCAACCTATGCCCCGTAGAAATAGAAAATCAAACTAGTGCCCGTATTAGAAGCACAGAGACACTTCAGTGTCGCTGATTCGATGCATTTGCTTGCATGTAGCAGGAAACCATGAATTTTGCTGCCCTGGGACGGATAAACAAGAATGGTTCATTATTTGTGAAGACACACACATAAATACTATTTTCAAACTCAATGCCAGTTACTGGCTCACTGGTTTGCAGACTTATTGGACCTTTTTTGTTTGGCGACGAAAGTTAAACTTTGTTTCTTGTTGGGGTACGTGTGGAGCAAGACAGACAGAACCTTCTTTGAAACGTGTATTAGAAAGCTCGAGGGCCATTCTTTAGAGAGTGGGTTTTGCCCGAGTTGTGGCCACAAAAACCAAAACGCTTTCACTGTCTCCAAAAGTTGAGACCTCAAACCTCCACAAAAGGCCCACTGCATGCATCCCCCAGAAACCTTCAACTCCACCAAAAAAAACAAAAGGCGCAACACAGAATCCCCCCATAAGAATCTGCCGGATGGCCAAGAAAGAGGGAAAAAAGAAAAAGTCAGGGAAAGAAAGTAAAGTATGGGTCGCATTGTCCGCAGGGACCAGAGGAATACGATTGATATGCTGGTTGTTTTGCTGTGTGACAATGAAAAAACTGGTAAAATAGAGTTAGATTGGTTTCACAAAAGCTGTTGTCTGGGGGCTAGGACACGCTGTGCCACAACCAGATGAAACATGGCATTGCAAAGACTGTAAACCCTAAAATGTAGACGAGGAGTACCATTGTTTGTGTGTACATGTTATCACCACCTAAGATTCTGGAAGAAAAGCTCTGCTTGCTTGCTCTGGTCAGTTTCGGTACGACAGGGGGATAACAAATTTAAATTTAAAATTTAATAGGTTAATTAATGTCCTATGACCGCAGCCCTTGGGACACCAGTAAAAAGAAATATTTTGGTCCTAGTTTTACATTTTAGTACTGTTTGTATGAGCGTGGTGTCATCGTCCAGACTTCACACAAGTACCGCATATGTTCGAACACTATAGCAGTTGACACTTTTCACCAGACTAGGGACCCCCCTTGCGACTGGTTATGTAAAATAGAAAAAAAGAAGGAAGGCAACCACACAATAACAAATTTCTGATTTTGTGTTGTAAGATAGTTGGAGGATGCAGTCTTATACTTTTATAGTCAAGGTGCGGCACCTGATAAATAACAGTATCTTTCGTTCTCTTTGGTTTGTCTCAGAGACCTTTTGTGCAGTTGAAAGGACTGAAATTTCCTTGAGGATAGCCAAATTTTGAAATAAAAGGACCTTTTACTCTTTTTTTTTAGACAGGACAGGTACTGGACCAGAAAATATTTCGAGTTGTCCGGTCGTTTTTAGTCTTTCCTTTTTTGAAGTTAGCGTTAGAGGAATCCAAGTAGTATCATGGGTACTATCTTCATGAAAGAGACATGCCATGTTTGATGAACACTAAGCCCGGAAAAGAGGTACAAAAGGACACATTCGTGAGTGCGTGGTGTGTAACATGTGTTTGTTATTTCCCTTCTGATCAAGGTGGGCCAGTTTGTCATTTTGTTCGTAAGAATTTGGTGAGCATGTTGTAGTTTACGTGTTTTGTTCTTTCGATTATTAATGTTGTTCTATCTGAGCAGGTTTCATTTTAAAAGTTATTTATGAAAGGACAATTAAAAGTTTTTAAAACAAAAAGTGGTCCTTATTTTGTTGTTAAGAATTTGAGCAGTTTTGACGTTTATGCAAACACTTTTTTGTTCTTTTCTGACTATTAATGCAGGTATCTGATGCCTGTTTACATTATGGATATGACGCACAAGTGTACTGTGTGTGTGCATTGCATGCTGGTGTTGTTTCTACACTCTGTGTGTGTTCCTAATTAGGGTGCTCGGTGCACATTACATGCGGAACACTCACGCTTATCCACAAATAAGTAAAAACACTCTCAAGCGCCATACACAGGCAGGCATATGGAAACGCATGTGTATCCCATCCAATTACTCTTACGATTCATTATACTATTTGCAATAGCGCCATGAAGGTTCTGTGTGTAATGTGCACAGCCCCCTAAATGGTATCGTGTAAGTAGCAAGTGACCTGAAATTATACTGGAAAAATATGACGAGAACTACGGTTAACTTTTTTATCCAGTAGGGCTATTTTATTGTATGGTTGGCCATGCATTAGGAAACGTTGAATTATCTTATTTTTGGTTTCAGTTTACTGCAATTGTGATTAGTTGAAAAATTAAAAAAGTCATCTTCCTTCGGCTTCTTTGTGTGGTTTAGTCTGAGTGGATTTATGTTTTTTGTAGATGTACAGCTGAATTAAAGACCCAGCAGAGATTAACGTTCATTTTTTTCTGTTCGGGCCAGGTTGTGAGCTCACTGACAAATTCCCCCATATCGCAAATAGAGACTGCTTCCAAGTGTTTTTTTTAGGGGGGGAGAGAACTTCGTAATAGGTGAGTTACACTGTGGACCAAAAAAGACATCCAAGTAGAAGAATGACACCTTGTTAAGTTATTACCAGGACCTAGTTTACCACTACACAAGGCGTGAGTGTATGCAGATAGCCTGAAAAGAGTAGTTTGGTGCAAAATGTGTAGTTTTAAATACTTTTATTCATTAAAACATCAAACATGTTCAGTGAAAATGAGTAATTAAAGCATGTTTTCAATTTTAAAATAGTAGAGGTCCCAAATTGAGTACAATACTACTGAAAAGAGCTATCGTAAACAGTCTGTTTTACGCTCGATTGTGGTATACAAAAAGGCAACGCATGAACTATATGCTAGGAAGATTTTTCGCCAGTGATTCTCCTGTCGCAGCACTTTTAGAAAGAAAATTCTGTGGGTCAGGTTCTTAGTACAAGGGCACCAGACATTTGGACAAAATCGGGAAGGTGGGTGGGTGGTGCATGTTCTTTAATTCGTTAACTTAAAGTCTCTGCATAATACATATCGTCATATTTTAGGTGTGCGATCTTCTAAAGTATTGCTTACTGTCGTTAAAATACATTATTTACTGGTGGTTGTGTGTGGTTACATGACATACATGATGCTATTTTTGTTGGAATTGAATGGTTTACAATTCCCCCCACCAACCTCCTCCCACACACACAAACACAAAAGATGATCAATATTTTGAATATTCAGTTCTTAGGTACCCAAATGCACATAGTGTAAATAATTATGGCAATGTAAATCATAGACGTACTGTATCGACTGTATTACCCAGCCTATTGCGTTGTGCCTGAACATCATTTATAAAAAACAAAACTAAAAAACTGGCTGACTTCAACTTTTAAACAACTAAAATTTTTAAAAAATAAAAACGAATTAAAGTTCAATAATTGAACTTTTTTTAAAAAAGCTTCATGAGAATTCGCATTTCCGACCCGAGCTTATTTTGTACTTGCATATTCAGTGATCGCGCTACGGAACATTGAAAACCTGTCCTCCGGCGACAATGTTCGCCAAACCAGTCTCTGCCAGGAGTCATGAAACAAAAAAAACCAGTAAAAAAAGCACAATATGAAATCCTTTGGTGAACGATTTATCGTCCTTGGGACTGCACTGAGTCATTTATTCAGTACTTTATTGCACTCAGTATTTAAATATTTACCAGGAAAACGCGCAGGGGCTCCCAATCGTCCTGCAATAAGGGTGGTCCAGGACTCTTCACAATATAGAGGACCACCGTCTGAGGCGGGATGAAGAGCGGTCCAGTGGCATTGCAAATAGCTAAAATAGTTTTCGAGTGCATCCGTTGGGGACCACTGCACATTCTTTTAGAGGGGTCATTGAGAGAAGTTAGTGCTTCAGAGACCCCCATATCACGGAGGTCCCTGGCGAGCCCTGACGCGACACTTATTTGCAACACGGAACACACATATACGCATGACAGCGCAAATGCATACACGACACATGCATGACTCACCCCACTAACACACAAAACATGGTTTAAAATTGACAGTGTTAGGACTACCAATATTCACGTGTCCGTGAGTCTTCTTTGTATGAACGCCGTTGAGTCTCTTTTGAAGTAATAAATATTGTGAAACACTCACAATACTAATAAGAATTATAGTTCTGCTTCAAAAACCCAAGTGAAAAAGAAAAAAAAAAAAAAACAAAAAAAAAAAACTAAAACAACACTGTGGACACATTTTGGTTTTTTGTTAAAAAAAAAAAAAAAAAAAACCAAAAAGGCAACATATCAGTCACTATCTTGTCCAGAAGAAGGTCAATGCATTCCTCACACCTCACATGGAAGAAAGCCGATATTAAAGTTTCATTGGAACTGTATCACTAGAATGTGTGTATTTCACACACAACATTAACTGATCAATATTTCTACATGAATCCTCAAATGTGGCAAGTTTCTCTAGTCTCGTTCTACATCCTTAGCATGCATTGACAACTTCCTCTGTAAAGGCAGGCATCTGGACTTCTGCACACAAGAGCCCCACACTTTCTTGAATGTCCAAAACCACGGTCTGCAAGAACCTTATCATTTGTAAAAGATTATCAAAAAACCCTGTTTTCTGTCACATGCGTGTCACTGTTCGCCCTCCCCAACCTTTGAAATGAAAGATATCACACCTTGTGAGTTATACAATCAAATATTTGATAGTTGATGGTGATGCTAAGTAGTTGGAGAAAAGGTTTGTGCTCTAGCTTTTAAGATTGATGGTCTTTCAATAAATACTTCACCAAAACAGTCTATGTAAAACAGCTACAGTGCGCCCAAAAGCCTCAACGAAGGATGGGGGCATGCTTTTGCAGGCTTTCTCTAACTGGCCAATCACACCAGGTGCATCAAACGTTCATGCATCACACTGAGAGTTTGTACAAATGCAGCTGATATTGTTCGACATGTCGTGGACTTGAACATAAATAAGCTATGTGCTGAATCGGAAAAATTCAGGCGAGCAGTCTGTAGAGTCAAGGACTACAATCCAGCATCTGAAAAGTGTGGCACGTCAAAGATTGATATACGAGTTCCCCGAGGTAGATGCGCTTTGATCAAATTCAAAACAATGCTAACAACATTGCAAAACTCGGTTAGCCTGTGTAATATTTCACTCTATCATTATCTTGTTCAAAAGCCATCGTCCCGCATATTCATGCTTGAACAGTTTTTTTTTGAACACTCTGTTCTCTTCCTGAACCTGCCACAGTCATGTTCAAAACCATATGTCACAAAAGTCATTTCTGTCTGTGTGGCCTGGACTGTGTGGAGTGGGTTGTGCTCACATTTGTCTCTCCAAGCTTGCTCCTGACTTTTTTTTTTTTTTCCAAGTCAGCTGAATCGGCAGCTGGTCTGTTACACTCTCCACCTCCATTCTTCCACTTCTGTCAGGCTTGACGACACTTTTTGGAACCCTTCCCTCTTATGTCGATTGAACCTCTCCATGTTGGCTTCTTCACTTCGCAGTGTCCAAGGTGAAGCGCGGGGGCCCAGTCTGGTGGATGTGTTTCAAAATTCATAGGCTGCGCACCGGAGAGCAGAGGGTCACAGACACACCGCAGCTATTTAAAACGCAATTGCATTTATTACATCAGTGTTCTCCACACCATCATCTTGCACTAATTTACAGAGTATCACAAACACGAGCTATCAAAAAGAGTAATGAGTGTCAAAGAGAATGATAGATTAGAACAGGTTGTTATTATAACTAATGTTAGCACAGAAGGTGGGGTAAGTTTGTACATAAGGACCTCCGGTATCCCCATGGAGGGTGGGGCGGTCCCTGAAGGGAGACCGAGGCATCACCCATTGCCGGGGGCCTCAGTCATAGAGCATATCAACACACTTGACGTAAAGCCACGGTCCTGACACACACTCATACACAGTAACACACACACTCAAAACCTGTCCTTCCTAGTCTTATAGGACCATAGTCACTGTTTTACACACACACACTCCAACCCTTCCTTTCCTTCTGTTAGTTGACCAGTCAACATGATGCCACGCCATTTTGATGGTTCTTTTGTGGTATAAACATGCATATTTCTTCTTCCGCTTCTTAACATCAGGCCGGAAGATTCTTCTGCACTTGGGGGGGGGGGGCGGGGGGGGGGGGGGTCTAGTAAGAATTTTAAGAAAACAAATTGGAAAGTGAGGAGCTTAGTAGGTAGTGTGATTTGTTTAATCTTATGTCATATGTGCACACAACACAAACACACACACAGAGGCACAGATATAGGGATTGTTACTAAATTTTTGAAAATATTCAAAGTCATAATTATATTTACATCAGTCGAAAGAGGAATCATAAGCTTCCAACGCGTGCAATTCTTTTAAAATCGGATCCCTGTCAAAAGCATACACCATTTTAGAGGTGATTTTTTCAAGAGTTTAATATACAAAAAAAAGAAAATTGTGACCAAAATTCCTTGATTTTAGAAAGGAAAAGTAGCATAAACTTAAGAAATGATCAAACTAATCCCAAAATATTCATACAGTGGATAGGCGTCGTCTATAGAGAACATTTTGCACAACAATTTTGCTATAATTAAATGATGGATACAATCAATTAACTCAAATTGACACCCCTCCAGAATACAACTTCAGAGACTTAGCAAAAAAATGTTTAATTTCTTTTGTAATTGCAAAAACATTGATAAGTAATGTCATTTAAATATAACAACCAGTGAATAAAGTGTTCTGGTTTAAAAAACACAAAATACATGTGCTTGTAGCTTATTTGAAATAATTTTTAAAATGATTTGGATCGAAAGATTTGGTATTGTACTTAAGGGAAGTAAATCATGTCAGAAATTATTTCCTTTGGTTTATAGCCGTCCTCAGTAAAATTAACTCCCCGTACCAAGAAAGAAGTATTCAATCAATGAATAAATGTAAAATTCAATATCAAAATATCTGCGTGGATTAACAATATAATACTAATAATAGTTCATTGTGAACAGGCGGCTTTTTGGAAACAATAAAACCTTCATACTAATAAAAAAAATTTTAAACCTTCAATGGTCCAGTGCTTTTCGTTTCTATCTACAAATAGCGCACCAAACTTCTTACATTCGTCACATTTGGAGTTGCATCGTATTTAAAAAAAACAACAAAAAACAACAAACAGACAAGCAATACTGTCTTTTGAAAACCCCTACTGCGACTTTTGGTAAATTGGTTCAGTGTGAATAGAAATCAAAAAGGAGAGTGCAAACAAGGTTTGGTATGAACTCAAATTAGAGAATAAAAAGTAATTTATAACACACACCTCCCCATGAGTGTCTCCGCCCACCTTTCGGAGTTATGTGTTGTGACTCTCCTCTATCTGCACTCTCTTTGGACGTCTTTTCGCATTTGCTTTCTAGCATCTATTTTTTTTTTAATCTATTGGTCATTATCCGCATGTAAACAAAAAATCTACCAAATACTTTTTCTTCGTTGAGCTCTCCAAAATCGGATGTGTCGGCACTGCACAGCGGGTAGACAGTGGAAAACTGAAAACGCACACACATATGTACACGTACCCATTAGGCCAAATGGCCCAAGAACGTGGAAGAAGAAGAACGACACGATGTACACATAATACGACACAACAATGAAATGCACCGGAAGTGAGAATTGGAGCTAGAAATGACGATAACATATCTGAAGTAATAAGTTTCTTTAGGCGTTCCCACATGGCATTGTACTTCTCTGTACATCACACATGGAAACTTGTCTGTCCAACGTGCAATATAAAATGAGTATATTAAAATTAAAAAATATTTCAAAACAGCCTTAAGTGTTGTTTGGATACAAAAATGTCAAGGTTTCGGTATGAGCTAGGACACGTTTTGGTGTACTGAAGCATTAATACCGTTGTGTGAAAAATGGTGTCTGTACATGGGAGAAAGAGTGTGTATGGTGATGTGTATGCGGGTGTTGTGTGTGTGATAGTGAGCATGCATGTGTGGCATACATGTGTGCTTGTATGGTGTTTTGTTTTGTCGGGTTGTGTTGCACGCATGAAATGTGTAGGTTAGTATATGTTTGTGTGCGTGTGTTATCTGTGGCCTGTGCACTGCGTGCGACGGTTTTGTGTGAGGGTGTTGTGTATGTGTGTGGTGTATGTGTCAGTCACCATGCGGGCTCTTGTTGCATGTGGCTTACCGAATAAGGGGGTAGAACGGGTTGGCGTCGATAAATATGTGTAGTTTCTGTGTGTCCGTGCGTGTTGTGTGTGTCGGTGCGTGTGCGCGTGTGTGTGTGGTTAGAGAGAGAGAAGAGAAGTTGCTTTTGTATATGCGCTGTTGCTGGTTAATGCCGTTTTTGTGTGTCTGTTGATGAATAATTGATTGTAAAGCGCTTTGGGTCATCTGAGGTAAGCGCTATATAAAATGAACAATTATTATTTATCATTATTATAACTGAATTAGTGTACATTTCATTGTGACAATCACTTACAGAACAGTCTACAAGAATAGTCTGCTGAAAATGTTGCACTGGAGTGCTGAATCACTGTCTCCACCCATTTCTTTGAATATCTGAATACAATCAAAACCACTCATACTCTACTATCACTGTATCAGCCGCATTTGCTACTAAAAAAATATTAGAAATGATTATTTTTTATTTTTAGAACACACTCTTTCGGTCTTTTAAATCTATTGAATATAAATCTCTTCCTTCTTCTAATCTTATGTGGTGGTGGTAACTTCTTAACAGAAGTAATGTGCACACTTTAGGGGGGTGATTAACCCGGTGACACATAGAAAAAGAAGCGAGAAGAGGGAAAAGAGGAGAAAAGGAGCACACATTACATTATCGTTTTCCAAAGAAGGAAAGGAATACAACGTCCACCTACTAGTTTTACTTGGGTCAAGCTCAATATCTAGGTAAAATCAGGAGTAGCAAACAAAATAAAGACCTAGTCCGGGCCTGGGGAGGGGGTCGCCTGAGGACTACATGGGAACTGGCCAGCCGCAAGCTACTAATTTTCAGGTATGCCAGTCCCAGCCAAGCTCGGTGTAGCCGCCGGGAACTAGACTGAAGCCGTCTAGGTCACTCCATAAGACAGATGTCCAGGCGTCCCAAGCAAAAGGACAAACAAGACAATTAATCCCTCTACGACTATTGGGATAAAAAAAATATATATAAACCTAGGGCCCTATGCTGCAGCGAGATTTTTTTTTAAAATACGAGACGTACCGGTAGAAATAGGCTAGTACAAAATAGATGACACAATTATAATTTAAGGCAGGTAATAATACTAACTGCAAACAACAGAATTGCATGATATTCAGACTCCAAAATTAGAGGTTACTTAGCAAACTGTGTAGGCCCAGAAACAGAGAGTAGCTTTCTAAAGGTCATCTGTGGAAAGTGAGGGACCAACATCAGGCTAATAACAAAGGAAGAACCAGAGCCGATCAATGATTTTGCCACACCCCCCATATTTAATGTATCATAACAGTCGTTTTTTTCCTTTGCATCCAATGCCAAGTCAATCATGTACTTTACTTGTTGCTAATGAAACACGATGGGTCAACACACTGTGGGGAAGTTTGAAAGGCATGTCTGAGGCAAGATGGGCGTCACTGAATGACAGATCTAGGATAAAACGGTAAGGAAACCTTGGGCGCTAGGTTGTACACTACTGGAACATACGGACATGCACCAGAATTATTCGCACACGGTACTAGATAACACATACTCTTCTAGGTTCATGTGGTGCTGAAAACAAAATGTATACACGAAATAGCAATACAATGGCCGCTTGTTTTGACACGTCTATAGACAAACAGGTAACTTACGTGATCAACGAACTGCTTCGAACCGGTTAACGAAGTAAAATGATGAAGCTCGGAACCGGCTAACGAATGTGTCCAACGTTAGTTTTGAAGTATCTGCAAATCCTGTTCAAAGGTCACTCGGCTGTCCGAATCTGGCAACAACAAAACCTACCCCCCTCTGACCACGCTCGCAGCGGCGGGTCACAAAGAAGTGAGAACAGCGGCTCGAGCACTGCCCATGGCCCTGCGCAATCGCGATTTTTCTAAACATCGCTACCATACTTTTGAGCAGTTTCTAAACAGACGCGTTGTGTCTCAAACATTTCATGGAGTTAAGAACCTGAGCGGCACGTTGTTGGCTCCCCGTTACCGTCAGTCAAGACGGATTCGGTAAGCAGGTTATTCAGCCCGTCAACCGCTCAACGGTCTTCCGCATGTCAGACTATGTCGACGGCGCGGTGACTCACAGCACGGTCCCTTGACGGCAACTCCCTCGTCAAGGCCGGCAGCTTTCTCCCGTCCGCCCAGACTTCCAGCAGGCGGCACGGTGTCCCACCACGCTGCTTGGGAGTTCACCGGGCCTCCATGTGGGTACTCGGTCTCTAAAGGGCCGGGTGGTTTCTCCTGGTTTATCCAGTCAGTCCACCCAGAGCTCGTACGTCAGCGCTCTCCAGTGGATTCGGACGTGGACCTGAGCTAAGCCCGCTCCATCCAAGGCTGGACGTTAGCAGCGTGTCCTGGCCCGGTACCAGGCCACTCACCAGGGAATGGAGTAGCTTGGTCCCTTACCAAGCTGCCTAAGCTTCTGAGACCACTCCAATCAGAAAGCAAAGGGCTTTTTACGTTGTGCCCGGGTAGGTGGCAGAAGGCTAACCGTTTCGCTTTAGCCTTCTAAGGCCGAAACAGAGAAGCTACTTGAGACAGGAATTCTTGCCCCCGGCCAAGATTGAGCTTCCACTTCTAAGTTGGAGGAATCTTTCTCCTTTTATCCCTCAAGGGCTGTGCTTGGCGGACCGTTTGATTTAGGCCAATCGCAGAGAATTTGGGCGAAATTTTTTCGTCATACGAATTCTCCGCGGTTTTCAGGCTCTTGAGTCCGTGAATGAACCAGCCGTTTTCTATCGGTTTTTGGTTCATCGTCGGGCTCTTCAAGGGGTCTATCATGGCTATTATTGAAGCATCACCCGCCCCCGCTGGGGCAAACTGCAATTGTTTTTAGGTGTTGGTAGTGTATGGCTAGAATAGATTGATTGATTTTAATTAATATTACAATCTATCTAGCTTAATACCTACCAACACCTAAAACAAAAAAGGGTCCCTCCCTTCCTCCCTCGCTTCGGATGCTTCTTTTTTTTTATAGGGAGTATCAGGAATGAGGGGAAGTCACCCCGGATGACTAGGCTACGGTACGCTATCATGGGAACTAACCCCACCTCGATAGCCGGCCTAGTAGGTTGATATGATTCTGAAATCATATTTTTCCCTGGGTCTATCATGGCTATTTTTGAAGCATCACCCGCCCCCGCTGGGGCAAACTGCAATTGCTTTTAGGTGTTCGCTAGTGTATGGCTAGAATAATGATGGATTTTAATTAATATTACAATTCTATCTAGCTAAATACCTACAACACCTAAAACAAAAGGGTCCCTCCCTTTACTCCTCGCTTTCGGATGCTTCTTTTTTTTTTTAGGGAGTGATCAGGACATGAGGGGAAGTCACCCCCGGATGACGAGGCTACGGTACGCTAGTCATGGGAACTAAAACCCCACTCGATAGCCGGCCTAGTAGGCCTAGCTCCGTGGCTGACTTTGTTTCTTTGATGTGTTAAGGTTAACCCAGGTCGGTTGGTTTTGCATGCAATTGTCTTTAGGTGTTGGTAGGTATTTAGCTAGCTAGCTGGTAATATAATTAAAAATTCCATCAATCTAATTTAATCATACGCTACCAACACTCAAAACAACTGCATTAGCCTAAAACAACCTGGAACCTTACCCTCAGAACATAGCTTACGTAAAAAACTGGCGCGTCATTTGGTATCTTCAACCGAGTCCTAGTTTATCAGCTCAAGTTCTTTCGGACCATACGTTCGTTCTCTTCCAAGATATTATTCTTATTTGTTCCGAGTCGGTCCTCGTGAGAAAAAATTATCGTTCAAAACTTTTCTAAAAAGTCTAAAAGTTCTTTATCCGTCTGGGCCTCATAAGCCGGTTACTAGCCTCTTTACGAGTCGTAGTATAGTACTCCTTTGGCCTCTTCGGTTCTCGTCTCGTTCAGCCAAAATGGTCTTTTCACGAGTTGTTTATTTCGGCCCTCCTTTCTGCTTTTCTGGTTGTGTAAGAGCCTTCTAGGTTCCCATTTCGTTCTCGTGTGTTTATTCCATGCCGCTCTGTTCCAGGAGGCTCTCTTCACGGGCCTCCACTTCTACACGGAAGTCTGGAACAATGCTTCGTTGGATAAGTCGCATCCGCGCATTGTCTGTCGCTCCGAGTGGCACGCTTTGCACACCCTCGGGGGCCCCCGCCTAGTCCCCATCCCTCTACGACCAAGTGTTGGAGAAGCTGGAGGGCGAAGGAGGTCCCCGTCCGACCACCGGTCGAGGTCTTTTGACTGGGACTTCGGGCAGACATCCCGGGATCTCGATGGGAGCTCGAGCCCGGAAGGCCATAGGCCTCTCGACACCTCCCTGCCCGGGGACGCCGAGGCCTACAGGCTAAAACCACTTCCCCGTCGGGAAATCCCCGATGGTATTGTTGGTGCCTCTCAGGAGAGAGTCTCCCGGTGTTCGCCCCAGTGAGGGTAACATCGGTTGAGTGTTTTCCCGGCCAGGAGGCCGGTCGACACGTCGACGGACGGATGAGGCCTCCCCACCGACGAGGCCTCCCGGCCTAGGCCTCTCCGGCTCCATCAGGCCTCCCTCGGTGGGAGGCCTCGGTGTGCCGTGCCCAGAGGCCGCGGCCTCCCCGGTCCTAGGCCTCTCCGGACCCGGGCCTCCCTCGGTGGGAGGCCTCGGGCGCCGTGCTCGGAGGCCTCCCCACCGACGAGGCCTCCCGGCCTAGGCCTCTCCGGCCTAGGCCTCTCCAGCTCCCTTCTTGCCTCCCTCGCACCGGTACCCACAAGCCGTTCGGCCACCCCGTCCTCCCTCGGTGTGAGGCCTCAGTGGCCTTGCCCTGAGCTCCTGCGTCCTCCCCCGTCCTATGCCTCTCCGGACTCCTTTCCTCCCTAGGTTGGGAGGCCTCTGTCGCCGTGCTCGGAGGCCTCGGCCTTAGAGTCCTCCCCGTGTCTCCGTCGGTCCTCCCTCACCATGCCCACCAGGCGGACCCGGGCCTCCCTCGGTGGGAGGCCTCGGGCGCCGTGCGTGGCGGCCTCCCCGGGCCTGGGCCCTCTCCGGCTTCCTCAGGCCTCCTTCGGACCCGGGCCTCCCTCGGTGGGCGGCCTCGGCAGACCGTGTGGTCAGACAGCTACGGTCTCCGTCACCGTCCGCTACGGAACGCTCGGTCCATGGACCGGCGGTTTCGTCACCGCCCGCTACGGTCAGTGGACCGTAGCCACCGGCGGTAGCCACCACCGTGGCCCGAGGGCACGATGTCGGTTCCCCGTACCGTCCATCGTAAGATGGAAACGGTAGCGGTTCTTCAGCCCGTCCACCGTCACCCCCGTCAAGACGCAGCGGTCTCCCGTCCGTCGGCGTCCACCGGCGGCACGGTGACTCACCGCATGGTTCAACGACGGTCCTATACCAGGTGGTACCGGTGCACCGTCCCGTCGGTCCGTCCTACCACACGCGTCCGGCATTGGGCGTTCACCGTCCCCTGGGTCCCCTCACCGGGTTCTGCCTTCAGGGGTACTCGTCTCAAAAAGCTCGGGTGATTTCTCCTGATTCTAGAACAGACTAGTCCAACAGAGGATCGTAACGTCGCGCTTTCTTTCAAGTGGCAGTCGGAAGTGGACTTAGCTAAGTCCGTCTTCCATCCAGGCAAGCGGCGTAGCAGGTGTTCTGGCCCCGGTCCGGCCACTCACCAGGGAAAGGAGTTCTGGTGTACCTTGCAAGCTCCTAAGCTTCTGCGACCACCTACCAACGCGAAAGCAGAGGCTTTCCTTAGTCTGTGCCAGGAGGATGGCAGAAGCCTAACGTTTCTCTTTAGCCTTCTAAGGCCGAAGCAGAGACGCGCCTTTGCGACAGGAATCTTGCCCAGACCAAGAGTAAGTCTTCCAACTTTAAGCAGTTGGAGGAATCTATTGTCAAAGCCTCAAGGGCTGTGGCTTTGCGGCTTCGTTGGTTTCGGCCCATCAACAGAGAATTGGGGAATTTTTTCTCCTCACGAAATCCTCCTGTGGTTTTCAGGATCTTTGAGTCACGTCGAAATGAACAGCCGGTTCTATCGGCTTTTTGGTTAATCGTCGTGGCTCTTCAGGGCTTTTATAACAAGAAGAGTTCTCTTGTACCATTAATCATCTGGCTAGATCTACTTCGATCTGATGATCTCTAGCTCTTGCTGCTTTGATCGATCGCTTCACGATCCATTTACCGGTTGGGCAACGGGACCGTCGGTTCCGTCCGGTTCTTCAAGAACCCTCATGGGTTGATTCTGAACTTCAGTTTGTCACGGTGGCTTTTGGACTGGATCACGTTTTTCTTTGTTTCATTCAGTCTGTTGCAACGGTGCCTAGTGCGTTCAGTTTCTTCGATTCTGACGAGCATCAGGTTTCTGGCTATATTCAGTTTCATGCTTTCTGGTTACACACAAGGGTTGTTCAACGATTACTCATTCAACCCGGTCCTGTAAACCGTTCTATCAAACACTTTTCCGGCCTTTTCGCGACCAGCCTGTCAGGACCTTGATTTCTGACTTGGGTAATCGTTACAAGTCATGGCGTTTTAAACGGTTATTTTCTGTTCCTCAAATCATCTACCGTTTCTTTCAGCAGTACCGTTCAATGGATGTTTCCACGGTTATCCTGAGTCACTTGGATACTCTGTTATGCATTCTCGCAGTAACTAACCGTTCTCCTTGGAAGTCTACCTGGCCAAGGGAAGATTCAGTTCCGTGGGCTTTTTGTGATTCATACGTTCAGTCGTGCTAGGTGTCCATGTGACTACCTCCATTTTCCCTCTTCTCCAAGCCTTCTAAGCTGTAGCGGAGAAACTCCATTGTGACAAGAGTCTTAGCCGGTCAAGGTTTCTCCAACGATAATACAGTGGAAGCATCTTTGTTCCAAAGCCCTCAATGGGCTGTGCTTTGTGACGTTGGTGATTCGAGTCATGGCTGTACTTGAGCAAAACCTCTCCAACGAGCTCTCTTGCCAGTTTTCAGGCGCTTGGAGTCCTGAGTGAACAAACCTTTGAGTGGCTCTAGCATCTCTTGGTATTCTTATGCCGCCAGCGACTCTTTGGGCACTTAAAAGACGGTCTGGAGATGAGGTTCGACACGGGTCGGATCAAAGTCTCAGCCCGGAGGCACAGTCTCGTTTTCTCTGTTGCGGTCCGTCCGATAAGTACGAAGTCGGTCACACTTTGCAGTTTACTCCTCAGACTTCTTAGTCTGATGGAAGTCAGTGCAGACTTCCCGGAGACTCATTCTCTGCCAAGGTATACTAAGCCCTTGCAGAGAGACAGTCGGAGCGTGGGGGCTAGCCGCTCCTCATTCACGGTTGCCAAATTCTCGCAGCGGGTTCAACAGTTCTACCCTTGTTGCCTTCCTTAATGAACGGCCCCGCTTCGCCGCTCTTTCGAATGATGTCTGTCTGGCAGGCATGGTTTTTACTTGCCTCTGTTTCAGACCCGTTTCCTCTCAGCTCAAACACGAGTTGTTCATCAGTGGACTCGTTCACTCGTTTCCAGCCATCCGTTTCGGTCTGGTCAGTACCGATCGGACTCATCTGTCCGGGTCTAACATGAATCTCATGCCCAGCGGTCAGATCACTAAACATCAGTTTCAACTAAGTTGTTCGACTGGGTGTTCTTGGGCCTTCCTTCAGCCCCCCACCCCATTTTGAGTCAGTGCTGTTGGAAATGGGTTAAGTCGAGGTGTGTTTAAGCACGTTTGTCCACTGTTCCGCTTTGTCTACATGTTTCTTTCGGTGGGTGACATTTCCCGCATCATCTAGGTTTGATTTGACGTCATGCGATAGAACTATGTTGACTGTTTTCGGTCTGCCCTACGTCAGAGCAGTTTTTTATTGCCTTCTACGGTCTTTTTAGCTTGTAGATTTTGGTTACGAAGTGCAGTGGCACATTCGTTCCTTGGATTCTCAGAGTTGCTAGTTAGAGGTTGAATCTGCTGTTTGCGGATTATCATCTTAATCTTTAGTACTAGCTGTTCTCCCGTCGTCGGTCTTTGCTGCCCTCATCTGAAAAGTCTTGTCCAAATGTGGGCCAATTTGTTTTTGACTCAGTCTCGCCACGTCGATCGATATTTTTCCACCGGTTCGAAAGGGGCGTAGGAGCGTGTGGTGGCCGAGGCGGCCACTCATAGTCAGTTTGTGTATCGTCCTGGTGCTCTAGGGACTCCATGCGGGGTTTTCGTATCCCCTGGCTGATTTTTCAGTTCAGCCATGTTCTTCCTGAGAGCCTTCCGGATTTTGCCAGACTCTTTCGTTCGGTTCGTCTCTTGGTGGTGACAGAAGTACTATCCGTTAAGACCTTTGTTAACTGGTCCAGTCGGTAGAACTCTGCGTTTTCTGCACGGTCTGGAAAATGTCTCTGCACGACCCTTTCGGGGTACAGAGGCAGCCTTCATCACTACGATTTCCTTGCCATGGCTTTTCTGTACGTCACCCTGTCTCCTCTCTTCTTGAGACGCGGTTCCGCGTCCTCAAGATCTAGCCAGGACTTCTCGAGTCCTCAGTCGTTCAGCAGAAGGATCGGCGGTCTAACGGCTCTCAGCTTCCTGCCCGTCAGTCATAGAGTTCTCGGTATGAGTTACCTTATTCGGTCACCTTGATCGTCTAAACCAGAATCGGGGCTTAGAACAGATAGGCGGCGTTCCCTGCTCTGGTTTCGCATATTCCATCTTCGTTCCGTCCTCGGCGCCCGACGGTTCGGACGTGTTCTCTGTCCGGGCGGGGCCCTCGAGGCTTCTCGTCCGGAAACGAAGCTTCTCTAGCTTTTGGAGATCGCGCAGAACAGTTCTTCAGCTCGAACTAGAGACACGAGGCCGGGAACGAAGCGTACGCTTTCTCTATCAGGAAGTTTTGTCGCCCGGGAAGATAGTTGTTGCCCAGAACGCCGTCTCAGTCTAGACCGTCAGTACGGAGACAAGTCACAACGACTCCCCCTCTGGTATTTAGTGGGTAGATCATTGCAAGATGTTTGGGTGGAAATATTTGGAGTAGCCTTTAACTTCCCTTTCTAAAGCCACACATAGGCAAAGGAGTAAAAGGGGTTAATCAGGCTTTTTGGAAAGGGGATGGTCTAGTGGAATTACCAAGTTTTAAACCCCTAAGGGAAAAATAGCGCCCAGCCCAGGTCGCGCCCCAGCGTGGGTTGGGGTACTGAAGCATTACCCGCCTCCGCTTTGGTAATCTGCAGTTGTTTCAGGTGTTCGGTCAGTATGTTAAAGTAGATTGGTGAGTTTAGTAATCCCTTACTATCTATTTAATAATACTTACAAACACCTGAAACAACGATCTATGGTACCCTCCCTTGTATCCTCCCACACTAATAAAGATGCTTCTGTAAAATCTTTGAAGGCGGAAGTAGAGCTCATAGGCCAGCCACTCGCTAAGACCGGTAAGGGGGATCACTCCAGCCCCAACATCCGGCTAGGGGTCACGCAGAGGCTACCTTCTCGTTTTTCTATATGCTATGGTCTAGATCCAGGTCGCTTACGCTAATGCAGTTGTTTAGTTGTTCGGTAAGATAACGTTAAATAGATAGTAGGGATTAATTAAAAAAAATCCACACTCTCTTTGACTCTGCCTTTTCTCTTTGACTTAATGCCATCTACTGTCTTCTGCCTACTGTCCATTCTGCTTGCCCTTGTTCTAAAACTCTATACAAAGATTTTCTCAGCCAAAGACGAACATACTAGGCTTACACTATTTCTTAGTTTAATTAGTCTCAGAAACTGCAGCATCACAGCATCTGCACTCACTATGCAAGAAATGTATGAGCGATCGACAAGAATAGAAAAGAGGACCATTTTAAAGTGGTATTCTCTTTCTCACAAAAAACAACAACAAAAAAACTACCATATTTTACGGACTAGTATAGGGTAATATATTTTGTTTCACATACTGAGACCCCTGAGCCTTATGAAATGAAAAACATGTATGTGAATTATGGTCCAAAAATATGGTAACTAAAATAATG
>CM065700.1:23795436-23809303 GCA_017654935.2 Phymorhynchus buccinoides | reverse complement strand
TTTTAATGCAAACAACCTTGTTTTGACTGAACCTCTTGTACTAATGGGCTATGATAAAAAATATCTGAATCGATACAGTTTTTAATTTAATTCTACTATTGGCTAAACAGTATATTATATGCGTGTAAAATAAATGATATACACCCAAGAACATTAGTCTTTTTGAAAAAAACTACAAAATCGATATAAAATTGAAGACTATAATGCAAAAATAAGTATGGAACACTCAGAATTTATTTTGAAACGGGCAGCATATATGCCAGCTATTGTTAATATCTAATTTGTTTTAATTCTGTTCTGCTATGCATTTAATACTTCACCAGACTCGAAGATCTCCATGTCTTATGATGTTGGTAAATATGCTGTTACTTATACTTTTTATGTTTCTTTTTATGAAAGTTGAGGTCATCACATTGTATATATGGATAGTTAAGAAATGGAAAGTAGATAAAAACTTACATCCAACAGCCTCTCTCTCTCTCTCTTCTTTCCTTCCTCTTTCTCATTCCTCTTTATAACAACATAATAATATTAGACACATGAATAGTAACATAATGGAATTTTATTTGCTTCTCTGACGTTTTCCAAGTTTTTCGTTTATTTGCTTTGTTTTGGGTTGTTGTTAAGTTTTCTTTTTTCTTCTTCATATGTATGTGTGTGTTTTGTTGTTTTTCTGCAAATGAAAAAAACCAATTTAATAAAAAAAATATATATTTTGGGGATATCATGGCATGGTCAAGGGTTAAACAGCCCTTGATGGTTCAAGGGCTAGGGGGGGGGGTGGGGGGGTGGGGGGGGGGGGGGGGGGGGGGGGGGACCATTCCTTTTCAAGATGACTCCAAAAATTGTTAAAAATTGGGGAAAGGAGCATCTCCCCAAGCCAAGAACCCATTTGACAATTGTTTTTCTACATTCATTTTTCTCTAATTTCAGAGAATTTTGTAAAAAGTAACATGTCTGTAAACAAAGGGATGGAATAACTTAAAAATAATTTTGTTTTTCTTAGAAAGAGCAAAAGAGAGAGAGAGAGAGAGAGAGAGAGAGAGAGAGAGAGAGAGAGAGGGGGGAAACAAAAAACCCATAAGGGTAGCTAGATGGGCAGTTTTATCAAAAGTGAGAAACTTTTCTACCTTAAATTACGGTTTCCAACTGATTTCAAATCAGTTCTATCGAAACCACAAACAGGATAATGGAGAGAACTAAACAAATGCACTTCCAGTCTTTTTGTTTATTTAAAGGGGGAAATGAGCCAAAGGATTCCACAATTTACACATTCAACAACTCAATTCAGTCCCCTTTCAAAATAATGACCATAATCAAATAAAGCTGGTTTTTGGTAAACTAGTGGATTCTTTGGAGGAGATAATTTTTTATATACTTTCAATTGCTGCTAATGTATATGTTGATTTGTTTATTTGATAATGATGGCTATTCTGCATGTTTGAGTTGATCATTGTGATGTTTAGTTGCTTAAAGGAATATTGTCTTGTTTGCAACATGTATTATGGGGAAAAGAACCTTCATTGCAAGGGGGAAAAAAGACGCTTCTTACCACCATTTTTTTTATGGTACATCCACCACTTGGCTCGATGCTGATTCCAAGATTAATTAAAAGCCCCCAGGGCCAACGGTATTTATAAATTCTATACAAGGGGATAAAATCATTACAAAAGAAAAGAAAACAAATTTGAAGGAGAAATATTTCCTGCGCACTAACATAGGCATATTGCGCAACTAAAAGAACGCATAGTCCTCACTAGGTTTAGACAATGAAAAAGATAAAGGATACCTTACATAGAAGGATTGCACAAAGCAATGGTCATGATCTTAACATTTTATTCACAATTTTCATTGTCAGTAAAAGACACGATAACAGTTGATTCTAACAAACCCACAAAGATAATATTACTGGTGTCCACTTAAAAAGAATGACTTACCAACCACTTTATCTGATGTGCACTTAAAAAGAATGACTTACCAACCACTTTATCTGATGTGCACTTAAAAAGAATGACTTACCAACCACTTTATCCGATGTGCACTTAAAAAGAATGACTTACCAACCACTTTATCCGATGTGCACTTAAAAAGAATGACTTACCAACCACTTTATCCGATGTGCACTTAAAAAGAATGACTTACCAACCACTTTATCCGATGTGCACTTAAAAAGAATGACTTACCAACCACTTTATCCGATGTGCACTTAAAAAGAATGACTTACCAACCACTTTATCTGATGTGCACTTAAAAAGAATGACTTACCAACCACTTTATCCGATGTGCACTTAAAAAGAATGACTTACCAACCACTTTATCTGATGTGCATTTAAAAAGAATGACTTACCAACCACTTTATCCGATGTGCATTTAAAAAGAATGACTTACCAACCACTTTATCTGATGTGCATTTAAAAAGAATGACTTACCAACCACTTTATCCGATGTGCATTTAAAAAGAATGACTTACCAACCACTTTATCTGATGTGCACTTAAAAAGAATGACCTACCAACCACTTTATCCGATGTGCACTTAAAAAGAATGACTTACCAACCACTTTATCCGATGTGCACTTAAAAAGAATGACTTACCAACCACTTTATCCGATGTGCATTTAAAAAGAATGACTTACCAACCACTTTATCTGATGTGCACTTAAAAAGAATGACTTACCAACCACTTTATCCGATGTGCACTTAAAAAGAATGACTTACCAACCACTTTATCCGATGTGCACTTAAAAAGAATGACTTACCAACCACTTTATCCGATGTGCATTTAAAAAGAATGACTTACCAACCACTTTATCCGATGTGCATTTAAAAAGAATGACTTACCAACCACTTTATCCGATGTGCATTTAAAAAGAATGACTTACCAACCACTTTATCTGATGTGCACTTAAAAAGAATGACTTACCAACCACTTTATCCGATGTGCACTTAAAAAGAATGACTTACCAACCACTTTATCCGATGTGCACTTAAAAAGAATGACTTACCAACCACTTTATCTGATGTGCCCTGCTGGCTAAGGTC
This sequence comes from Phymorhynchus buccinoides, assembly GCA_017654935.2. Taxonomy (NCBI): domain Eukaryota; kingdom Metazoa; phylum Mollusca; class Gastropoda; order Neogastropoda; family Raphitomidae; genus Phymorhynchus; species Phymorhynchus buccinoides. The sequence continues at coordinate 23,806,263 of CM065700.1, read as the reverse complement.
TCTGGAAATCTGCCATGAAGCTTGCGCAAAGTTGGACACATACCGAGTAAATGTGGTTCCCTCTGCACGAGAAAGGGAAAAACAAATTCAAAGGTAAAGTCAAGTACATGCAAATTAGCAAATAAAGTATGATCAACAACAATATGAGCACAAACAAGCACGAGAACATAAACATGAACATAAACACGAGCCTGTCTTTCACATTTACTACGCTTATAAGAAACTCGCTTATAATCAAGCAAAAAAAAATTCACTGCCAAACTCCTTCTTTCTTCTTATCATAACTCGGATATAAGAAAACTTGCTTATAAGAAAACTCGGTTATAATCAAGCAAATTCCTTCTCCCATCCGCAATGGAAACTCGGATATAAGAAAATTATGTCATACAAGAGAGTTGGTTTGCGGTTCATTTTCTTATAAGTGAGTTCTATTTTCTTATAAGCGAATTGCCATTGACAACATTTTCTTAAAAGTGAGTTGGACCTGAACTGAAAGGAAAATGAAGTTGTTCCAAAAAGGCAAAGTTTACATCAGACCCGTTGCGTCACAGAGAGTCTAACCAGTACAGGCACTTGATTGCAAGACTAATGGAGTTCTTTTTGTTCCTTTATTTCATATTCTGATTCAGTATTCTATGCAAAATAAATGTTGAGCAGAAGAAAAAATAAGAGTGCTTGTACTTTTGTGTTGGTGGTAGAGAGACTGCCCATCCTTTTATTTTCAGCAGCAATGGCAGAGAGGAAAAGGCAACCCATTTCTTTAAGAATAAAAATACAAATAACTGAATATGTGGACAAAAATCCACATAAACAAAAGCAAACGATTGATGAAAAGCTGCATGGGTGGACAGTAAATGGTAATATTTCAGTACAAGAAAGGTGAAGAGGTACACAATAACAGTAAAAAGGTAAAAACAACTTGTTAGTTGAGTGGTTGTACTTGTAGGCACCTCTAAATCTTCTTCTTAAGGTCTGTGTACATGTTAACACTATTCACAAGATATTTTATTTCTCCATGGCAACACAGTGAGCTGTAAGTCATATTAAGAGTGGACTATCACTGTGTTGCCATGGGGAAAGCGAAATATCTCGTGAATCGTGTTAACGTGTACACAGACCTTAAAGACCCACCACGTCACGTGTCAAAATCATGGTTTTCACTCTTATAGCTGGTAAGAAATCTTAAGAAATCTTCCAAGCATAAGAGGGAATGTGACACATGACGTGGGGGGTCTTTAAGTAGACTATTTTTATTTTATGATGTAAGACATGCACCAAATTAGGAAAAAAGGTTTTCTCTTCGTTTTGTTTTTCAATCTTTCTTTTTCTCTTTTCCCTTTTCCCCCATTCAACTTGGTTATAAGGGAAAAAACTTCAAAATGTTTTCTTATATCCGATTTTCAGATATAAAAAAACTCAGATATAAGAAGCAAAAAATCATCTCCCTTTGATTTTCTTGTAACCGAGTTTTGCTGTATTTTGATTTTATGATGTAAAACATGAGTCATAAGTCATAAGTCACAAATTTCTTTATTGTCCATTGGCATTATACAAATGCAAATGGAAAATTGTCTTCCACCGTGTAAAATAAGTCAAATACATCCAAATTAAAATAATTAAAACATAAAACAGAAATTTACATTTAAACAAATATGTTACTCACATCATACCCAATCATTCGTCTGCTCTTCACTATCTTGCTCATGCAACTCACCACCACTTCTGCTTTCATTTTTGTTTTTAATTTTCTGTTCTTTTCTTCTTTTTTTCATGCACCAAATTAGGTACAAGATTTTCTCTTGGTTTTATGTTTCTGTTTGTCTTTTTCTCTTTTATTTTTTCCATGTTTCCCATTCAACTCAGTTATAAAAAAACACCTTCAAAATGTTTTCTTATATCCGATATAAGAAAACAAAAAATTATCTCCCTTCGATTTTCTTATAACCGAGTTTGCTGTAACTGACACTCTAATCACACACACACACACATATGTGTGTGCGCACCTCCCACCCACACAAACAAACAATATACTCTTTTTTTTTCTCCTCCCCCCACCCCCCCACAAAATCAACTACACACACACAAAATTCCATTACTATATCTCTTCCAGTCAAACCAGCGCGGTTCCTTTTCAGCAGGGGGAATCACTTGAGGGTGCCCGCTGAGTCGAGAAAAAATGTCGGTGGAGCCGCACTTGCTGACGCCAGCCAGGAAGAAGTATGGAAGACAACGCAGCGAAGTTGAGGCAGACCAATTTCCAGTCACTTTGCTCCACCAGCATGGGTTTCGACTTTGGCTAATGAATGAGCCCCGAGGCTGTGGGAAAATGAACATATATGCGTGTTCAAGCAGATCTATACACAAAGACACAAATGAGCATATCATGATATGCACGCACACGCACGCACATTTGTGCACATGTACACATATGCATACATGCACACACACACATATACATGAATATGCACATAAACCGCAAGCGCTAACAATAGCAACATGAACTACCGGTAGTAAACAAACATACACATCACAAAAAATATTTTAAATCATCACACACACACACACACGCAAGCAAGCAAGCATGCAGGCACTCGCACGTGCACGCAAACACAGCCATGTAAGGTCAAAAGAATGCAAGGACAGAAATGGTGGGGAATAGAGGGCAGTTCTCAATGTGTTGAGAAGGATGCTTGCATCGACTTTTTATTACATATGTCCAACTTTTTTTGGCTGTCCATTCTTTTCCTTAGTTTTGTTTTCATTTTTAATGCATGAATGTGTTTCCTTGTTTGTACTGTGCTTATATGAGACAACACTGTAATTTCTCTTAACGAGATAATAAAATATTTTTGACGTTGACTTTTGACAAAACTTTGCCACCAATCCTGCGGAAGAAGGCCCTCAACTGTCTGAAAGGAAATTTCTCTAAATTTGACACGGTTCACATAATTGTATTATGACACTTCTAGCACCATGATCAGGAAATACTGTGTTTCCCAAAACCATAGGAACACCAGGGGGAAAAGAAAACTTGGGTTCAAGAAACAAAAAGGAGAAAAAGATGGAAATAATGAGAAACAAGAGAAGATATACACAACAAACAGTGATAGAGGGAAAAAGAAAAGGACAAAGATGGGAGAGAATGAGAGCATTTAAAATGTCAAACACACGCATGCATGCAACCTTGCACACACACATACACATCAAATTAATTACTGTGTGGTTCTTTATGAGAGAGACTTCATCAAAAGATACCACACATCTTCATTCATAATGAACGGTATCCTGTTGATGTGAGTTATGTTCCTTGCTTTGGGATATCATTTTTAATGATCTACAGGGAAAATATATGAACATGTTTGGATAGTATATTAGTATCCAATATTTTATATTAGTCAGTTTATTGTATTGGTTATCTTGTTTATGATGGTGTTCACGGGTGTTTGTCTTTTTAGCATCACCCTCCTCCTCTATGGGAATCTGCTATTTCATCTCATTTTCAAAAAACAAGTTTTGAAATAATGCGAGTCATTAATTTTGAGCACGGATACTTACCAAAGCCTCAGCTTGTGGGTCGGAGACTAGTTTGGGACCCATACAAGGCACGGATGGTGGTGTGTAAGGTTCAAAGTGTTCTACTGGTACCCTGCTACCAGTTCTGCACAAAGAGACGCACAAACACACACACAGACACATGTGCACACACACACACACGCACATACACACACACAAACACACATGTATGCATGCACACACACACACACGCATACACACACAGTCCTGAGACATGAAACGCTGGGGAGACTTCTATTTTTAGTTCTTTTGTTTTTGTGTTGATTTTTAGTTTGGTTTATTTTTCCTTCTGTCGTAATGCACAACGCTGTATAAGTGTCCAGTGGGACAGAGCAGCGTAGCCAGATTCAGATTCAGATACATGATATATTTTCATTTTCAGCATTTGAATCCACCTTTATCATAAATTCTAATCAAGTTCTATCAACAGTACATTAGGTTAATTGCATTTTCAGGATTAAATTATACAGTATTTTAAAATAAAATTATATATATATATATATATAAAAGAACAATCCAATCATAGCTGTTAGCTGTCACCCAATCTTCTTTATAAGAGGGGGGGAGGAGGGGGGGAGAGGGAAACCAAGAGAGAGAGAGAGAGAATGTATCCAAGAAAGACTGTAACAGGAAGCTAAAACAGCAGGGGTGACAATTATTCATTAACATTAGAAATTAAAAGGTTTTTTTAAAAGTTAAGACTTAATTTCTCCTTAATTCATGGAGCGTTTGAACATGATATACGTTAAAACTTATAAACATAAAACATTTATAAGCATAAAAATTCCAAAAATACAAAAAATACTTAACTCCCTTGTTTTCATTTCCTTGGCACGAACATATGAAACATACGGAAAAAACAATGGAAAACGATCCAGGGGGTGGGGTATGTATCATATGAGAAACATACAAAAAAAATGGAAAACGATCCAGGGGGTGGGGTATGTATCATATGAGAAACATACGAAAAAAATGGAAAACGATCCAGGGGGTGGGGTATGTATCATATGAGAAACATACGAAAAAAATGGAAAACGATCCAGGGGGTGGGGTATGATCATGGGGTGTGGTATGTATCATACCCCACCCCCCACATCGTTTTCCGGTTTTTTTCGTATGTTTCATATGTTCATGCCAAGGAAATGAAAACAAGGGAGTTCAGTATTTTTTGTTTTTGTATTTTTGGAATTTTTATGCTTATAAATGTTTTATGGTTTGCAATTTGACTGAACGAACGAAATATAGGGCTTTACGCCCTCCTCGACCTGGGAAGGCACATATGGGACATTTGTACTAGGTTAGTATGATGAACTAAAAATAAAACAGAACAATACATAAAAACAATACGAGGACGTGGACAATACATAGAAAATGAAAGGGGGATTCAAAGAAGCGCAAGTCTATGATTAACGTGAAAGGATTTTAAAATTTATAAAATAGTTATTTGTGTCAGATGACACTGATTAAATTAATTGCAATGGAGTAAAATTTTAGTTTAAAATTCGTTTGTTGTCTGATACCTAACCGAAACCAAATCTCCCCCTGAGATTAAAATTTAAGGGCTACAGTGTTAAAAAGTTCAAAATATTTTATTCATAAAAAAACAAATTTGGCCCTTATTTAATTTTAAAAGAATATATGTACAAATATTTATTCAATATTTACAGGGCATGTAAGTTTATATAATTATTTACAAAAGGTGAGATAGAATATTGGTTTTTTTATTGTCCTACCAGGGGAAGGTACTCCTGCCCCCGGGACTTCCCTATAAATAGGGGAAAAATTTACATCTCAGACTTTTAAGGGCCACTTTAAAAGCAACTGAATGATTTTATTTAATATAACTATCTATTCTATCTATATACTTACCGTTTCACTACGAATGAGTTATTCCTTCCAATTTGGAGCAAATGCCAATTTACCAAAGACCAAAAAGTTCTAGTCTTAACAAGACTAGATTACTTCCCTTGGTCTACACAGCCAATACCACTAAGCTGCCGTGGATCCCACTCGCTACGTCACTTCCGGGGAGGCAACTTTAAATCATGATAAATTTTTTAAAACCAACCTTCCCAATGATGTTTTCGTCGTCGGGAGGTGGGTGGGAACCTTTGATCGTAGTGAAACGGTAAGTATATAGATAGAATAGATAGTTATATTAAATAAAATCATTCAATCTATTCTATCATGTTACCGTTTCACTACGAATGAGTTGATTCCCAGCGAGGAGGTGGGTAAGAAAACATTGTTGAAGCTTCACTCCAACAAACAAAAAACAATACCCACAAGACAAACCTGACATGGAACGCCAGGGATAACCTGTAAGGGAGAGGACATTATAACAAATAGACAATCAAAACATCCATACCCCCAAACAGCATATACATATGCATACCAACATCAGAACAAAAAATAACATAAGTTTACCGTTAGGCCAGAGAAACAGGAGTCTGCGCAAGCACCACCTTCCTGATGCCAAAGGTGTCGTCCTGCCTTCTGGCGGAGAAATGGCGAAGGTAGAAGCTAGTAAAGGTGGACTGTGACTTCCAGTACGCAGCTTCCATAACGCTGGAAAGCGCCACTCCCTTGATCATAGCCAGGGATGTGCTGATAGCTCGGATTTCATGGGCTCTCAGGGGGTTAGTGGGCAATGACTTGTCGGCACTTATATACGCTAGTTTAATAGCGCTCACTAACCACCTAGAAATGGTTGACTTAGAGATATCCCTCATGTATTTCTCGTTCAAAGAAATGAACAGACGGCGTTTGTGCCCCCGGAAGGGGGAGGTTCTCTTAAGGTAAAACTTAAGGGCTCTGACAGGGCACAGGAGCCTATCCGAATCATCAGGGCCGAGAATAGTGCAAAGACTCTGAACAGTAACCGAGGGAGAAGCAATCTGAGCAGGCTGATTCTTGGCCCTAAACTCGGGCAGAAAGGACAAGGTGACTGACTGATCCGAAGTATTGAACTCAACGTCGGAACCAAGACCACTAAGAGCATGAACATCGCTAACCCGCCTAGCAGTGGCCAGAGAGAGAAGAAAAACCGTTTTGAAAGTTAGCAACTTCAAAGACAAAGAGGACATGGGCTCACATTTATCCCTAAAAAATGAGAGGACCAGAAAAACATCCCACTGAGGGAGGCGAACACAGGACGAAACAGAAACATTACGCACAGCATCAATGAGATGGGAGACTTCAATGGCAGAAGAAAAAACAGGATTTTTCTTGCCCGTTGCCACAGCAACGGTATGAGTAACGGCAGACCTGTAACCACTCAAAGTTTGGGCGGATAAGCCGCGGTCCTGGTACAGGTGAGCTAAAAACTGGGTGAACTGTGGACCAGACGGGTCTAAGGGGGGAATGTCATGGGCTGTGCAAAACCCGAACCAAGAAGCCCACCTAATGTCATATAGCTTATTAGTACTCTGTCTACGAGCCTTAAGGACTAGGTCAACAGTCTTGTCTGGTAAGAGTCGTGCTCGCAGTCCGGCCCGCATAGTAGCCATGCGGTCAACTGAAACAGCTGGGGGTTGGCGTGTCCTACACCGGTGCGAGGCTGAAGCAGAGTGTCCCTTGTGAGACGAAGCGGAATGCTTGGAACGTGAGACAGGCTCTCGAGCTCTGGAAACCATGGGCTTGTTTCCCAGAACGGGGCGATGACAATCATGCGGGGCCTGTCGCGGCAGTATTTCTCCAGCACTTTGGTGAGAAGTGACGTCGGAGGGTACGCATAAGTTGACATTCCTGTCCATGAGATCGAGAAAGCGATGCGCGCTAGTGCCTGGGGGTCCCTCATAGGTGACACATAGAGAGGAAGCCTGCAGTTGTACTTTGTGGCAAACAGGTCCACGTGAGGTTTCCCCCAAAGGAGCCACAGTGGGAGGAGGGATCGGTGAGCGACGGTCCATTCTGTGGGGAGAAGTTGTCCTTTCCTGCTCAGCTGATCCGCTAGGACGTTTAACTTCCCCGGGACGTATTCCACTGAGAGTACGATCTGTCTTGATTGGGCCCAGAGGAGAATCTCTTCCGCTTTCTTTGAAAGAGCCGGAGACCGTGTTCCTCCCTGGCGACGAAGATATGAGAGAGCTGTCGTATTGTCTCCGCAGACGGTGACCCATTTCCCGGAGAGAAGGAGAGCAAAAGACTTCAGGGCCCTGGCTACTGCTTCCATCTCCAAGAGGTTGATGTGAAATTTCTTCTCTGCCGAAGTCCACTGACCCGAAACTTCGACTCGATCCAAATGGGCGCCCCAGCCCGTCGTCGAGGCATCTGTGTGAAGAAATTGCTGCTGCTGCATGGGACGGATAGGCACCGAGCTGTTGAGCCACTCGAGATTCATCCACTGTTCCGTCGACTCGAGGAACCAACTGCCGAGAGACACTAGCTGCTCGAGAGGCATCTGAGACAGTTTCCTTTGCGACAGCAGTCATTGCAGTGGCCGCTTGTGCACCCGTGCGAGAGGAAGCAAATCCGCTACCGATTCCATAAGTCCCAGGAGACGGAGAAGCTGACGAGCAGAGAGCGAAGTCTTTAGTCTGAACGTCGAGACAATCTCGAATATGGCTTTGACCCGAGCTTCCGACAGTTGCACTGAAAACCGCTCCGTATCGAACTTCATGCCGAGGTAGCTGAAGGAGGTTGACGGAGTCAGCTCCGACTTCCCGTCGTGAATGCGAAAACCCAGAGTCCTGGACAGTCGAACAAGAGTGTCTGTTTGCGAGAGGCACAGGGCTTGCGAAGCTGCTAGCAACAACCAATCGTCCAGGTAAACGTGAAGACGAATTGCCTGGGACCTGGCGAGACGAACGAGTTCCTTGGTGATTCTTGAGAAAATCCAAGGGGCTGGGGACAGGCCGAACGGAAGGGCAACAAACTGATAAGTCTTGTGTTTCCAGACGAAGCGAAGGAAACGCTGACGTGAAGGATGGATGCCCACGTGAAAATATGCGTCCCTCAGGTCGATGGACGTAGCCCAGTCGTTCGGGAGAATGGAGAGACGGATTGAAGCTGCTGTTTCCATTTTGAACTTGTCGGTGCGAATAAACTTGTTGAGGGGGGACAAGTCCAAGACCGGGCGAAATTCTCCGCTTTTCTTGGGGACCACGAACAGACGAGAGTAGAAACCCGGTTCCGTAGGCACAATCTGTACAATGGCTCCCTTTAGACAGAGCGCAGTGACTTCTTTGTCGATCGCTTCGAATTTTGACTGGTCTTGCGGGGGCGGGAAAGAGATGGGTTGGGCAGACAGGGGAGGTTCCCTGGAAAAGGGGAACCTGAAGCCGACCCGCACGACCTGACGGACCCAAGGGCTTTCGACCAAGTGCTCCCAATCTGAAAGGCATTTCAGAAGGGAACCCACACTTGAGCCGGTCGAAGCGCCTGAATCCCCCAAAGGTCGTGCGGGCACTACTGAAAAGGCTGTTTCCGGGCTGGGAACGGGGCACGGACATATCGGGAAGGACCCGAGGTGCCCGAACCCCGTCCCGAGAACGGGGGACGGCGGTTGGAGGAAACAGGGCGACGCTGGAAAGGGGGGCGTTGACGCTGGCCCGCTGACTGGTAGTTGGGGTAGCGAAAGGAACGCCCTCGAGACGAACTGGCTCTCGTGGAGACAAAAGGAGGAGGCCTGAAGTCCATGCGCGCGCGCTTGGGTTGGGGGGAAGCAAACCCCCGGCCGGCAGCCCTGGTAGCCAACTCCATGATGCGTTCCTGGCCCCAGTCCAGTCTCCGTTTCTTGACCCGCTCCAGGTTGTCCTTGAGGGAAGCCTGATGAAAAGTAGAGCGAGGATCAGTGGGGCCAGAGCGAATGTTCGAATGATCCAGCAGGGAGAGAGGTACTTTACAGTCCTTGAGGACCGCGTCCCTGAACGTGGCCGCTAGCTGCACCTTAGAAGAGGAGGCCACGGCCGAAATGGAGCTCACAGCTTGGTTGAGAGAAGCCAAGGCAACACCCAGGGCACGCTCGTCGACGTCATCACGCAGCCTGAAGTCTTCAGGTTTGGAAGTGTTCGTTGAACCGGCGATGTGCGCCAGAGACTGAAGCATTGACGTGGCTAACGACGAGGCTCGAAGAATAGAGTACATGGACCTCTCCAAGTTGTTGAAGGCCGGCTGGCCCATGAGGACCGAAGTTTGTCTCACTCTGCGCCCATAACTAAGGGAGGAACGATCCTGCGGGGACACATCCGAGTGCGAAGGCACAGGCACAAAGGGGTTTGCCAGCTGAAACGGTGGGAAGAAGTCCTTCTTCACAAATGAGCCGGGTTGAGACGGGACCGGTTCCGGCTGAGGGGGAGGAGAGATGTCGTCGTCGTCCACAGGCAACGGTGGCGGTTGAGACCACAGGATAGAGTCAGCCTTACGCAGCGCCTGCCGAACGAACGGTGAGGTGTGAAGCGCTAGTCGAGCTTCCTTCTGCGCTTGCAGCTCGCCAAAGAACTGCGGTTGTCCCGCTGTCTGAGATGATTCGAGCTGCACCATCGGTTTGATGTCCTTGCAGTAGGGCTGAAGGATATGCAGATAGCCCTGATAATTGCCCGTCGAAGGGATTGGGTCTGAACACACAGGGGGATCAGTCACACCACTGCCCCGCTCAGACTGAGAGAGTTGATCGTCGTCGTGGTCAGATCTCGACGGGGACCGCTGAGACCCCTGATACCCAGTTCTCATGATGCGAAACACTTCGTCCTGGACGGCTAAGTCGAAGTCATCCAAACCCTCACGAGGCGACGACTCAAACTCTTCATCCACGGAAGACTCTCGTGGCCGCGCTGCATGACGCTTCGAGGGGTGTCTGGCCTGATAAGCATCCATGGGGGGCTGAAACTCATCCGTACGACGGGGGCCAGGTTGACGTGAAACAGGCTCCAGAACAGGCATCGGAGGGTCCGTCATCGATAGTGCCGCTCTGTGACGGGTGTCCGTGACGGTGGAGACTGGTGGCCGCGTGCCGCCGGCACGGTAACGGACAGGGTTGGTCCGTGAACGGGCCGCACGGGCCTGGGCGAGTATTCATTGAGGACATCGATATTTCCGTGTTCAAGAGTCCGCCGAGGCAAGGCCCTACGCGGGCAACGGCTCTGCTGGGTATAATGCACGTCCGTACTTCTCGCCCTACGCGGGCTACAGGACTGCCGATCATTGTGAGAGTCCGTACCTCTTGCCCTACGCGGGCTACGGAACTGTTCATCATCGAGAGAATCCGTACCAGTCGCCCTACGCGGGCTACGAAATTGCCATTCACTGTGAGAG
>CM065700.1:23747936-23790436 GCA_017654935.2 Phymorhynchus buccinoides | reverse complement strand
AATAAATAAAAGTATGAAACATAAATTTACATAATTAACACACAAAAAAGTAACTCTCACACCACACCCAATCATTCATCCGCTCTCCTGCTCACTCATCATGCAACTCACCACCACTTCCGCTTCATTTTTAACCCTTTCTTTTCTTTTTTTCCTCCTTTCCTCCTTGTTCCTTTTCTCTCTTTTTTTCCCCTCTCCCCCCCCCCCCCCCCCCCCCTTTTTAAGGTAGGCTTTTTCCCGCTCCTTTTTTTTTATCCTATTGTCTGTGTGGCTGACTAAGATGGACATTTCCAAGGTTATTTGATACAAAAATGTCTGGGTTTCTGTGTGACCTAGTGTTTGGTGTACTGACTGACACATTCATACTGTGTGAAGCTGGTGTATGTGTGGAAGAGAGTGTGTGTGTGTGTGTACGTGCGTGTGTGCGCATGCATATGTGTGTATGTGTGTGTGCACGTGAATAAACGTGTGCATTAAAAGAGTTAAGTGGACAATCACTACAACAACAACAGTGATATTAATGATGAAGATGATAATAAACAATGAATAAGTAACATGGGAACCACCACCACTACCAATACTAATATAAGTAATAAATAAAAAAAAAAAAAAAACAAAAAAAAAACAACAACAAAAAACAAAAAAAGTGTGTCTGACTAGGGGGTTTTTTCTCGGAGAACTTCCGTTTCCCCCCTCACCCCTCGGTGCCAGGGTGGGGCAACCCACTTTGGGGTCAGACATGGGTTTGATGCGCTAGGCGGCGAACCCCCCCCCCCCCCCCCCCCCCTCTATTTCTATTTCCATCCCCCCCCCCCCTTCTCTCTCTGTCCTTTTCATTTTTCAATTGAAATGTAATGTCAACTTTTGCTACATGTGTTCACTTTAGCACGAGATTTGTTCTCTTCACCAAACCTCCCCCTCCCCACCCCTTAAACACAACTGACCCTTATTTCCAACTTCTACCATCTGTGATTGCGTACTCACTGTCCCCAACCTCTCTCACTTCAATCCCCCCCCCCCCCCCCCCCCCCCCCCCCCCCCCCCCCCCCCCCCCTTGATTTGTGTTCACAGCCTTGCTCTTTGGTTTCAACTTTGTTGTATCATTTACACGTTGGACTGTAGAGGGGAAGTATTGTTTTTATTTTGATCTTGATGTGTGTGTTTTTATTTTTTGCTCCTTCTGTTGCCTACTTTTTGCTCCTTTTGCTATATTTGATGTTTGCTGTTTAATTGCTTGTCTGTGTTGATAAAGGCGCATTCGCCGAAATATCCAGTAGTTTTGTTTTGTCTCTTGTGAATAAAATAACGTCACTTTGCACTTGTCGTGTAGTTGTTTGTTTGCTATAAGTAATAATAAGAAAAACAAAAATGATGATGATGATGATGATTGTGATGATGATGATGATGATATAACACATCAGTAGAACCATCAATGAGGACAATAGGCCTACTTCTGATAATAATGACATCAATAAAAGCAATGGCCAATGCTATTATTGGCATCAATCATAATAGCAAAAATGATAATAATGACATAATGTTGAACAAGATAACACAGAAACACACCCACATCCATACACTCATACCCACACATACACACAGAGACACATGTACGCACGTGCATGAAATAATGAATGAAAGAATGACATCCCTAAATAAGCTGAAATAAGTCTCACAGAAAAATATTAACTGCCCCCTCACCCCGATTACCTTCCCCCCTCCCCCTCCTTACCCCTAGCCCTTTCCCCTTTCGCCCTCTCTTCTCGTCCATATCCCCTCCCTCCAATTCCTGATTGTCTCCCCCCCCCTCCACACCCTTTCCCCCTCCATTCCCTGTCCCCCCCCCCCCCCTCCCCCTCCCCCCCTCCCCCTCCCCCTCCCCCTTGTTTTGGTCCAAAGAAACCTGTCAAAGATAGTAAAGTCATGCAATGACCGATTGTAAATATCACATTTCTTAATGTGCTATCAACAAATATGTAAGCTATAGTCTAATTTAGACTCTAAATAAATAAACAAATAAAACCACCAATACTAATATTATTATTACTAATGTATTCAAAAATCATCTAGACAAATCTCCAACTTATCTAAAGTTACTTAATTTAGAAGTTTAGGAAAATTTGACTGCATACACCTTGACCATTATTTGTAATACTGATGCATTGATTGCAACTTTAGACGGGACTTTCTAAAAAGCTTGACAGCTTGTTTTGCCCCTATCTACTCTACTACTACTACTACTACTACCAAGTACTGACCTTCCTTTGCATCTCAAAAGATGCTGCCCCCATCAACGATGATCTTCTTCTTCTTCCGGTTAAGTACCCACAATCAACAATTTGATTTTTATGGTACTAATAGGCTATTTCGGTCGAGGTTCGAAGTCGGAGAGCTGGGGAAAATAAAAGAGAACGAGAGAAAGACAGAAAAACCTAGTCTACAAAGTACAATGACCCAGCCAGTTGGAGAACTCCTTGTGGATCCCCCAACATGATGCAGCGTCAAACAGGAACACTTTTTAAAAAAAGTGGACTAATCGGATGGAAACTTGAACTTAACCCTTTCATCACCACTGTCGCCCCTTGGCGCCACAATAATGTAACACCCATGTCACTGAAAGGTATCAGATGGTCTGGTATCCAGTGACCTTACATTCTTAATAGTGAGAGGTAAGGTTAGGCCCTATTCTATGCATGTCACAGAGGAATCCCCAATATTGCAGACAAAGTCTTTTCTCTACCCAAGTTAGTTTAATGGTAAATTTTGGCTGAGGAATGGCTAGCGTTGAAAGGGTTAAGCCTATTCTGCCAACATCGAATCCAGTGCTCAGCACACATCCCATCATTGGCAAAACCTCCATCAAACTCATCAAAAGTCATGCAGATTTAAGATTACAACACGTATGGATCCGTGCAGGGCCAGAATAGGGATGGGGTTTGAAGCAGGGTTGGTGTAGAGTCCCACAAGGTTCCGTCCTTGGACCCAGCCTCTTCCTTCTCTACATCAACGACTTGCCCACTGACCTGGTTTCCACGGCACGCCTTTTTGCGGACGACACAGCCTGCCATAAAGACGTCTCCAGTACAGAAGACCAGCGTCCAGCAAGATCTCGACACCCTTGCGCAATGGGAAGAACGCTGGAAAATGACGTTCCACCCGGAAAAGTGTATGACGCTGCACATGACAAGGCGCAGAAAGACACTAGCTGGAGACTACACCCTCCATGGACATGTGCTGAAGAGTGTCTCCAGTGCAAAATATCTAGGAGTGACTCTGACCAACGAGTTGAAATGGGACCTTCATGTTAGTAACATCACCAACAAAGCAAACAAGATCCTAGGCTTTGTCAGGAGGAACTTGTCCGATCTGTTTTGGAATATGCCAGTCCTGTATGGGATCCTACCACAACAACCTGCATTGACTCCATCGAGAAAGTCCAGAGGCGTGCAGCAAGGTGGACCATGCAGGACTACAAGCAAACCTCCAGTGTCGACAGCATGCTGCAAGAACTTGCTTGGCCTTCGCTGCAGGAGAAGAGAAAAAAGGCGCGACTCACCACCCTGTACAAATACAAGAACGGGCTCCTGAAAATGGAAACCAAACACATGCCAACTACCAACTGTCAAAAGAAAACAGGACGCCAGACCAACACGCAGGCGTACAATGTCCGATCGTGCAGGACACAGTACCGTCAGGGAACCTTTTTCCCTCGCACGATCCCGGAGTGGAACTGCCTCCCGGAGAACATTGTCGCTGCACCATCTCTTGCATCCTTCAACTCCAGGCTTCAACACCACCTGAAGTGGACCAACGCCCCAGACCCTGGAGGAGAGCCAGCATCAGCAGGGCTCTCAGCCACATCCCAGCAATGAAACCCTGAGCAAACGCCCCCACCCCAGTCCCTTAATCCCCATCCCCAATTGTCTTTTTTACCCCAGTAATTAGGGATTTGTTTTTTTGTCTCCGTTTCATGTGTTTGTCCGTTTGGTTGAGGCCTGGGCACTGCCTTATGGAGTGTCTAGGGTCGGCTAGTTCCCAGCTTTCTGGGGGCGAACGTGAAAATTAGTAGCTGCCGGCAGCTCCCTGTAAATATCCCTATCCCAGTCCAGAAATAGGATTTTTTAAATTTTGTTTGCTGCATCTTGTATTTTTCTACTGGACCCAAGTAAATTTAAGTAGACTGTGTGTGATAGCTGATTTCTGTCTTTGCTTTTCTTTTCTCTCTCTTCTGCTTCTTTTTCTTTGGTCACCCCCTAAAGTGTGTGCATTTACTTCTATAAAAAAGAAGCTGGCCACCACCACGGAAGAAGAAGAAGAAGAAGAACAAAAAGGCCTAAAATAACTTGCACAGTTTGTTGTGTGCATTTGGGAAGTGCTTGCATCGTCTTTCGCTAACTGCACCCAAACTGTAAGCCGCCATCTTGATTGTTAACAACTTACAAAGGCCTAGCTTTCGTTTTTGTTATTTCAGTTGGAGTGCCTTCTTTGTTTGTTTTTCCTTAGCTTAGGTTTGTTTTTTACTTACAACTCCTAACTCTAACCCAGTCTCTGACCCACCTCCCGGATTGGGCTGTTTATCCGTGAATCGCGCCGTGGCTGACCAGTGACCTGCATGGATCCACATATATATATTCATTAATGATCTGCCAGACTTAGTGCTCAGTAGTTGTAATATTTTTGCAGATGATACCAAGATTTTCAATATGGCTTCTAATAGTTCTATTATTCAAAGTAATATCAATAAGTTACAAGAGTGGTTGAACACTTGGAATTTATATTTTAATGTGTCTAAATGTGGTGTCAAGGTTGTGCTTATTTTATGAAATATAATGATGGACTACATCAGATAAATCCACTGACAGAAGAGAAAGATTTAGGTGTGACATTCGATAATAAATTGACCTTTGATTCTCATTTATATTCAGAGAGTAGTCAACAAAGCAAATCAAATGTTGGGTATTATTAAGAGAAGCTAAATTTGAATAAAGATGTGTTACTGAAACTTTATAAATCCTTTATTCGACCTCATTTGGAGTATGCTAACATAATATGGAATCCATTTTTAAAGCACCAGTCTATACAAAAAGAAAAAGTCCAAAGGCGTGCCACTAAAGTGACTAAACTACTTAAAGAATGCAAAAAATTGACTTATTTATGAAAGGCTATGCTATTTGAATTTACATTCTCTGAAAGGAAGAAGACTGAGAGGGGACCTTATTCAGGCATACAACATTTTCAATGATATAGATAATATTTCAATTGATTCCATATTTTGTGTTTCACATGTTACTAACACTTGTAACACTCACAACAGAACACCAGAAATTCTGAGAGTAAAATTTATGTCATGTATTGTAGAACTAATAAAAGAAAATGTTCTTATTCACACAGAGTTGCTAATCACTGGAATTGTTTATCATCTAACATGAAATTTGCACCTAATACATTCAAGAACCTTTTGGGTATAAGTCCAAGATTCAAAGATCTTTTTTGTGATTTTGATTAATGGATGGCATCGAACATTATTATTTAGGCATGCAACCAGACCCAAAAAGAATGCTAGTCAACTTGGCCTTTTACCAGGTCGGCCTCGGGTGCAAGTCAACTCGGCCTCAAGGCGAAGCCCTGGTCATTTCGTCCTCGGGTTCACTTGTCTACTAGGAAAAACGTGCACTTGGCTCTATCCGTATCAATAATTATTTGCGATAATAGAAAATTTCATTTTACTAACAGAGTTGCACCTGTGTGGAATAAATTACCACCTAACATGAAAAGAGCACAGAATACTAACATTTAAAAAAACCTTCTCGACGAATGGAATGACTATGTATAAGGCAGTTATGTGTGATTACGATGAATAATATTAATAAAAACTGAGTGTGCGACAGACCGAGACAAATAACTAAATAAAATGAAAGATGGGACAGGAAAGCCTTACGGCTATGTTTTGAGTCCCAAAATCCTAATATTATTATTTGGTTAATGTGATGTTGATAGGCATTTTATACTGTTGCGGAATGGCGTTGCTTGCATCAGTCCTCAAATAATAATATACACACACATACAGACATGCACCCACAGACAGACAAACACACACACAGAGAGAGAAACAACCCCCCCCCCACACACACACACACACACACCGAGGCCGATTTGACTCATAGTATAGGGCGAGGCCAAAACGACCAAAAAAAGCGGGGCCGAAGTGACACGAGGTCGATCTGACCGGTCACCCCCCAAAAAATATAAATAAAAAGTACTCATTCAAACTAAAAGGGGACGTTATATAGGCCGCGAGGCCTACGGCTATGAAAGCCTGTCCCTATATACCTACCTACCTACACGTGATTACAATACTTGAACTTTGAAGACTAGTTCATCATCATTTATGCACATGATGATCATGTGCAGAAATCTTCAAACACAGTGATAGATCTACATTGCTTTCACAGTCCATGATAAACATAAACTCCTAAGTTACATGCGTGACAAGAACAAGAGATAAAGTTCAAAATGATCGAAAGATGCCAGAAGTTGGAAGCTACTTCTAGGTCTTCTGCTAGTTCTAGATAAAGTCCACACACCATTATTAGGTCTACTAGCGTCTGCACAAAATCTTCTTGGAAGTGGAATTCTTTTCGTAAAGAAGAATACAAACAATCGAAAGCGGAAGAGGCGGGACAAGATGGAAAGGAGAAGTGAAGGATGGGGAAATTTTTTGACGGACAGTGCTTATTCGCACGGGCAAGTGCGAACGCAAGCCTTTTCTTCAGGTCAGAGAATGAGGTCAGGTCAGAGAATGAGAACAACTAGGCCTCGCGGCCTCTTAACGCGTCCTTTCTGATTATTTGTATTCTTTTTCATGATTGGCATGACTAGGTTTTAGATGTGTTAATCATATACACATTTCAATTGTTGATTCTTGGGGTCTTTATCGAGGAGGTTTTTGAACTGATTAAGGTTAGGTGCCAACTTGATATGTGCTGGAAGAGAATTCCAGTATTTAGTGACTCTGTTACTAAAGAAATTATTTCTAACGTTAGTTTTGCTGTATTATAATATAGCGATGACCGTATTTGTGCCAGTCTGACACAGAGTTAACTCCCTTTGTTTAAATTTAAGCGAATCAGAAAAAACGAAACTTTTCGAGTTTGCAAACTGGCCAATACTGGAAAAGAAGATTTTTTATCTTGTCGCTGCATATTTTTTACCTTAAAAAAATTCGTGACGGGTGTACAGAGGATTCATCTTCATCGCTTTCAAGGTGAAATGTGCATCTTTCAGACATATCACTGATCGGCGGTGCGGAGATTTACCGAGTTGAAAAGCGTTGACAGAATCAGTTGTCCGCTCGCTAATTAAGTCCACCCCACGCTAAGTAAGAGTGCCGGATACTAGATGAAGCCTTCTAGTGATGTTCTCAAAGGTTTAAAAACAGTTCTACCGTGCCAAATTTTTCCTAAATCCCCCGTATTAAGCTTACCGAATTGGCGACATTTTGCCTGTTTACTAACAAAAGGAGTGGCTTCCCTTGCGAAGTGGAAACGATCGTCAAACGCTGAATCTAACAATACTTTGCTCCACACCACCAACTTTATTAGGAAATCACTAATGTTTGCTTCGACGCGAAAAATTTAAGCTTACGATGTTGCACACAATAATTTGTTGTGGTTTTAAACTTTTTGAAAATCGTTGGGAACAAAAATGTCTGCTACTGCGCGAGCCTGTCTCGCGAGATGACGTCATGGGAAGACGCCATTACTGAAGCGAAAATAGTTTCTGTTCGATTCAAATACCAGTATCGTGAAAACCAAAATATTTGAGTGTTTTTTCTTATAAAAACATATGCATAGTTTATACAGGCAGTACTCGACTTTTGAATGCTTATTTTTCTGTAAATGAATCGAGTTTTGTGGAACTTTCAATCATCTTGATTCTTGGAAGGAATTTGCAACAAAAATGTCTCTTCATCGGCATTGTATGAAGAAATAGACAAATGTTTCGATAAATCATGCCAGTTATCGACAGAAAACGCATTTTTACAGCAAGTTAACTATTTTTTATCTCATGTCATAGCAATTACTCTGAGAATTGCTTACATTTTTTTTTTATTCACGTCACAGTGTATTGGGTTAGTAGTTTCAAATCATTATTCCTAGTTTTTGAGTAGTTAGAAAGTTGTAACAAATGTTTGTTAGTAATATCAGAACTGTGAACATTTTTTATAAACATTTATCAAATCACCACGTAGTCGCCGATATTTTAGGGATGGTAAATTCAGTTTATCTAACCTGTCACCATAATCTAAATTTCGTAATGCTTTTACTAGTTTGGTTGCTCTCGTTTGAACACGTTCGATAGCCTGAGACTGTCTTTTTAGGAAAGGATTCCAAATTAAGTTGCCATATTCCAAATGGGGTCTCACCAAACTTTTATACAGATTTACAAACACCTCTCCATTTAGTCCTATAAAAGTCCTCCTTATTAATCCTAACATTTTGTTTGCTTTATTAATTGCGGATATTATATGCTTATCAAATTTCAATTTTGGATCAAAAATCACTCCTTTTCTTCTACACAAGATTCCAAAACGGTCGTACTCTTGAGGATTGGTTAGGCCCAAATGCATGACTTTACACTTGTTTGCGTTGAAGTAAAGATTCCACTTTGCAGACCAGTCAATATAAGTTTGTTAATGTCATTTTGTAATTTATTAGAATTTGTAGATGAGTTGTATATTTTTGCGTCGTCTGTCTTCTTCTTCTTTCAAAAATACGTTGCTACAATCCAGTAGTATGGCATAACTGCGACGGGGAGAGATTGCGCAGAGGCGGTTTATTGATGTTGGCTGACTGTAAGCTGGGGTATTTTTTTTTATCCTGAAAGACTTAATTATAAGATTGAGAGGAGACCTCATTCAAACTTATAAAATATTCAATAAAATAGACAATATTTCTGTTGACTCACTATTCACTGTATCACAATATGATAATACTAGAAGGTCTGAGGGCAATTTTTTTTTATATTAAACACTGCCCTACTAACATTAGGAAATATTGTTTTTCTAAGAGAGTTGCTTCATACTGGAATGACCTCCCTACTAATATCAAATATGCACCTAATATATTAATTGTTTCAAGAATCTTGTGGACGAATTACCAAAATTTATAGATCTCTTTCTGGAAATTGATTAGTAATTAATAAAGATGATTTGATTGCTTGTATAAATGTATTTCTTGTACCCCAATGCAAAATCAAAATGTATATATGCCAATGATGGGACTTTTTATAGGCCGCAAGGCTGAGAAAGCCTGTCCCTAATACCTAACTTAACCTAACCTAACCTAAAGGTATCAACGGAGTTGGCTTTTTAAAAATTCTAGTTTTGTTCTTCAAAGAGTGATTTTTAAAAAAATGTTTCAATAAAATAACAATTAAAAAAATTGAAATTGTGAAGCACACACACGTGCGCGCACGCACGCACGCACGCACACCAGTGGCGTAGGAACAGGGAGGGTAGGGTAGGGCGGCTGCCCCCATGGCTCAAGACATATCTTCCTTCCTGCCCCCCCCCAAAAAAAAAAAATCCCAAAAAAAATCCGAGCAAGCAAAAAGGAGAGAGTGAGAGAGAGTTTGAAACTTACAAGCTTGTATTGGGCAAAGTTGTATTGTTTTCAGATTGCTTTATTAGCCCTCTACTTCATTCCAGAATTGTGAGGTTTTGATGTAGTAGTATACCAATGGCAGCTGCCCCTGTCCCCCTGGCAATGGATCACCTTAAATCACCTTATTAAATTAAACTGCTCCACATTCTTAACCAGATTACACAGTACAAATAATTTTACAAAATATGAATTTTACACCCAATTTTCAGACCCTACAACAACAACAAAAAACAAAAAATATATCAACATATATGATTTTTCGAAAGATTCTGAACAATCTGACCTTTTAACCCCTTGACTGCCAGAGAAAATTAAAGAAAAAATCATTGGGCAAATCATGCCATGAAAAAGACAACTGATAGAGCCAATCTGGCAAAATGGTCTGGGGATGTAACTCTCTTGACTGTGTTAGAGCAAAAGCCAGCAAATCAGGGTTATTCCTCTTCATCTGATGACATCATCAGTGATGTTATCAGGTCAGTACGTGATACGTTGGTGGCAGTCAAGGGGTTAATGAATGATATCGGTTTTTTCCCCAGTCTCGTGGTGCCACAGTGGGACTGGGATCCACCAGACTGATTATACATCAATTGTATAATAAAGAAGACCCTAACCGTTTAACTATAGGTCAGGTCAGGTCAGGGTAATGAGGGCAACTAGGCCTCGCGGCCTCTGAAGTGCCCTTTCAATTTAGTTTTTGTATATTGGGCACAGCTGTGACGGTTTTTGATGACTCAATCAGTCATGTTGGTATCTCAATTCTGTCAATGTAGGGTCTTTGTCCAGGAGGTTTTTAAACTGGTTAAGGTTTGGTGCAAGCTTGATTTGTGCAGAGAGGTTATTCCAATACTTGGCAACTCTGTTAGCAAAAAAATGTTTTCTAATGTTAGTTCTGCTGTATTGTATTAGTATTTTTAATTCACAGTTTCTAGTTTTCGAATAGTTCGAGGGCTGAAACAATCTTTTGTTAGTAAAGTCAGTATTGTTAAATTTTTTATAAACATCAGGTCTCGCAGCCTCCTGTATTTCAAGGATGGCAAATCCAGCTTGCGCAGCCTTTCACCATAGTCTTTATTTTTAAGAGATTTTATCAGTTTAGTAGCTCTCCTCTGGCATCTTTCAATTGACACAGACTGTCTTTTGAGATATGGGTTCCAAATTTGATTCCCATATTCTAATGTGGTCTCACCAAGCTTTTATACAGGTTTATAAACACATTATTTTTTATTCCTGAAAAAGTCCTCCTAATCAGCCCCAGCATTCTATTTGCCATGCCAACAGCTGTTGTGATACGTTTGTCAAACTTAAGATTAGGATCAAAGATCACCCTAAGTCTTTTTCTTCTGTGCATGTCTCTAATATATGTCTATTTGTGCCATGAGTTATTTCATATACTCTCTGTGGATTTTTGAATCCTAAATGCATAACTTTACATTTATAGCTGCTAAAGAGAAAATTTACGATCTTAAACACTTACTTACCATTTATACAGACTAGCGCAACTCCGAGTACCGGTAACACCTAGTAACGGTAACGCCTAGTAACGGTAACGCCAAGTACTGGTAACGCTGAGTACAGCAAATTTGAAGCGATTCGGTTAAGAAACGACGGAGTTATAAGGCCCTGTTTCCCGTTGGCACTGCTCTGAGAGTGATGCGCTCTCCCTAGTAACTGTAACGCCTAGTAACGGTAACGCCAAGTACTGGTAACGCTGAGTACAGCAAATTTGAAGCGTTTCAGTTAAGAAAAGGCGGAGTTATAAGGCCCCGTTTCCCGTTGGCGCTGCTCTGAGAGTGATGCGCTCTCCCTAGTAACGGTAACCCTAGTAATGGTAACGCCAAGTACTGGTGATGCTGAGTACTGCAAATTTAAAGCGATTCGGTTAAGAAACGGCAGAGTTATTTGTGAAAAGGTGAAGCGGCGTATATCGCGCGTGTTTATGAATCGATTCGATTCGCTTCTGGTTTGGCACACAGATAGTCACCGTCCCCGATCATCTACCTTCCAAATTCGTGCAATCCGTCCAGAAATACCGGAGTTTCGCGCATTTGCCAAACCGCGCAAATGGCACAGCCGCCTCGGTTGCCCCGTTAGGGCTCATAGCAAATTTGAAGCGATTCGGTCGAAAAACGGCGGAGTTATAACTAATGTAAGGCCCGTTTTGTGTTTCAGACACACACACACACTTGCCTTTTATTATATGATGGATCAAACACCCCAGATACCTTCACTATCTGAGAGAGAGAGAGAGAGAGAGAGAGAGAGAGAGAGATTCAAAGGCTCCAAGTTTTTTTAAACAATAATTTACATCGATTTCTTATAAGTCCTAATGCAAATTATAAAGTGTTTTTGTGGCATTTAATACGACCAATCCACCCGCCTTGCCCTTGCGCCCATGCCCCATGCCCCCCCCCCCCCCCCCCCACCGGTTTGCCCCCTCCCCTGGCTTCAATATGTTCCTACGCCACTGCACACACAAGCTCACATGTGTGCACGCCACATTAATGCAACAGTTATGCCTTCTAAAGCTTGCTTCCCGGTTTGCACTCCTGTCAGGAAATATTACATGCTAAGAAAACGTGACAATTTATAATAATGCGTATTTTTATAGCGCCTATTCTCAGCAAGGGCTCTAAGCGCTTTACAAAACATATTTACATTGATTAAAAAGAAAACATTAAACAATAAATATTAAACAAGAAAACAAACAACCAAAGAGCTAACGAAAATGTATAATGTCAATTAACTCAGCTTTATGTTTACAGCATGGTTTCATGATGATGCCATCACAACTTTTGCTTGGAATTCTGATATATTCATCATAATGTCCCCCCTTTATAAAAAAAAAATTGAAACTGATTTTTTACACTGGTGAAATTTTATTGAATTTAAGGCCTACATTTATAACCCTGAGTAACCTAGATTAGCGTGCCTGTGACTACCCAGCTTTTACCTGTATTTGTGTGTGTGAGTTTTATTCAGGTGTGGAAAAAGGCATGTCATTTGTACTGGCCACAACTTGTTTGTTCAGAATAAAGACCCCTGGAAAAAGTCAATAGACGAAAATGTCGGGCGAAAATTAATCCAAGGTTGTTTTTTTGTCAGCTGTTTCAGAGATGTGTATAGACTTTTTACATCTCTGGCTGTATGAATGTTGTACCTTATTATACAGTTTGTTTTTAAATTGATCAGTTTTGGGGGAAAACATTCACAAACATGAAAACAGACGAAGAGAGACCCAAAAAATCAAGTTCACTCTTGGCCGAGATTTTTTTAATAGACCTACCAAATACTGTTAGCCAGCAATTCACACAGTTGTCAGGACACATATTCATGCTAAATAAACTCGAGATGTAAAAATGTGTATACATTTCCAGGATTTGGACTTGGAAAGGAATGGCGGGGGTGGGGTGGGGCGAGGATGTCTTGTATTGATTAGGCTTCTGTAAACCTATTGCACCAAGAAAGAAAGAAAGAAAGAAAGAAACTGTTGCACAACAAACCAGAGGAAAGGCAACTTGCCAGACGATAGCTCTGCAGACACAAAAGACTTAAGGATTTATTTTCCGTTGGACAATCATTAATGTTACATGTTTTCAAAGATCTGCACCCTCCACCCTGCCTGGGTACTGTTATTATCACCCGCGGTGTTTACGGAGCGAATGTGAATATTGTTTTTGTTGTGTAAGTGGCTGTGTATGTGTATGTGGGTTTGTTAACAGCATATCACCATGCAGGAATAAAGATAGGAAGATGAAACTTGATGTGCATGTAGGCTAGGTACTGTAGATGTGCCTTTTGGTGTCAAGGTCATGACCTTGACGTATGACCTTGAAAACTGAAAATCTATTTTTAGCCATATATCGGGAACCAGTCGACATATGATGTTGAAACTTGGCATGAAGGTGGTTTGGCTTATGCTCCTTCCGAATATTGTTGACCAATCAAGGTCAAGGTCAAGGAGATCGCTGGACCCTGAAAATCGGGGGGTCAGAAAAATGGAGTTCCCAAGATAACAGCATATCACCATGAAGGAATAAGGATAGGAAGATGAAACTTGATGTGCATGTAGGCTACGTACTGTAGATGTGCCTTTTGGTGTCAAGGTCATGACCTTGACGTATGACCTTGAAAACTGAAAACAAAAATTTTTAGCCATATCTCAGGCACCAGTCGACATAGGATGTTGAAACTTGGTATGAAGGTGGTTTGGCTTATGCTCCTTCCGAATTTTGTTGACCAATCAAGGTCAAGGTCAAGGAGATCGCTGGACCCTGAAAATCGGGGGGTCAGAAAAATGGAGTTCCCAAGATAACAGCATATCACCATGAAGGAATAAGGATAGGAAGATGAAACTTGATGTGCATGTAGGCTAGGTACTGTAGATGTGCCTTTTGGTGTCAAGGTCATGACCTTGACGTATGACCTTGAAAACTGAAAATCTATTTTTAGCCATATATCAGGCACCAGTCGACATAGGATGTTGAAACTTGGTATGAAGGTGGTTTGGCTTATGCTCCTTCCGTATATTGTTGACCAATCAAGGTCAAGGTCAAGGAGATCACTGGACCCTGAAAATCGGGGGGTCGGAAAAATGGAGTTCCCAAGATGAAATCAGGTGGGAATGTTGGCTGGGTATTGTAAATGTGCCTTTTGGGGTCAATGTCAAGGTCATGACCTTGACATGTGACCTTGAAAACTAGCAACGCGGGTGATTCTTGGATGCTTTTATGGGAAATCTACTCAGCAAGATAGGGACAGTCAGCAGCAGAAACAGTAAGATAGTGACAGTATGCAGCAGCAGCAAGATAATCACAGTCATCCTCCGAAGTCGGGGTGTGGCTGCGTAACTCCGCGGGTGATTCTCGAATGCTACATTCGATAACTTTTCAATCTAGTTATTTTGGTCTTACTCCTTCCCTTACCCCTTTCATACAATGATTTCTAACACTGGTTTGCATTACCCTGAGGATATGAAAAATAAGCTTACCAATACAATAACAATGCCTGTACAATAACAATTTTATATAGTAATGGAAAACCATAGTACATATTTATTATATTTGGCCAAAGGCAATGACTCTAAAACTACGAGGCATTTGCACGAGCTCTGTTTTGCGCTCATAATTGACAGGAAACTGTCTGAGTGATCGAATAAGAAGAATATATTAGCTGTCCTCAAGCTGAAAGAGTGGGGATATACCATGGGCAAGGCATCTTCACTATACACGAATTTTAATTCAGCCATCCAGAATGACAGTGCCTCATCTGCTTCTATCTGGAAGTCACAGTTCGACCCGACACGGACAGCCCCCCTTCCTTTACCCGAACTGATCTTTGCTCTTTGTCACTATGCTGAGTATACGGCCATTGCACACCATCTTGATCAAAATAAATCTCTCTTTTCATTTGCCATGGCAACAAGTGAATAGCTGGAACAGAACAAACTATATCTGGGAGGGAAGTTGAGACAATCGTGCACTTGGTGACAAGTCACTCGGTCCCTTATGACCTATTTTTTCCCAAATCCAATATGGCCGCCTCCGATGGGGGAATGGGTCAAATTAAAGTACTTTTTATGATTTTGTTTTCTTATGGATTTAATTTTGTGTAACTGGCATCTATAGGATCCATTAGATGTTTGGACGTCATTTTCAAGGTCAATGGCATTTTCAAGGTCGTTTTAGTTTCAAATTGTAGTATTTCTGGATGCTGATTTGTGTTGCTTATGAATCATGTTGATGAAAATCCATTTAACGTCCTCCGGTCTGAAACAGACACATATGGGACACTAGTAGACATAAAGATGGTGGGAACGATCCTGGAGGCAATGCCCGGAGGCAGTGCAACTCCAGGAAACTCCCAATTTTTTAACGATAAAGATGTATTTGAATAAATTAGGATGTGTAGAAGGTTTGTGTGAAATATCTTAGAATTACTTTTTCTCATGGGGTTTCCTAACCATGACGTGATTAATTATATTTTGTAGACACAGAACTACATGATATGTGAAACAATATATTTAAAAACAAACACACACAAAACCTTACCTCTCGTGATTATTGGTAGCCAATATTTATGCATTTCAAGATGTGTAGAGTCTTTCTGTGAAATTTCCAAGAAATTTATCTTGACGTTTCCCAGAAATGACGTCATTATTTCTATGTTTAGACAGCAAACTCCAGATCATGCGCAAAAATGTTAAACAAAACTGATCTGATATATTCTACACATCCAGATGCATCATATGCAGCAAAAACTGGAATGTAGTATGTTAAGCATATAAGATTTGTTAATATATATTATTCACGTAATTTGGAGTTTGCCATCTAAAAATAGAATAAATGTCGTCATAATTGGGAAACATCGAAGGAAAATTCTGGAACGTTCACACATATATTCTATTAAACATCTTAAAGCATCAGATTTCGTTCGCTCAATGCATCACTTGCAGCAAAAACTTGCTTGTAGTAATTAAATGTGATGAGTTTTAATCACACATAGTAACGAGTTTGAAGTCTAAAAATAGAATTACTTACGGCATAGCTCAGAAATCCCATTGGGAAATCATTGTGCTTTTCACACAAATATTATTACACATGTTTATGAGTTATATGCAACAAACGTTGGTATGCAGTGATGAAAACAATTCAGTTTGTTTAGTATTTTCGCATGATCCTGATGAATACACTCTGATGTATATGGAGACAGTTTGCTGTCTAAAAATATAAATAATAACGCCATTTCTGGGAAACGCCAATATACATTTCTTGGAAATCTCACAGAAATACTCTAGACATCATAATGGATCACATCATAAATATTGGCTACTAATAATTATGAGAGGTCAGGTTTAAAATTTTAAAAAAGATATTGGTTCACATAACATATACATGTAGTTCTGAGTCTACAAGATAAAGCTAATGACGTCATGATTTGGAAACCCCAAGAGGAAATTTTAAGATATTTCACACAAAGCTTCTACACCTCCTAATGATTGATAAGCAGCAAAAATTGGCATGTAGTATCAAAAAAGGACTGTCTATTACATACTACGATCGAGAGCACACTTGGCGGGCCAGCTGGAAGTGTTGAGAGAGAGAGAGAAAGGAGCCTTTGCTGTGAATCGTCACTTTCTGCTTGCTGCCTGCCTGCATCCTAATACAGAATCTAACCCGCAGTACGGCGGTCGTCTGACAGAGGAGTGGACACAACTATTCTTGAGCCCCTTGTGGCGGCACGGATTGTCTCCGCTGCACAAATTGTCTCCGAGACAATCTGTGCAGGGAGATAATCCGTGCCGCCTAGACGGCACGGATTGTCTCCGCTGCATGGATTGTCCACCTGTGTCGACCCTTACAGCACGGATTGTCTCCAGTGCTAGCTTTCTTTCTCTTATTTTTCTGTCACTTTCTCTTTGTCACTGTCTCTCTCTGATCAATTAACTATATTAAAAAGATATATCAAAATCAACTGGACAAAATTAGTAAGTACATGAATGAAAACGGATTAGCCCTTTCGCCTGAAAAATCGCATATGGTTCTCTTCAATACTGGTTATGACCCTAACCCTCTACCTTCTTTTCAAATTGATGGATTGCGCCTTGAATATAAAAAAGTTGTAAAAAAATTTGGAATAAATTTAACTTCCAAATTGAGCTGGAACTACCATTTAGAAAGTGTTCCGACAAAAGTCAGAAAAGGTTTAAATTTACTTAAAATGGTAAGTCAACAACCATGGTGAAAAGATAGTAAAGTACTTGCACATTTAGTAACTGCACTTGTAAGATCTAAATTATCTTACG
Organism: Phymorhynchus buccinoides; assembly: GCA_017654935.2. Classification (NCBI taxonomy): domain Eukaryota; kingdom Metazoa; phylum Mollusca; class Gastropoda; order Neogastropoda; family Raphitomidae; genus Phymorhynchus; species Phymorhynchus buccinoides. The sequence continues at coordinate 23,772,967 of CM065700.1, read as the reverse complement.
CTCAGGAAATATTTGTTTCAGCTCCCAAATATTTAATCAAAAAGTTGCAGAGCATTGACAGTAAAGCTTACAAGTTAGCTCTGGGTGTTCCTGTTCATGCCTCAACATTAAGAACTTACACAGAAATTGGAATATTACCATTTGAAGAAAATATGAAACTTACGTCAGCAAAATATATTCTAAGAAGTCATACAACACAAAATTCGTGTGTAAAGGAAACTCAATTAAAATCAGAAATAGACTTTCCTAAGCGGGCACAGAAAATTGATTCTCTGAAAACAATAGGCTCATATACGTCTGATTTGTTTACAGATGCGGGTGTTGAACCCAGAAAAATAGCCCGTCAGATAACTTATAGCACAATTCCTAAATAGGAGCTTGGTAATGCTTCTTATGATATTGAATACACAGATTTAAGAAAATGTGATGGGCCTTTGCTACCAACATATGTTAAGACACATATAAATGAAACTTATGTAAATCATCTCAAAATATATACAGATGGCTCTGTACTTGACAATCATTTATCAGGTGCTGCATTCGTCATTCCATCGTTAAAAATAAAGAAATCATATCATATAGGAAATAATTTTTCTATATTTACCGCAGAACTTGTTGCCATTATTATGGCATTAAATTATCTTCTTAGTTTTCCATTTTCCATATTTCAGATATTATTTTGTGTTGATTCAAAATCTGTCTTACAAGCCTTAAAATATTTCATACACCATTCACCATTTAATTAATTTTTTTGTCTTTGCATGGTTCTTCTATTGACTTTTGTTGGGTCCCATCACATTGTGCATTATTTGCAAATGAAAGAGTTGATCGGTTAGCAAAAAATATCGCAGCCACTGAAAACAGTTTAGCAAAAGTTCATATTCCTTTATAGCTACAGGAAAATTACATAATGTGAATTTATATAGTGCTCAGATTTCTCACATGAGCTCAGTGCGCTTTACATCGAGAGCAAGAAAATTGAAGGCAAACAAATAATAGTTCACTGGAAAGTAAAATACACACGATGCTTGCATGCAACGCTCTCTTTCTTCCTCACACACACACACATGCGCGTGTGCGCGCTCACTCATGCACACATACACACATGCATACGCACTCATGCACAGACACACAGACACACACGGCTATGTTGTATCAAATGAACAATATTTATGCTGTTTTTGTGTTTTGTTTCATGTTGGTAGTTGTCTTTTAGAAAAAAGCATCCTGGGATTCTGTGTTTAGAAGACAAACTGAGACATTACCCTCTATAAAAAAAGAACAAAAAAGGAAAATTCTTTTCAAAGCTAATGGATTATAAAACAGGACAAAATCTTCATCAAGGGCGGATTCTAAAAAGTTTAGTTTCTAAATTCAGGCTTGATGCACTGAAAACAAAATTCTGTAAAAATGTAACCTGCATTTGTGGCCATCATATTACACCTTTCCATGTGATTTTTCTTTGTGAACATATGAAAAACTATTTACCTGCTTGGTTGTCAGACACAAAACCATCAATGACAGCCTATCAAGACATTCTTTGTGATGAATCAAAGATTCTAGAAGTTATTCGGGGACTTATTAGGAGCCCAATTGGACCTTTGCTTTGATGTTCTTGTTAAGTATTTTATTTTCCTTTTTTGGAGTTTAATATTGTTCATTTATTGTATTTTTACCTTTAAATGTTTAGAAGTAATTCTAAATTTATGTATTTCACTGACATTTCATTAACATAGGGTCTAAATCATACAGGTACTCAGATACACATACCCTCACTCCATTTATTCATGTAAATTATATGCATGCATAGATTAACAATCCTCCCGTATCTTCCTACACGCACACCCACAAACCCCCTTAAACGGACATTTGCACATAATCATACACATACATTTTATTTTTATTTGTTGTTGTTGTTGTCTAAGATCAATGTAAGACGTTAAATTAAAGAACGAACGAACACACACACACACACACACACACACACACACACACACACACACACACACATGCGCGTGTGCGCACACTCACGCAGGCACGCTTACATGGAGAAACAGAAACAGAGGGACAGACTAAGACAGAGAGAGACAGTGACAAAGAGAAAGTGACAAAAAAATAAGAGAAAGAAAGCCAGCACTGGAGACAATCCGTGCTGTAAGGGTCGACAGAGGTGGACAATCCATGCAGCGGAGACAATCCGTGCCGTCTAGGTGGCACGGATTGTCTCCGTCTTGGAGACAATCCGTGCAGCGGAGACAATCCGTGCCGCCACACCCCTTCTGCCAGCACCACCTCATGACAAGACACGATTGTAATCATGTCCAACATTGGATAAGCTCCGGTTTCCCGTTGAGCAGGACTTCGCCCTCCACACGACAGACGGCCAGTCATGTCCAACGTTGGATAAGCTCCAGTTTCCCGTTGAGCAGGACCTCGTCTTCAGCCGCGTCCTTCCATCAGTACGACCTGGAGCTTCCTCCACACCATTATTCAAGGATTCTCCAGGTCGTATAATTAGCTATTTTGTTTTTGGGGGGGTTCCCATGTGTTATTGGGGCCTCAGGGCAGAGTAGGACGGTGTGCAAAAGCACATCCGCCGGAGTGCCACGGGAGCAATTTGACAGTGAACCTTTGCACAAACAAGCCACATTGCACGTCATTGAGCTCCTGTGGTCGCTTCGGCGACTTCAAAACTTCTAGAGTTAGGCTTGGCATCCTCCTCCATCAGGACCTAGTCGGTCCTCAAACTTTTTGTTTTTTTACATAGGGCTACCCATTCGAGGCACTTTATACGTGTCGGTGGGTAGTCCGTTAATTAGGGACCTGGCAGTCTAGAGTAGAATTTGATAAAAAGTAAATATAAAAGATTAAAGATTTAAATAAAGTAATATTCGTTTTTTAGTAAATTAATAGCATGTAGGACCGTCTAGTCAGGCTTAACATTTGATAGGGTAAAAGAAAAAGAATAAGTTAAATTAAAAAGTAATTTTTTTTCTCAGAGATTTTGTTTTACGTCTCGTCGACCGAAGTCATGTGAGACATTACTTTAAATTGAGAGGGGGGGGGGGGGGGGGGGGGGGGGAAGGGGGAAAGGGATAAGAAAAGTTTTTATTTCTTTACATAAAGTTGTTCCAAATTTATTATGTTTTATACTGTGTTTGGGTCTGATTAGTAGGTCAGAACCTATAATGTCTGGCGTGGCCCGCACTTGGACAACTAAAATTCTACATATTTTTGTAAAATGTTTACATTAAAAACTTTGGATACTAACTCTTTGAGCTATATGTAATTAAAATTTTCAGGACCACATTTTAAAATCAACAAAGGTTTTAAAACTCGAAAAAAGGTCAACGAATGTTTATGTACAAAATTTACACATAATCTTTATTTTGGCAAAAAAGTGTTAAAAATGTTTAAAATCACAAAGATATGTTAACTTTTAGTTAAAAAATTTAAATTATAATTTGTTCAAAGCCAATGACTTTACTTGTATGTACAGATTTCGCTAGGCTATTTTGCTACGTGCAAAATATAAAATTTAAATTCAAGTGGATGCCCATCCCTCAAAACTCCGATGATACCTATTCCTGACTCAAAAAAGGCTAAAAAAATATATACAGTGAGCCGAGTCCTGGCGGTACATCAGAACTACCATATTTACAAAAATGGGGATTTACTCTTATTAGTGCTTAAAATAATATTAAGTTTAAATTTCTTATCTTATCTTTTAAAACAGATAAATGAAATTTTGTTAAAATATGTTTTAAAATGTTCTTAGGATTGACGACTTTGTTAAAAAAAGTTTTAAAATGGTGACCAAAGGTCATTTGTTTGATTGAGAGTTTCGGCGAACCAGATCATTGGGGCCCACCCCTCATTTCCATAGGAAAAAGTATCTGCCTTGGTAAAATTTATATTATGAATCTCATACTTTTGTTTTAGCGTTTCGAATTCATTTGTAATTATTAAACATGTACTAAACAAATGATCTATATTAAGTATCTCGCCGCAAGGGCATACTATTTCTACATATTTACATAAATATGATTCCGTTCGTAGTCTGAATATTAGTACTTGAAGTGAAAATGGTATTTTGAGGAAAAGACCTCCTTTAACTATTCTATGGTCCCACGAATGGGCTTTAGCATATACCTCCAACTCCTTTGTCCATTGGAGGAAAGTAGCTGATTTAAGTTTACTTTTTATTTCAAAGGTAGATAGTTTTATATTTGTTATAATTCCGGACTCTCCCATAGCGGCTCTTTTAGCGGCTCTATCTGCTTGGTCGTTGCCTAATATGCCGCTATGGGATGGAATCCAGGTTATTTGCATTAAAGTGCCTTTTATAGTAATTTGATGTACAAGTACTTTAATGTCATTTATTATTTCTAATCTATTTTGGGTGACTCCCTTAAGGGCTTGAATTGAGGAAAGGGAGTCTGTAAAAACAACACTAAACGGAGGATTAGTTAAATTATTTAAAAACACACAGGCTTCCAAAAGTGCCCATAGTTCAGTAGTGAATACAGAGAGATTGTCATTTAATTTGAATGATTTTATTATTGTTAGTGCCGGGATGGTGAAGGCACAGCCTGCTTTTTGATCAATTTTGGAGCCATCTGTAAATATTTGTAAGTGATTTTGTTGGCTCCATATTTTCTCTTTAGCTGCTACATATATCTGATTAATGTCTTGTTTAGAGAACTTTTCATTTAGCTCTATGTCAAAGTTCATTTCCTCCCTCACCCACGGTGGAAAAACCGCCGTAGGGTAAGGGGAAACGTCATAATAGTTCAAGTCAGCCTCCTTGAACAAATCCCTAGTATAATATAATATATTTTTTGTCTTCATATGTAGTTGAGGTTTTTTATTTTCAAATTTAGAATAATCGAAAAGTGGGTCATTAATAGTTTGAACAAATTCTTTGTCAGTTCCAGTTTTGGCTGCGTACTATCTTGTTAAGAAAGTTGCGCAGTTTAATTTCATTAAATTTTGAAGGGGAAGCCAGCCTATGTCTCTGTAGACTAGTCTGTTTACGGCGTAAAACGGTATTCCCAGGGCTATTTTCAAAGCTTTTGTCTCTATAGTTTGAAGTGTTCCAAACTGGCTTGGTGTTAGTGGTGGAAAACTTCCATCCCATAGGTAAGTCTGTTACGTACCAAAGACCTGACCAGTTGAGTGAGGATTTTTGGGTCCCTGGCCCAACTCTTTAGAAATCACTTTTATGAAATTGAGGGCTTTTGAAGCTTTATTAGTTGTATATTGAATATGCTTAAGCCAGCTTAAATTTGGAGTCAAAATGACTCCCAAAAATTTAACTTGGGGGCTTTGTTGCTTAGCTACTCCTGAAATATTTATTGAAAGTTTAGTAGTAGTGGAATTAGAAAAACACATAAATTCGCACTTGTTGGGGGAAAGTCTAAACCCGTTGTCACGTAAATATAATTCGATCAGAGTTGTGATGAGTATTTAAGCAAGTTTGAAAATATTCACTTTGGATTGACCTATTAGTTTGGGTCCAGATGGCAATACCGTCTGCATACATAGATATGTGGGATCTTTTCAAGGAAACATTTTGAATGTCGTGCTACATAATATTGAAGAGTGTAGGAGCAATTATGCTGCCTTTGGGAACACCCATATCCAGGCTATATGCTTCCGAGAGGGATTGTCCTACGCATACTCTCATGTTTCTGTCGGTTAAAAAGGTTTTATTAAAATTAAACATGTTGCCCTGAACACCGAGCTTGCTAACTTTTTGAAGTAGTTTCCCATGCCAAACGGAGTCATAGGCACCCTTGATGTCAAAGAAGGTGGCTAAAACCTTTTTTCCTACGGCAAAGGGCCTTTCTGACATGGGAAGTCAATTTCACTACTTGTTCCATGCAGCTTCTGTGTTTACGAAATCCTGCCTGGAACGGGGGTAAAATGTTATTTTTTTGTAAAAAGTACTCTAGTCGTGTTTTCACGATTCTTTCATACACCTTACCCAGATGCGGGGTGAGTGAGATCGGCCGGTAGCTTGCGGGATCCCCCCTCGGTTTTCCGGGTTTGGGGATCCCAATTACTTGGGCCTCTTTCCATGCTTGTGGAATCTCCCCACCCTCCCAGCATCTGGAGTAAAAGTGGTGTAAGATTGTTAAATAAGAAGGGGGTAATTGTTTCAGAATTGTATAGGAGATGGGATTACCTCCTGTGGCTTTATTAGCTTTCTTGACTGACTGACTGACGTTTTGGTTTTTACGTCCTCTCAACCTACTGAGGGTCATGTGGGACATTTTTTATGTTATCTTGGATTTGTGGATAGGGTTATAATATGAAAATTTTTATATATTTTCTTTGATCTTGGTAAGGATAAATGTGGGGATTTATGATCTTATTTTCCAAAGAGGGCGCCAATAGGGATTTTGTTCGTTTATTTGCCAAGGGGGGCACCAAATACACCTTTTTCCTTCTTTTTTTGGGGGATTTTTTTGGTTATAAACTCAAAACATAGTTTATGAAACTCAGTGAGAGTTAACGATAGGGTCTCTACTTTTTTCTTCAAAATCAGTGTATAAGGTCAGACAAAACTCTGTTGGGCAAACGAGTATGAACTGGTTGTAAATAAATTTTGAGTTCTGTGATACTAGTAATTTCCAAATACCATCATATATTCGTGTGTGATCTATAGTCGTGAATATGTAGACTATTTTTGTTATAATCGAAATCCAAAAGAGGTTCTTTGAAGGTTTTGGGCAAACAGGACCAGAAAAGTCCAATTATCATCATTTTGATTGATCATCGTATGGTAGTTAAAGGTTTTATTTGCTTTAGATATAATATCAATCAAATCGTGAAGTTCATGCTGAACATGGGGACAGTCTGAGAACAGGTGTTCCAAATTAAGGATTTGGTTACATTCACAGAGATATTCTTTATATTTACAGTAATACGAACTTGTACGTAGATGGAGAATTAAAGATGAGAGGTGATATGGAACTTGTAAAAAGAGACCTTTTTTAACTGGTTTGGGATCCCAGTGGTGATCATTGGCATACTGTTCTAATTCAGCTTTCCAATTAACATAAGTACTTTCTTTAAGTAGACTATTACATTCATTTACTGATAAACCTATACTACAAGAGGCGTGGCTTGAGTTTTCGGCTGCTTTTTTAGCAGCGTGATCTGCTTTCTCGTTGCCTTTAATGCCACAGTGAGATGGGATCCAGGTAAGAGTAACCTGGGGTCCCTTAACATTAATCTGATGAACCAGAAATAGAATTTCTTGTATTATTTCCGCTCTGTTGTTTTGAGGGGATTGAAGACCTTGTAAGGAGGACAAGGAGTCAGTGTATAACACCACATTAGTTGTAAGTTGAGGAAGATCATTTACATAATCCAGAGCCTTGAGTATTGCCCAAAGTTCGGCACTGTATATAGATAGGTTGGGGTTTAGTTTGAAGGATTTGGTGACTTTTAGGGCTGGAATTGTAAAGGAGCATCCTATTTTAGTGGGTGCAAGTTTGGACCCATCCGTGTAAATTTGAACTAAGTGTCGTGAGTAGTAAATCTTTTCTTTGGCTGCTACCGTTAACTGATTAGTGTCTTTCTCTTTAGAGTATGTAGTTAGACTGATATCAATGTTTGGAGGTTCCCACTCCCAGATGGGGACACCGTGATTAGGGTGTAGGACAACGTCCTTTAGTTGAAATTTGGATTTGTCTATTAAGTCTTTAGAGAATTCATAGATGTGTTGGAACTTAGGATTTAGATGTTGCTCCTGTCGTTCGGTTAATTGGTTAGTAAAACTAAATGTTGAGAAGAATTCTGCCTTTCCAAAGACATCGGCTGCCTGAAGGCGAACCATGAACTTGGCACAGTTTAGTTTAATTAGATGGTTTATAGGAACCCAATCAATATCCCTATAGATGAGCTTACCTACAGCATGAAGGGGAATGCCCAGAGCTATTTTGAGGGCCCGAAGTTCAATGGAAACTAATTTCTTTAATTGCAAGTTGGTGAGTGAGTAAAAAGCCTCCATACCATAAGTTAGCCTACTTCTAATTAAGGCTTGGACCAGGTATGTTAAGAATTTAGGATCTTTAGCTCAGTTTTCTTTAGATATAACCTTTATAAAATTTAAAGCATTTGTGCTTTTAGTAATTAAGTGATCAATGTGGGCATTCCAATTTAAATTTGAGGATAGGATTACTCCTAGAAACCTGACTTGTTGGACTGGTTTTTTAACTTCATCATATATGTGAATGTTGTACTCTTCATTCTTGCGTAGTGTCTTTGAGAACACCATCAATTGGCATTTTTCTGGCGAGAGGTAGAAACCATGTATCTGCATGAAGGCTGCTATTACATCAACATTATGTTGGTGTTGTTTTAAATCTTTGTTCATTTGTTTTTTTGTTTTTCCATTTTTAGGGTTAGTCCAGATCGCAATATCATCTGCGTACATGGAGATGTTACAGTGTTTGAAAGGAAGTTTAGGAATTTCATGTAGTATTATGTTGAACTGAGTAGGGGCTATAATACTCCCCTAGGGGACTCCCATGTCTATTTGATGCTTAGAGGACAGGTGTTGACCCACCCTGACCTTTAGTTAGAAAGGATTGTATAAAATTTAGCATATTACCTTGTATACCTATCTTGTTGAGTTTAAGAAGTAGTCTACCCTGCCAGACAGAGTCATAGGCGGCTTTTATGTCGAAAAAGGTAGCAAGAGTTCTTTTCCCTTTTGCCAGGGCCTTCGACGTGGGAGGTTATCTTAACAATGTGTTCGGTGCAACTACGATGTTTACGAAAGCCTGCTTGGTACTTGGGTAAGATATTTTGCTTTTGTAAATAATCTTCCAAACGAGTTTTAGTGATCCTTTCGTATATTTTCCCTAAATGAGGGGTTAAAGAAATAGGGTGGTAACTTTTAGGATCTCTGACAGGCTTACCGGTTTTAAGAATCGCTACTACTTGAGCTTCTCTCCAAGCCTGAGGGATATCCCCTTTTTCCCAACAGAGATTATAGAAGTGATGTAATACCGTTATGAAAGACGGGGGGAGCTTTTGGATCATAATATATGAAATAATGTCTTCTCCAGTAGCTTTTTTGGCATTTTTGATATTACGTATAGCAGATGTGAGTTCTACACGTTTGATGGTTGCATTAATTGACCTAAAGTTATTAGATGATATAGGTAGTTCTGGCGTTTGTTTACGCTTTTCTTGTTCTACTTTGGGTAAATATTTAGTTTGACTGGCCCGAGCAAACATTTGGGCTAGTACGTCTGCTTTTTCTTGATTGTTTTTGGTTAGCTGATTACCATTTAAGATTTTTGTTTCTGGTCTTTTACCTTTAGCTTTGATTTTCTTTAATATTTTCCATGCTGATGCTAGGTCTTTGTAATTTATAATGTTTGCTGATTTTTTTAAAAGTAGTCTAGCTTAGCTGCTGCACAGGTTTTATCACTATGTCTTTTAGCCTTCTTTTTGCAGATTAAATTATCTTTATCTGGGTGCTTTTTACACTGTGTGCAGGCCAAATGTTTAGCCTGCACTGCTTGAGCACAAGCATCGTTCCACCAACCTTTGTTTTTGGTGTTTACCATTTGATTAGCCTTGTAGGTTGGTATAGTCTAGTTACTACTTTCTAGAATTGAATGTCTGATATTTTGATAGTAGATATCTATATTTTCATCTTGTAATTCCTCTATAGTATGTTTCGACAAAATTTCCTGAAATTTAGCCCAATCGGCTTTGTCATAGTTGAATTGTTTGATTTTGTTTTCTTCAACGATTTCTACGGAGGCATCTAATTGGGTAATGATTGGGCAATGATCCGAGCCAAGTGGATCTGCGTGCACATACCAGTTATAGTCTTTTAGCAGGTCCGGGCTGACTAGAGTTAAATCTATGGCCGACGTGGAATGCTCAAAGTTATCAGGAAATCTAGTAATAGTACCGTCATTTAGCAAAACAGTATTGGATAAGTTAATTTGTTCTAGAAGTATTTTACCTCCCCCCTCGTAAGAAGGTGGGCCTGACTCCCAGGCTGGGTTATGGGAGTTAAAATCACCTGCAATAAACCATGATTCGTTGTTGTCTAGGTTTATGAGCCAGTCTGACTCGGGTACCCAGAAGTAACCTTGTACATAGTAAATATTTAGGAAATTTGTGATAGGATTGTTTAAGTTAACTTGTACATTATTGGTGTATAGTTTTGAGGAAACATCTTCTATGGGCGCTTTGGCAGTATTGTACTGTATAGTTTGATGTACATAAGTAACTGTATAGACCTTTTCTGACATATTAGGAGAAATTTCGGGGGGATAAAAGTACCCCAAGTGTAGGCTAGTTTTTTTACCCCTCACTACTTCACTGCAGGGATTTTCCAGGCTTCTCATTGGTTCGCCAGATTTTCATTAGTTTGTGCACTACCAAATCAAATCATGTAGCTTGTCCCGCGTCTGGATCTTGCAGGTTTCCTGCTTTTCCTTTTCCTGACTACTGTAGGAGGTGAAAGGAAGGTGTAGTAGGCTGGGGGAGTAGGGAATAAGTTCAACTTTAGCCTAATACTATTGAACGAGTGTAAATTTCATAACTTTTGAATTAAATTTGAGTAGGCACAGACTAAGATTAAAATAAAGTATGTATTTCAGTAGTATTGTTAAGAACCGTTTGTGACTAGGACCTAGGCCCTTTACAGAAATAGGCCTTTTCATATAAATAAACGAAAGATAATATTTTATAGTTACAACTTATTGATTGGAGGCCTTTGGCCCCTCATATAATTAATTCAGTTCCCGGAAATGGAAAGAGGAGAGAAAGACAAGGTTTCGTGGGCCTTGTCCCTAGAACCATGTATTCCAGGCATGTCTGAAAAGTCTGCCAAAGTCGACCACAAGGTCAAACAAAACGAAACTTTGACATCTTCCGAGTCAAATACAAGTCTCGATTCAGTTTCATCTGTGGAAACTATTCAGTCACTTTCAACGCAAATTGATTCACAGGAAGTTTTCTACACATTTCTCCCAAGAGAGGGGAATAGCGAGTTACAAAACTCAGGCAGAAAAAGATCTCGCGGACGCAGACCCCCTGGAACAAACCCCACTGGACCAGCCGCCGTGGTGTAGTGGTTAGTGTCACGGACTACTGGCTGGGAGGTCTTGGGTTCAAATCCCATCAGAGGCGAGGGTTTTTTCGGTCCTGGACCGACTCCTACCCAGAGTGAGTGGCTGTGGGCTCAATAGGAAGACTGAAACCACACAGTTGAGTTTCAACCGCTTCACGGATGCGATTCTGAGAGTGTTGCTCTAATTGCAAGACCAACACTGCAGGTGTCTGTAGTTCTCGGGCCTGGTTAACGCCGGGATATCATTATGAAAGGAAGCGTAGAATACAGCCCTGCCAAGCAGTCTCAGACCGATACGGAACTCCATAGCATCATCATCATCGTTATCATCGGCCTCATTTTCCATCAATCATAAAAATTAAAAAATGTCTCAAATTCTGTGGCTTTGCATGCCCTGCTCTCATGGTGACCTCAGTTTCGGTTTCCAATCCAGTCTATGCCTTGGTGCGTTCGGGTCAAAGTCATGGGGATCAGTGTTTTCTGGGGAGCTGTCGGTGGACGGTCGTGGTGGCGCCCTCGGAGGAGGACCTCACTCACGCTGGCTCCGCGACTAAGAGAATAGTGTCATCAGTAGGGGGCTTAGTAGGTGGTGTCCTGAACAGGCTCCACTGAACTCCACCGAAGTGACTCAGCAGAAGTGCAGTTGGTTGCCTCGGTTGGTTGCCTCCTGACGGCCTAACATAGAATCACTCCCTTGGACTGCTGGTCTCGGTTTCTGTGACTTGAACAAACCCGGGTGTAGCTGCGAATTGGGATTCGGAACGAGCGGTGTGGGAGCAACGCCACTGTACAGCCCAGAAGATGGGATAGCAACAAAAAAAAAACCACGGGAAAAGAAATCAAAAGAAGATCTCAAATCAATGGAGGATCAGGAGACTTTGATTCTCGCTCCCTCTCAATCAAAAAAATCTCCAGAAAAGCAAACCATAGCCCAATCCTCACCAAACAAAGTTCAAAACATAGAACAACAAGAGAAAATGGAAGAAACAGATTTCCATTGGGGGAACTGTCTCAAGAAACAGCTCACAGCAGGATGAAAACAAACAGTCTCAAGATCAAACTAAACCAAGGGTTCAACCCCCCAGAAAGGTAGATCCAAAAAATCTAGCTCCACCTGTTTTCCTTAAGCATCCGATCATCTTGGAGGATTTAGGAACAGGCCCGGCAACGTTCCGAGCACTGGGGCCCACCGCCAGCTTCCAAATGTGGAAGCAAACTATTGGACCGATCATCAGTCAGCGGCCACTATCTAACAACCGCTGGCTGATAGGTTGTGGCTCTGAAAAACAACAAAAACAACTTATAGTTAAAAAACAAATAGCAGGTATTCAAATAAAATGCAGAATTCCCACAGCTACTACTGAAGGAGTTATTAAGGGTATTTCAACAGCAGAAGATGTCAGGGACATGTTACCCCACATCCCTAAAGCACAAAGTGCCACTCGTCTTAATAACAGAGATGGCACAGAATCCAGAGCAGTTAAAGTGGTTTTCAACCTACCATTACTCCCAGCATACGTCAAGATTGACGCTGAGGAGTTTAAAGTGCATGAGTATGTTGCTCCAGTAAGAAGATGCAGAAAGTGTGCTCGCTTTGGGCACTCTCAGGCTCAGTGCAGGTAAAAAAAAGAGACCTGCACCCGTTGTGCCCAGAGCGGGCACTCTGTCCAAAACTGCACAACAGCTAAAATGAAATGTATAAATTGTGGTGGAGGCCACTCGGCAGCCTACATGGGCTGTCCTCAACATCAAATTAGACTCAGAGCAAATAAAATAAGAGGGGGAGCTTTCGTCCCTTACGCAGAGGCCCTCAAAAGAGCAAAAGTTGAGTTGAAAAAAGAAAACAAACAAAAACGTAATTATAAACTCCCCCTTTCTCCACAGCTAGCACTTGACCCTACTTGGAGGCAGGAAGAAACATTCCATCCATCACCTCAGGTCAGCTATGCTTCAGCTGTAAAAAGCAATAGTCAAAACAAAACCTCTAGTGAAATTCTAAGTAAACAATCAGAAATGGAAACCAATCAGTCTCCCCCAGAACAACCTAAAAAGAAAAGGGGAAAGAGGAATGGGAGGTTGAATAGTACAAGAACCACGGCACTCAAACTCCAGGCCAATGCCCTTAAAACCAACCTCATGAAAATGTCAAATGAAACAAGAATTCGAGAGGTAATAGGTGAACAAATTCAAAAACAAACCCAAGTTATACTTTCGTCAGTCCAAAGCTACATGGAAAAAATGATGGAAGCATTTGAAAAGAAAATCAGGGGTGAACAGCTACCCACTCAACCCCCTTCAACTCTCAATTCCAACCACTGACCTTAAACAATACGAAATTTCAGCTTCTAAAAAAACAGCCAGAGAGCAGATCATGACGCAAGTCTTGATCAATCTAGCTAAGGCTAGAACCACAAACAAACCAGATACTCTCCTTCAGGGCTTAGCCTCCTTGTTTCCAGAAGTAACTAACGAGGCTCCAATTTCTCTGTCGCAGGGCAGCAATCTTTTCAGACTGGCCACACTAGTTTGTGGACCAAGCGAGGGCCCCTGGCCAAGAAGAACCATTCTATCAGCCAAAACTAGACTTATTCCCTAAAGATGAATAGTCTTTTTTCAGCACCACAGACCAAACTCAAACCCAAACCCAAAACCAAACTTAAATTAATAGAAAACTCCCCTTTAACCGCTAAAGTCGCAGTCCTGAATATTTCACAGTTGAACTGTAGATCTATATCCACTACTAAAGACTTTTTTTTTTAAATTGGGCAACAGACTCAAATCAATTTCAAATTATCTGCTTACAATCCCTTAATGTTGATCATTTGTCCCTACCCCGCATAGATGGTTATTGTTTTCCTCCAGGGATCAGCAACTCTGTAGGATTGGTAAAAACTGCAACATATATTAAGACAAACTTATTCCATACAAAAATGGCCTCCCCAATTAATAATATTGAATCAACTCTGTACTCTAATATGATTCAAATAACTGTAAATGATAAGCCAACAAACATTCTTAATATGTATTATCCTAAAGGGTACAACAAAGTCCCTACAACAAACTGGTTGTATATTAAGACAAACTTATTCCATACAAAAATGGCCTCCCCAATTAATAATATTGAATCAACTCTGTACTCTAATATGATTCAAATAACTGTAAATGATAAGCCAACAAACATTCTTAATATGTATTATCCTAAAGGGTACAATAAAGTCCCTACAACAAACTGGTTAACAGAATTATCACCCTCCTGTTCCTGGGTGGTGGTGGGGGGCTTTAATGCCCGCCACCCCTCCTGGGAAGCTAATAGTACAGTAAATTCGGGAGGAGGTTCTCAACTTTTGGATGAAATCAATAATGCAAACTTGACTTTACTGAATGACCGGACTACAACTCGTTATCCAGATAGGTCCACAGATAATCAATCAGCTTTGGACTTAACTTTAACCAGCCCTCAACTTTACACTAATTCAGATTGGTGCCCACTCGTGGATCCACTGGGCTCCGATCACAAACCAATTCAAATAATATTAAATGCAACTTTGGATTCCTCCGAAGAACTACTACCCAAAAAGTTTATTTACGAGAAGGCCAATTGGCAACTGTTTAAAACCCTTTTTGATAACTACACTATAGAAGAAGTTGCCCATCATGTAGAAGTTTATTATGACAAAATTCATTCCCAAATATTAGAAGCTAGTCAATCTGCAATCCCCATGACTACACAGAATCCAAATCAAATCAAAACAACGAGAAACAATCCCTGGTGGAATGAGGTGTGTGCAGAGGCAGTAAAAGGAAAACATCAGGCCAGCAATAAGTTTAGCAAACACCCTACCTTGGAAAACTTTGAAGATAAAAAAAGATCACATTATTTCACCTTCATGTGCTTGTGTGAGTGTAGCGTTTTGATGTTTTTTAGTTCAATTATTAAGATAAAAAAAGTACTGAAAAACACAGCAAACAAATAGTAGCAGTAGCTAAGTTGGAATACTTTACCCAAGAAAAACTGGTAGATTACAAAGACTTGGGTAAAGCCTGGAAAAGACTAAGGAAATTAAAACTAAGTGGGTGCACTAGGAAAACCAGAGTAAAAATAAATAATAAATGAACTAACTCCAATTTGGAAACAGCGAATGCCCTGGCCGGGTTTTTTGGCAATGCCAGCCAAAGTAAAAATTTACCTCAATTGGAACAGGATAGAAGGAATAATTTACCAGAATATAGTAAATCAACAGACAATACCAATCCAATTAACGCCCCAATTAAAATTACCGAGCTTGCTATGGCCCTTCGTAGTATTAGGAAAGTAAATAAAGCTACAGGAGGTGATCCCATCTCCTACAAAATTCTAAAATAATTATCCCCTTCATATCTAAAGATTTTACATCACTTTTACTCCAGATGTTGGGAGAGGGGGCAGATTCCCCAAGCTTGGAAAGAGGCCCAAGTAATAGGGATACCCAAACCCGGCAAACCGAGAGGGGACCCGAAAAGTTACGGGCCTATCTCCCTCACCCCTCATCTGGGTAAAGTGTATGAAAGAATCGTGAAAACACGATTAGAATATTTTTTACAAAAACATATTTTACCCCCGTTCCAGGCAGGATTTCGAAAACATAGAAGCTGCATGGAACAAGTAGTGAAATTAACATCCCATGTCAGAAAAGCATTCTGTCGTAGGAAAACAATCTTAGCTACCTTTTTTGACATAAAGGGTGTCTACGATACAGTCTGGCATGGGAAATTACTTTAAAAAATTAGCAAGCTCGGTATTCAGGGCAATACATTTAATTTTATTAAAACTTTTCTTTTCAACCGTAAAATGAGAGTTAACGTAGGCCAGTCCCTTTCGGACACATATAGCCTAGACATGGGTGTTCCCCAAGGCAGTATCATTGCCCCCACTCTATTCAACATCATGTTACATGATATTCAAAACATTTCCCTTAAAAAAACTAAAATTTCAATGTATGCAGACGATATTGCTATTTGGACCCCCACCAATAGAAATGTTCACAGTAAATACTTTGAAACCTGTCATAAAAACCATCAGAGAAACATCACTGCGATAGCATCATACTTACGAGATAATGGCTTTACGCTTTCTTCGGATAAGTGTGAATTTATGGTTTTCTCTAATGTTACAACTACCAAACTAACTATTGACATTTTGGGAGATAAAAAAGAACAATGCTCTAGTGTCAAGTTTTTGGGAGTTATATTAACACCAAACTTAAACTGGCCGATGAGGCTTAACCGAGGCGTGGTTACCGCTACACCTATCTGTATTAATAAAAAAATCGGGACTTTACTGGTTTCGTACTGCCTCCGGGCATTGCCTCCAGTATTGTTCCCACCATATTTGTATTTACAAATGTCCCATATGTGTCTGATTCAGACCAAGATTAAACACCATTTTTTGGCAGAAACACATTTCATATACTATAAGAAAAGCATCAAAAGCCCTTAATTTGATTAAGGTAATTTCAAAAGAAAGATGGGCTAAGGACCCTAAATTTCTTACCCATTTAGTCAGATCACTAGTCCGCAGCAGGCTAACTTATGGGATGGAAGTTTTCCACTCCCTATCACAAACACAATTTAAGCATTTACAGTCAGTGGAAACTAAAGCTTTAAAAGTTGCTCTCGGGATACCCACCTATGCAGTAAACAAACTAGTTTACAGAGACATAGGATGGCCCCCACTACAAAACCTAATGAAACTAAATTGTACCAATTTTTCAACCAGATGGTACGCAGCAAAAACTGGCTCAGATAAAGAATTTTTCCAAAATATTAATGATCCCTTTTTTGATTACTCGAAGTTACAATTAAAAAAACCTCAACTTTACTGAAAAACAAAAAACATAATATATTACACTAAAGATTTACTCCAAGAGGTAGACTTAAACTTTTATGATGTTGCCCCCTATCCCACGGCGGCCTTCCCGCAGTGGGAGAGGGAGGAAATACATTATGACATCTCAATAAGTGAAGCCTATTCTAAACAAGAGACCAATTTAATATCAATAGCCGCCAAAGAAAAAGTGTTAAGTCAAAAAGAACACCTACATTTTTTTTACTGACGGCTCTAAAATTAATCAAAATATTGGATGTGCCTTCACCATCCCAGCACTAAAAATAACTAAAGCATTCAAATTAAATGACCACCTATCTATTTTTAGTGCAGAGTTGTGGGCATTAATGGAAGCCTGCGTTTTTATAAATAATTTAACGAACCCCCCACTCAATGTGGTAATATTCACAGACTCTTTATCCTCCATCCAGGCTCTCCAAGGAGAGACCAAAAATAGAATAGAAATAATAAATGAAATTAAATTAATTCTTCATCAAATAATTCTAAAAGGCATTAAACTACAGATTACTTGGATTCCTTCCCATAGTGGAATAGCAGGCAACGACCAAGCTGACAGAGCCGCTATGGGAATTTCAGGAATCCAAACTAGTATTAAACTTTCCATCTCTGAAACCAAAAGTAAAATTAAATCAGCAGCTTTCCTTCAGTGGGCTAAAGAACTAGATGAATATGCTAGAGCCCACTGATGGGACCACAATATAGTTAAAGAAGGACTTTTCTTCAAAATACACTCGTCTTTACAATCATTAATTTTTAGAATTAGAACAGAATCTTATTTATGTAAATATGTCGAGACGACGTGCCCATGTGGTGAGGTTCTCGACATCGACCACTTATTTACCTTATGTGAAACCATTAAACCAGAATTCATTCTACTACTCCAAAAAATTTAAGCTTATAAGATTAACTTTAATAAAATAAATACGTTTAGAAAAGGAGTTGAGGGGTGGGCCCCACTGGTCTGGATGGCTGAGGCTCTCAGCCAGTCAACCGTTGGCTGTTTAAAAAAACACCAACTTGTATATAATACCGGAACCGTAAAATATGTAATCTCGAAGATTCTGACAAAGATATTCAATTTTAGCTAATTCGGTTAGAGAACTTTGTTAAATAGGTGAGGGTGGGGTCCCTCCGGACCGCGGGCCGAGCATTTAGCTACAATCCACTCCCATTTTCACACTGTCTATTTTTAAACAGCACATACAGAGATGTGCCAAATAAACTCTTTTGAGTTTCTCACTTTTAATCCCTTCCCCCCCGTAGATGGGTGCCCGGCGCACGCTTCGGAGGGGTGCCCTCGTAGTCGTTACGCTCACGAGCGTTTAGGGTTCCCCCACACTTAGTGCATGATCCATTAATTGCGACGCCTTTCCTCTGCTTGTGCCGGGGAGGAGGGGTCCCTCTCCCTCCCTCCTCCCGGCCCAAGTAAGTAAGAATCGTTAACTGCCCCCATCTCTACTGTATATTGGAAATAACTGTATATGATGCTACTGTAAAAAACAAACTTGTAAATAACATCATATTAGAATCTGTAAATAAAATAATACCGGAGAACTTGTTAAACAATTTTACCAAATATTTAACAAACATTTTATAACAAGCATTAAACATATGCATTATCAGAAGAGACAGGATCCCTATTACAGAGCAATTAATATGCTCTTTTTGTAAATACATAGTTTTTTAAAATTTAATATTGCCCAGACTCAGCCATTCTTTTTTTGGAAGCCTTGAGTCGATAGGGTCGGTATTCTTTTTGAAAACAAAGTTTAGGGATTCTCACTCTATAATCATAAACAAAACTTTTTTTTTGCACTTTGCAAAACAAAAAAACACACCACATTTTCAACCATAAACACCAACATACAGATAAAGTATAGGGTTTTAAATCCAACAAGTTATGCTTCAAGTAAGCCAATCATTGTGATTTTAAAAACTTTTAAACCTTTTTCGGTAATAAAGAATATCTTGTACATACTGTTTATATTTTAAGACCTTTTTCGATTTTTAAACATTTGTTGAGTTTTTAAAAAAGGTGGTCCTGGAAATTTTAATCTGAAGATAGCTCGCGGAGTCAGTATAAAGGCATTTTTAATAGAAACACTTTAAAACAAATGTAATTATATTTATCGCGGTCCTTGTGCGGGCCATGGCAACTAACCAAGATTTTGACCTTCTAATCAAAACAAAACATAATAACTGTATTTAAAGAAACTCAAAATGATAACTTTATTTAAAGAAAGACTTAAAAACTTTTTCCCTTCCCCCCTGTTTTTCCCCAAATAAATAAAAAGTAATGTCGGCCGGGAGGACGTAAAGCTAAACTTTCGTTGTCTAGTACAATATTTTGTCCACATGATATGGAGTTTTCAGAGACGGAGACAGAAAACACTGAACACTGAACTATTTTCTTTCTACTTCAGCCTTGGGCCACAATACAAAGGGGAGGGACGAACGGGAGACAGACAAAAAGAGAGAGGGAGAGAGACAGGGACAGAAACAGACAGACACAGAGAAAGACACCGAGACAGTCATAGTATAGACATAGAGACAGAGATCCCTTGGTCATCCGTGCCTTGCACTCTATTCACAATGACCACGGTTCGACTCGGTGCGTGAACACCAATGACCTCAGACAACCTTTTACCTTCGCACACGCCCCTTTTCTCCCATGAGGGAGAAAACTTGGCAATGACGATGGCAGGAACAGGACTCTCTCTCTCTCTGCCTCTCTCTCTGCTTCTCTCTCTCTCTCTGTCTCTCTGTCTCATGTCTCTCTCTTCTCTCTCTCTCTCTCTCTCTCTCCTCTCTCTCTCTCTCTCTCTCTCTCTCTCATCTCTCTCCTCTCGCTCCGGTTCTCTCTCTCCTCTATCTCTCTCTCTCTCTCTCTCTTTGAATGTGTGTGTGTGTATGTGTGCGTACGCGTGCTTTTGTAACACATCTATATATGCTTAATAGCCGAGGGAGTCTTGGTGGTGACAGGATGAGGATGTTGTAAATGCCGCACATAATTCACTGTATGAATGAGGGTGGGAAAGAAGCCAGGCGATGCTGTCTATAGGCCCTACACAAGGGATGGAATAGAGAGTGCGAGTGTATTCGATGGTTTAGAAGATATTGTGAATTTCAACCAGGCAACAGGAAAAGAGTAAAAGAGAGAAAGAAGCAGACACTAAAACAAGCAAACAACAAACCACAACAACTTCAGCAAAGAAAACAACAACCGAAAGACATCCCCCACTTCAAACAAAAAAACAAAAAAAACAAAAAACAAGAAAAATACAACGAAAAAGATTGATATCATTTGCAATGTCTGAAGCCCTATAACTTATGTTCAGTCCCAGGAGATTCCATTGCCACCCACACCCTGCCTTTCAGCCAATGAATGGAAGCTGCTGTCTGCCTTCTGTACAATCTGAAAACAACATGGCGTCTTCCACAAACATTCTGCGAGCTTTCCCTCCCTTGACAGGAAACGGACAAGACAAATTTCCTTGAACTGAGAGCTTAGAGATAGTCGATGATAAGATGGATGTGCTTTGATAACAAGAGGAAACACTTGATCGATATTTTCTTTGGGTTCGGCTGGTAGGCCATTTTATTGACGCATATATGTTCTATTCTTGCATGGACTGATCAATGTGAAAAATATAAGTAGCATGGTTTAGAGCTAGAGTTTAGAGCTAGCTAGTAAACCAAGGTTGCATTGACAAAGCTTGGTACCATAAATTGTGTGGGTCTTTTTCTGCGCAATGTCCTCTTCAGGTACATAATGTTACACTCAAATTAATTTGATTAAATAAATACACTTTAAAACAATTTCACTATTTTACAAGTTATTGTCCTGATAACAGAAGTAAATAGAATCCTTTGCGAAAATGTTGTTAGTTTACTGATAGCCTTTAAAAAAAAGTTGTTTTGGAAGAGAATGAAATATGCCTACGTATAGTAGATATTTTAGTCTTTTCTGTTTCTTTTTTTATATAATTTCTGGTGTGAAAGAAATGTACGTAAAAACATAGGCCATAAATAAAGAAAAGTTGATTAGAAAGAAAGAAGAAGGAAAAAAGAAGAGGAAGAAGGTTACAAAAAGAGAAGAAAAAGAAAACAGTGGCTACGGTTACGGGGTTGTTTCAACACTATGACCATGTTCAGGGATAGTAACTCTTCTGGCGACAATGACATCATAAAATCGTTCCTGCACCCGGAACGATTTTATGATGTCATTGTCGCCATTTTTGTTTCTTAAACGTGGTCGTCACCAATGAAAACGCTCTTCAAAATCGAACATGTGTGTAACTTCTTGTAACCCTAGCCTCGACCAAAAGAAAAAGAAGAGGTAAAAAGAGAAAGCAGGCGAGAACAAATTGTCAGATTTGAAAAGGGAGGGCACTCATACATATTTACTCTTGAAAGGTTTGCATTCTCTCTTGAGACTGTGATCTGAAAACATAATTACGATGATTAGGCCTATGCAATGAAGTGTCATTAACTGACCGTAACTGAACGGGATTCCCCACCTTTCTGCCAGGATGATAAATTAATGCTTTATTCCCGTTAATCTCCCAAATAAAGCCAAAGATTAATCACCTGTTACCACGGCATAGACAGATGGTGGAAACGTGTCATTTTTTGACATTTTGGGTGGATAAGTATCGGGTGACTATGACCGACCGTCCAGTGTGACGTATAAATCAGAGGTCAACAGATTCCCAGGAGCTCATTGGTAGATAATGGCTGTCTGGTAACCTTTAGACCAACACGTTAGGCAGGCATGAATGTCTGCACACATAAGCTTGTCCATTTACTAATGAAATATTAAAAGAGCACAGCAAAACGTTCACACACGCATGCGTCAGTGCACGCAGCAACGAGGCGCGCGCGCGCACACACACGCACGCGCGCCGCGCGCATGCCACCCTAAACACTAACACATCTATATATGAAAGATGCACACAGAGAAGGAGAGGTGGGTGAGGGGGGCAGATAGAGAAACAGACAGGCAGAAGCAATGCAGACAAAACCAATGGAAGTACAGGCATTGTGATCTCTCTTGCGATACATTCGACACCAGAATTAATCAGGCTTGAAAAGAGATAAAATGTAGATACACAAATGCACGCTGAAATTGATCAGAAATAGTGAATGGAGGGTAAAGGAAAGGGGATAATGATGACTCCAGGATGCACAGACGTCATGAAAAATGGACCGTTTTTCCTACAAGCGGTTAATACAACAACGGCTCAATCAAATCCTTTCACATTTTGAAGACGTATAATTCAATTATTAGTGTACCCCAATCGCAAGTTTCATTACATTCGTACGAATAATTTCGAAACAATGGTTCAACAAACAACGCCATGCCCACATTTGAAAATCACAAAAGTACATCCTAGTCAACGTGTTCGCTGTGTCAACAATAATTTGTTGGCAAGGCAATCAAATGAAGCATGGACTCGTGAACACCCTAATGTTGTGAGTAAGGTCCCTGGGAACTGCGGTTTACTTCTGTTGAAACCAGCCCAATAGTTATCGCAGAGTGATGGGAAGAGGACGATTTACTCTTCATGATGCTGAAGATCACGCCAAAACTGGTAAACGGAATTCAGAACCAGATTGTTGTCACAGTAAATCGGTCTCCTTCCATTTCTTTGCAACAACCGTCGGGCTGGCTTCAGAAAGAGCAAGCAATCTAAGCTTTCGCCCCCTTTCCTCGGGGCTGTTTGCTAAATTAGTGTGCTTAAACAGGTGTTGAAAAGTTGGAGGACTTATAATAATAATAATATTAATAATAATAGAACAAATTCTATAAGCTCTTTACCTCAGAAGAGACCAAAGCGCTTTAACAATCACATGGATTCATCAACAGACCAACAAAAAACAGCATTCAAGAAGTGACACCAACCACCAAAAGCGCATATGCAATAGGCAACTCTCTCTCCCTCTCTTTATCTCTCTAACCACACACCACACTCAACTCGTTCCTACCCCATTCGGCAAGCCACAGAAACCGAGCCGCATGGACTGACCACATACACTAACACACACATACACAAACACCATCACACAAAACCGTACGCACGCAGACAGACACACACACACACACGCGTGCACAACCCAAACAACCAAAAAAAACACAAGCACACAGGTATGCACCACATTCATGCTCACAACACACACACAAACACACTCACAAAAACACAAACACAAACTCACTAAAACACAAAAAAAACAACGCACCACAAAAACACAGCACAAACCTCTCTATTCAATCTTCCCTCGACGTTCACACCGATAGACACTGTCAAATTTTAGGTCGCAGCAGGAAAAAGATGGGTTTTAAGAGGGTTTTTATGAGGAGACTGAGTTGGAGTGTCGGAGAGGAGAAGGCAGAGATTCCACAGAGATGGTGCTTGACAGAAAAGAACGTTGCCGCAGAGTTGGACGAATGGATGGAATGGAAAGGAGACGGAGATCAGAAGACGACGTATTGGCGAGCTGGGCCATAGGGATGAAGAAGAATCGAGAGATACCGGAGGCTTGATCATTCCTTGACTTGAAGGCAAGGAGGAGCAAATTTTGTATGTACAATACGTGATTGACTGGGAGCCAGTGTAGGAACGCAAACCGAGTGATGTGATCGTACCTATGGACGAGAAATGAAGACGAGCAGCATTATTCTGGAACCGTTGGAGCTTAGAGATTGAGAATTGATGGATCATCCAGCAAGAAGTTGGGGGTTCAGGATTCAGAGAGGGGAAGGAACTTAGACGATCTCTTTCTCTCCATTACCACAGGGCCCCATGGGGTGGTTTTATTGTGTGTTTATTTTTCTCAGCAGAACAACACAGCCCAACAAGGAGGATCAACCCCAAAGATGATGTGCAGGTAATGAAGTAGCAGAGCGAGAGACTGATATTTGACGAAATTGAGTTTTACGTCCTCTTGGTTCCTGAATCAGACACATAATGGGACATTTGTAAATACAAATATGGTGGGAACAATACTGGAGGCAATGCCTCGGAGCAGTACGAAACCAGTAATGTCCCATTTTTTGAAATTATAGTATCTAAGCATAAAGAGAGACGTTTTGCCTAGTTACACCTTATTTAGTCTACCCAACAAGAATGTCATGGCCTGAATGTATTGGTCTATTCTCAAACAGATTTAAAAAACATTAAACTTCTTATAAATCGAATTTACTGACAATTTTTGTTTTGTTCCTGATCACACATAAAGAGAACATTCCAAAGTATCTTCATTATTATGTTCTGCAAATAAGATGAATTTAATAAATAATAAATTCCCATCAAGCAACTTCCTGTTTTTCTGTTTGGTTGGTCAGAAAAGACCTCTTCGTTACGTTTCTCAGTGGTCATTTATCTGAAGCAAAATTGGATAACCACCAAATCCTTACTCAGCCATGTTAGGCTATGGTGTACTTTTCGTGTCAAAATTGAACGCAATGCCATTATAACACGGTTTTAAGACAGTACTTTTGGATTGCCTTGCTCTGCCAAGGGAACGGTGGTTACCTCGCATTGTGACACTTTTTGAGAAACCGTGCTTTTGTTATTTTAAAGATGGTGGTTGCGTTATTTGCTGAGCTGTTGCTTCAAACTATAAACAAACTGCCAATGAGATTTTTACGTTCTTATGAACAGCATCTTTAAATTACAAATCTGTTCATGTGTGAAAATATTGGTGGAGACATTTTTGGTTTTATGCTGTTGTAAAAGAAGATTAGTGGTCCCTTAATTTGTTGATGTCTGTAGGTATAACTTGGTAGTTGGCATTGGTGCGAGCTGATTCACGACCAGCCCGCTGCTCTTGTCTTTAGACAGACCCCTAGTTTGATGAGGAAACATGTTTGGGACTTTCCACACCACTTAAAATAAACGTTCGGTAAAATCATAAACAAGATAGAGAACTGTCCATCTCTAAAAGCACACAGCTACTATGAATGGCCAGCCTATGGAACCTAGTTCACTTACTCAGCTCAGTTAAAGTTCACGAGTACACTCACAACCT
>CM065700.1:23648222-23747436 GCA_017654935.2 Phymorhynchus buccinoides | reverse complement strand
TCCTTGGATGGGGGGGGGGGGGGGGGGGGGGGGAGAGAGGGGGGGGGGGGGGGGGGGGAGGGGGGGGGGGGGGGGGGGGGGGGGGGTGTTCAATATTTCGCCGAGGCAAGGCCCTAGCGGGCAACGGCTCTGCTGGTATAATGCACGTCCGTACTTCTCGCCCTAAAAACGCGGCTACAGGCCTGCCGATCATTGTGAGAGTCCGTAAACCTCTTGCCCTAAAGCGGGCTACCGGAACTGTTCATCATCGAGAGAATCCGTACCAGTCGCCCTACGCGGGCTACAAATTGCCATTCACTGTGAGAGGGGAGATATTCGCTTCCACGAAACGAGAGCGTAGAAGGGTACGCGTCCGGCCGGGGTTTCCTGTGGCGGTCCGAGGGCGAGCAGCTTCCACGTCACGCTGGTGAGAAGGACCGACCGTGCCAACTCGAGGTCTTCCTCTCGTGGGAAAGATGGAGATGCCTCGTAAAGCGCTTCCATTTTGGCCCAGCTGGCTCAACTGAGTACTATAAGTAGGTTCATCATTATCATTTCTGGCAAAGAGAGGCGAACGTACACCACTGGTTTCTTCTTGATTCCGTGGGAAGTACATTGCGAGTTTGTCCGAGGTCAAGTCAGTCATCATGTCCGAAGGCCTACCAGGTTTAAACTTAAAATCGGTCACAGAGGCCGAATGGACCCAAAACTAACCTTTATCCTTTTAAACTTGCAAGCATGTCTGAACCAGAGTAGACGAATCCACTAGAGGAAATAATCTCTGCTCTGTCTGACCCAACCTCAGAAGGACTCAAAACACGGCTGAGGGAGAGGAGGGGGGAGGGGGGCTGCTCCTTCTTTCGACGACGAGAAGAGGAAAGACTTAGACCTAGGAACTCGAAATGTTTACGAGAACTAGAGGAGAAGAAAGCCTGAGGTGTATCTGAAAACTTCCCCTTATTCATCCCGAGACGCTTGCTAGAGACCCCACTAGACTGAAGTCGAACAACAGGATCGACAGAACTCATGGCACGGGGCACAAGCATGTCGTAAGCACAACAGCTACTTTCAACTTTTTAGCAATGAAAAAACGTGAAAATATACCCCAAAACTAACGTGCCGACAAACCTGTAGCCCCAAGGCTAAAGGGGCAACCCCCAAACGAGGAGGGTGCCGACTAGAAAAGGTTAGAAAAACGAAATAAGAGCAAGAGCAAAGAACAACATGCTGCTCCAAGTTGGAAGAAAAATTTATTATGATTTCAAGTTGCCTCCCCGAAGGACGTAGCGAGTGAGATTCCACGTCAGCTTAGTGGTATTGGCTGTGTAAAACCAAGGGAAGTATCTAGTCTTGTTTAAGACTAGAACTTTTTTGGTCTTTTGGTAAATTGGGCATTTGGGCTCCAATTGGGAAGGAATACTCATTCGTATGAAAACGGTAAACTGATAGAGATGATCATCTGTTTTTTACAAGTTAAAAAGGTTATTGGGATCAGGGTGAGGGTGAGGGGGGTAAATGGGTGACCCTGGGGTCCCTGACGCGCACGTAGTGGGCGGGCCGGCTGGGAGGGATACGCAGCCAATCCTCGTGTCGGCGCCCCCGCAGGTCCGTTCCATCAAGGGGAGACCACACTACGGCTAGGGAGGGAATGGGGAGGAGGTAACCCGGGGGTCCTCGACCGACAAGGGGAGGCGCCCCCACCGCCTGTGGGTACGCAACACATCATCGCGTCAACAGCCAGCGGCGGGCACGTTCTTCCCGATGGGACCTCCGCACAGGTTAAGATTGGGGGGGGGGGGGGGGATGATCCCGGTTTTGTGGCAAAAATATATCTAATTTATTTCTATGTACACCAAATTAAAACATAGGGCACCATGCTAAATTATATTATTATAAATTTATGTCATTGTAATTTTATAATAGGTTGATTATTAGGGGGGCATCAACAGATGCTCCCCTCCCCCCACCAAGGGGAGACAATCCATGTTAATTTAATGTTTGTGGTATTAAGTTTGTAATATGTGATTGATTGAGGTAATGTGGTGATAGCGAGTTCTTTTGCTGTTGATATCAAAATGTTTGTTATGTTATAATGCTGTGTATTAAAAGTTACTATTAAAATTTATAAAATGGTGTGTATTGTATTTCAGTTATTACTGGTGTAAGGTATTATAACACGATAAAAGGTAATTATTTAATAAAATTTTACTGTTGGTTAAAAATGAGTGGTGCGCGCGCGCACACCCAAAACGAAGGGATAATCGCGCGAGAGACCCGGCTGACAGGACGACAGTCGCGAGGCGGTCGGCTTTTTGTTGATTTTTCCAGGTGTGTTTTGGCCCGGGACCAATGAGATGCTGGGAAATTTGCTGCATTAAAGTAAGTAAATAGGAATATGGGAATGAAAAACTACGGCAAAATCAATAATGTTCTGAAATTTTAATAGACCTGAGGGCAAACTACTGAGATGATATCCAGCAGTGATTTTGGCGATGATTTAGATGCAAATGTTGCCGAAAGTGATGCAAGGAATGCCGTAGCAGACGACACTGTCGAAAACGATGAAAATGCCCATTCTTTGTTCGTCAATGCAACAAGAAATTGGTAATCAAAACACTCGTGGTCGAAGCATACGAGGGCGTTGAAGAGTTGCGGGAAGAGGTCGAGTTTACCAGTCACTCCGTAAGTTTGTGTGTGTGTAGTGTGGTGTGTGTGTGGGTGGGTTTGGTGTGTGTGTGTGTGTGTGTGTGTATCTGTGTGTGTGTGTGTGGTGTGGGTGTGTGTATGTGTGTGTTTGTGAATGCATGTGTTTGTGCCGTGATGATTGTGGGGGTGGTGTGGGGTGAGAGAGAGCCATCGTGTGGACGGAGTGTGGAGTGTGTGCCACTCAGTAAGTGTGTGTTTGTGTGGTGTGTGTGTATGAGAGTGTGTTTGCTTTGCGTGCAAGTGTGTGTGTGGGCGTGCATTGCATGTTTGTGAGTGTGTGTTTGTGAATCACTCAGTTTGTGTGTGTGTGTATGTGTGTGTGTGCATGCATGTGTTCGTGTGTGTCTGTGCATGCGTCTGCGTGTGTGTGTGTTTTGTGTGTGTGACAGATGTATTTTAGATGTATTATGTATTTTTGCCACTATATTGCAAAGTTTCAATCACATCCATTCAGGAAACAAGCATGAGAGAGCCCTTTCCGTGACATACCATGACTTTTCCTTCCCGTGCCTAAAATTACTTGGTCCAAGGGGATGCAATCCGCCCACAGTACTGTCAGAATAGGGTTAAATGTTTGCGATCCACAACATAGGGGGACAAAAACCTGTTTATAACAAGTCTATTATCATTGCATTTCAAAATGCTCTAACTTTTGAGTCCTGTAAGCTGGAGGAATGGTGCCGGCAGTAAGCTGAGATTTTTTTCATATCTATTTTTATCCTTTGGGATACTCTTTCAGTTACTGGCCCTCTCTGGTTGTGTCGCTTAATTTTTCATATTTTAAATTTTGGAACATTATTATGTTCATACTTTTACTTAAGATTCTTATCATTTCTATTTTAATTGAGTGCTGGTTTGGTTTTTTGGAGCCTTTTACCAATATACAGGAATAAAACTTCCCTTTGTGGAACAATCTTCTTGTTGAGGTGAGAGTAGTTCCATGTGTCTGTTAGCATTTTTATTAACTAACTTGTGGCGGATGCCATAGCCGATGGAGTTTAACCGGGGCGTGGTCACCGCTACAGCTAGCTTGTAGTAATTTCTAAAAATCGGGACTTTACTGGTTTCGTAATGCCTCCGGGCATTGCCTCCAGTATTGTTTCCCACCATATTTGTATGTACAAAGGTCCCATATGTGTCTGATTCAGACAAGAGGACGTAAAACTCCATTTTCGCCGTCGCGTCTGTTACTGTTAGCATTACCGCTACACCTATCTATATTGTCAAAAAACTCGGGACTTAACTGGTGTTGCACTACCTCCGGGCATTGCCGACAGGATCGTTCCCACCATATTTATACGTATAACATAATGTCCCATCATGACTGGTGTCTGTTTCAGACCGGAGGACGTTAAATGGATCTTCATATATTTTCTTGGTAGGCTAAGACTCCATCCTGTGCCGAGTTGATGAGACTCCCTAGAGTTGAAACAGCTACATATACAGTATACAGTGACTCTAAGTGAGATTCTGAAAATCAGATCCAAACATTTACAAAAAAGTCCGTGCGGAAACCCATCCGCATTCCACACAACAAAACAATCTGGAAGTAAGAAATATGAATGAGCGTTCACATTACATGCGAAAACTCATGCGCATGTTTTTTTTTGTTTTTTGGTATCCCATCCGCTTATTTCCTTACTTTCTGTTACTTTACTTGGGGATTGCGGATGGGTTTCCGTACAGAAGTTTTTATGAATGTGCACAGACCCTTAGCCAAAGACCAACTGAAACAACAAGAAGGCAGGAATGAAAATGCATTGTTAAACTAAAGGTGTGAAAAAGAGCTCATTGATTTAATAATCATTTTACCCATTCATTGCTAGCTGAGCCACATCAGCAGAGCTCCCCAAGCTCTCTCCCTCTGCAGGCAATGTCCGTAAATGATGCCCTGTAGTGCCACATCCACTGCATGAATCATGACCCCCCTCGTCCAACAGGGCATGGAACTGGAGATGAGTCCATCGGAAACAGTAGACCACAATTCCCACCCCTGTTACTATGACAACCATGAGGAAGGCATGGCGTCTCCAGCCCATGGCTTTGGAAAGATAACCTGCAATCAAAAATGAGAATGCATGTCAGGAGCACGATTATCATTAATTTAACCCTTTCGTCGCTACTATCGCCTCTTGGCACCACAATGATTTTACACCCATGTAGGCATCAAATGGGGGTCTGTTAACCAATGATCTTTACGTCCTTATGTACTTAATTTTGGGAGGTAAGGATAGGCCCGATGTTATGCGTGTCACAGAAGGAATCCCCAATATTGCAGACAAAATCTTTTTCTCTACCCAGGTAAGTTAAATGGAAAGTTTTGGCTGAAAAAAATGGCTGGCGTTGAAAGTGGTTAAGACTTGATCAAGTTCATGATCTTGTTGTGCCAGAAATTAACGTTTTCATTATTTATTTAAAAAGCTTTGATACTTAAAGTCAAACAAAATTGGAAAAGCTGAAAATGTTCACTTTCACGTCAGCTTAGCTGCTGAAATCTACACCTACCCATCAATTCACAGTGATGTACCAAGGATTGAAAAGTGAAAGGACAAACTGTCCTGATTAAAGAGAAATCAATAGGACAATGGTCCTCTGGGTGCATGTAGGAATCAAATAGAAGAAGTCATAAGTCATAAGTTTCTTTATTGTCCATGGCACATGTACAACTTGTCTTCAACACCGTGTAAAAATAAATAAATAAATAAAAGTTATGAATGAAACATAAATTTACATTAACAAACTAATAATGTAAACTCTCACACCACGACCCAATCATTCAAGCCGCTCCCCTCCCCTCCTCCTTTGCTCTCCTGCTCACTCATCATGCAACCCACCACCACTTCCGCCCTTCATTTTTAACCCTTTCTTTCTTTTTCTTTTTTTCCTCCTTTCCTCCTTGTTTCCTTTTCTCTCATTTTTTCCCCCCCTCCCCCCCCCCCCCTCCCCCCCCCCTCCCCCTTTTTACCCCCCCCCCCCCCCCCCTTTTTAGGTAGGCTTTTTCCCGCTCTCTTTTTTATCCTATTGTCTGTGTGGCTGACTAAGATGGACATTTCCAAGGTTATTTGATACAAAAAATGTCTGGGTTTCTGTGTGACCTAGTGTTTGGTGTACTGACTGACACATTCATACTGTGTGAAGCTGGTGTATGTGTGGAAGAGAGTGTGTGTGTGTGTGTATCGTGCGTGTGGTGCGCATGCATATGTGTGTATGTGTGTGTGTGTGTTGCACGTGAATAATAAAAACGTGTGCATTAAAAGAGTTTAACGCCGCGAGTGGGGGTTACAATCAATCACTACAACAACAACAGTGATATTAATGATGAAGATGATAATAAACAAGGAATAAGTAACATGGGAACCACCACCACTACCAATATTAATATAAGTCAATAATAAGAAAAACAAAATTATGATGATGATGATGATTGATTGTGATGGATGATGATGATGATATAACACACATCAGTAGAATCCATCAATGAGGACAATAGGCCTACTTCTGATAATAATGACATCAATAAAAGCAATGGCCAATGCTATTATTGGCATCAATCATAATAGCAAAAATGATAATAATGACTTATAATGTTGAACAAGATAACACAGAAACACACCCACATCCATACACTCATACCCACACACCAACATACACAGAGACACATGTACGCACGTGCATGAAAATAATGAATGAAAGAATGACATCCCTAAATAACAGCTGTGAAATAAGTGCTCACAGAAAAATATTAACTGCCCCCTCACCCCGATTACCTTCCCCTCCTCCCCCTCCTTACCCTTCCCCTTCACTTTTTCGCCCTTCTCGTCCATTCCCCATTATCCCTCTCTTCTCTCGTCCATCCTCCCCTCCCTCCAATTCCTGATCAATGTCCGGATCCCCCCCCCTCCACACCCTTTCACCCTCAATTCCCTGTCTGCCCCCCCTCCCCCCCTCCCCCCCCCCATCCCCCCCCCCCCCACCCCCCCCCCCCCCCCCCCCCCCCTGTTTTGGTCCAAAGAAACCTGTCAAAGATAGTAAAGTCATGCAATGACCGATTGTAAATATCACATTTCTTAATGTGCTATCAACAAATATGTAAGCTATAGTCTAATTTAGACTCTAAATAAATAAACAAATAAAACCACCAATACTAATATTATTATTACTAATGTATTCAAAAATCATCTAGACAAATCTCCAACTTATCTAAAGTTACTTAATTTAGAAGTTTAGGAAAATTTGACCGCATACACCTTGACCATTATTTGTAATACTGATGCATTGATTGCAACTTTAGATGGGACTTTCTAAAAAGCTTGACAGCTTGTTTTGCCCCTATCTACTCTACTACTACTACTACTACTACCAAGTACTGACCTTCCTTTGCATCTCAAAAGATGCTGCCCCCATCAACGATGATCTTCTTCTTCTTCCGGTTAAGTACCCACAATCAACAATTTGATTTTTATGGTACTAATAGGCTATTTCGGTCGAGGTTCGAAGTCGGAGAGCTGGGGAAAATAAAAGAGAACGAGAGAAAGACAGAAAAACCTAGTCTACAAAGTACAATGACCCAGCCAGACTGGAGGTTCTCCTTGTGGATCCCCCAACATGATGCAGCGTCAAACAGGAACACTTTTTAAAAAAAGTGGACTAATCGGATGGAAACTTGAACTTAACCCTTTCATCACCACTGTCGCCCCTTGGCGCCACAATAATGTAACACCCATGTCACTGAAAGGTATCAGATGGTCTGGTATCCAGTGACCTTACATTCTTAATTTTGAGAGGTAAGGATAGGCCCTATTCTATGCATGTCACAGAGGAATCCCCAATATTGCAGACAAAAGTCTTTTCTCTACCCAAGTTAGTTTAATGGTAAATTTTGGCTGAGGAATGGCTAGCGTTGAAAGGGTTAAGCCTATTCTGCCAACATCGAATCCAGTGCTCAGCACACATCCCATCATTGGCAAAACCTCCATCAAACTCATCAAAAGTCATGCAGATTTAAGATTACAACACGTATGGATCCGTGCAGGGCCAGAATAGGGATGGGGTTTGAAGCAGGGTTGGTGTAGAGTCCCACAAGGTTCCGTCCTTGGACCCAGCCTCTTCCTTCTCTACATCAACGACTTGCCCACTGACCTGGTTTCCACGGCACGCCTTTTTGCGGACGACACAGCCTGCCATAAAGACGTCTCCAGTACAGAAGACCAGCGTCCAGCAAGATCTCGACACCCTTGCGCAATGGGAAGAACGCTGGAAAATGACGTTCCACCCGGAAAAGTGTATGACGCTGCACATGACAAGGCGCAGAAAGACACTAGCTGGAGACTACACCCTCCATGGACATGTGCTGAAGAGTGTCTCCAGTGCAAAATATCTAGGAGTGACTCTGACCAACGAGTTGAAATGGGACCTTCATGTTAGTAACATCACCAACAAAGCAAACAAGATCCTAGGCTTTGTCAGGAGGAACTTGTCCGATCTGTTTTGGAATATGCCAGTCCTGTATGGGATCCTACCACAACAACCTGCATTGACTCCATCGAGAAAGTCCAGAGGCGTGCAGCAAGGTGGACCATGCAGGACTACAAGCAAAACCTCCAGTGTCGACAGCATGCTGCAAGAACTTGCTTGGCCTTCGCTGCAGGAGAAGAGAAAAAAGGCGCGACTCACCACCCTGTACAAATACAAGAACGGGCTCCTGAAAATGGAAACCAAACACATGCCAACTACCAACTGTCAGAAGAAAACAGGACGCCAGACCAACACGCAGGCGTACAATGTCCGATCGTGCAGGACACAGTACCGTCAGGGAACCTTTTTCCCTCGCACGATCCCGGAGTGGAACTGCCTCCCGGAGAACATTGTCGCTGCACCATCTCTTGCATCCTTCAACTCCAGGCTTCAACACCACCTGAAGTGGACCAACGCCCCAGACCCTGGAGGAGAGCCAGCATCAGCAGGGCTCTCAGCCACATCCCAGCAATGAAACCCTGAGCAAACGCCCCCACCCCAGTCCCTTCATCCCCATCCCCAATTGTCTTTTTTACCCCAGTAATTAGGGATTTGTTTTTTTGTCTCCGTTTCATGTGTTTGTCCGTTTGGTTGAGGCCTGGGCACTGCCTTATGGAGTGTCTAGGGTCGGCTAGTTCCCAGCTTTCTGGGGGCGAACGTGAAAATTAGTAGCTGCCGGCAGCTCCCTGTAAATATCCCTATCCCAGTCCAGAAATAGGATTTTTTAAAATTTTGTTTGCTGCATCTTGTATTTTTCTACTGGACCCAAGTAAATTTAAGTAGACTATGTGTGATAGCTGATTTCTGTCTTTGCTTTTCTTTTCTTTTCTCTCTTTTCTGCTTCTTTTTCTTTGGTCACCCCCTAAAGTGTGTGCATTTACTTCTATAAAAAAGAAGCTGGCCACCACCACGGAAGAAGAAGAAGAACAAGAACAAAAAGGCCTAAAATAACTTGCACAGTTTGTTGTGTGCATTTGGGAAGTGCTTGCATCGTCTTTCGCTAACTGCACCAAAACTGTAAGCCGCCATCTTGATTGTTTACAACTTACAAAGGCCTAGCTTTCGTTTTTGTTATTTCAGTTGGAGTGCCTTCTTTGTTTGTTTTTCCTTAGCTTAGGTTTGTTTTTTACTTACAACTCCTAACTCTAACCCAGTCTCTGACCCACCTCCCGGATTGGGCTGTTTATCCGTGAATCGCGCCGTGGCTGACCAGTGACCTGCATGGATCCACATATATATATTCATTAATGATCTGCCAGACTTAGTGCTCAGTAGTTGTAATATTTTTGCAGATGATACCAAGATTTTCAATATGGCTTCTAATAGTTCTATTATTCAAAGTAATATCAATAAGTTACAAGAGTGGTTGAACACTTGGAATTTATATTTTAATGTGTCTAAATGTGGTGTCAAGGTTGTGCTTATTTTATGAAATATAATGATGGACCACATCAGATAAATCCACTGACAGAAGAGAAAGATTTAGGTGTGACATTCGATAATAAATTGACCTTTGATTCTCATTTATATTCAGAGAGTAGTCAACAAAGCAAATCAAATGTTGGGTATTATTAAGAGAAGCTAAATTTGAATAAAGATGTGTTACTGAAACTTTATAAATCCTTTATTCGACCTCATTTGGAGTATGCTAACATAATATGGAATCCATTTTTAAAGCACCAGTCTATACAAAAAGAAAAAGTCCAAAGGCGTGCCACTAAACTACTTAAAGAATGCAAAAAATTGACTTATTTATGAAAGGCTATGCTATTTGAATTTACATTCTCTGAAAGGAAGAAGACTGAGAGGGGACCTTATTCAGGCATACAACATTTTCAATGATATAGATAATATTTCAATTGATTCCATATTTTGTGTTTCACATGTTACTAACACTTGTAACACTCACAACAGAACACCAGAAATTCTGAGAGTAAAATTTATGTCAAGTATTGTAGAACTAATAAAAGAAAATGTTCTTATTCACACAGAGTTGCTAATCACTGGAATTGTTTATCATCTAACATGAAATTTGCACCTAATACATTCAAGAACCTTTTGGGTATAAGTCCAAGATTCAAAGATCTTTTTTTGTGATTTTGATTAATGGATGGCATTGAACATTATTATTTATAGGCATGCAACCAGACCCAAAAAGAATGCTAGTCAACTTGGCCTTTTACCAGGTCGGCCTCGGGTGCAAGTCAACTCGGCCTCAAGGCGAAGCCCTGGTCATTTCGTCCTCGGGTTCACTTGTCTACTAGGAAAAACGTGCACTTGGCTCTATCCGTATCAATAATTATTTGCGATAATAGAAAATTTCATTTTACTAACAGAGTTGCACCTGTGTGGAATAAATTACCACCTAACATGAAAAGAGCACAGAATACTAACATTTAAAAAAACCTTCTCGACGAATGGAATGACTATGTATAAGGCAGTTATGTGTGATTACGATGAATAATATTAATAAAAACTGAGTGTGCGACAGACCGAGACAAATAACTAAATAAAATGAAAGATGGGACAGGAAAGCCTTACGGCTATGTTTTGAGTCCCAAAATCCTAATATTATTATTTGGTTAATGTGATGTTGATAGGCATTTTATACTGTTGCGTGAATGGCGTTGCTTGCATCAGTCCTCAAATAATAATATACACACACATACAGACATGCACCCACAGACAGACAAACACACACAGAGAGAGAAACAAACAACCCCCCCCCCCCCCCCACCCCCCCCTCCCCCCCCCCCCCCCCCACCCCCCCCCCCCCCCCCCCCCCCCCCCCCTCCCCCCCCCCCCCCCACACACCGAGGCCGATTTGACTCATAGTATAGGGCGAGGCCAAAACGACCAAAAAAAGCGGGGCCGAAGTGACACGAGGTCGATCTGACCGGTCACCCCCCAAAAAATAGAAATAAAAAGTACTCATTCAAACTAAAAGGGGACGTTATATAGGCCGCGAGGCCTACGGCTATGAAAGCCTGTCCCTATATACCTACCTACCTACACGTGATTACAATACTTGAACTTTGAAGACTAGTTCATCATCATTTATGCACATGATGATCATGTGCAGAAATCTTCAAACACAGTGATAGATCTACATTGCTTTCACAGTCCATGATAAACATAAACTCCTAAGTTACATGCGTGACAAGAACAAGAGATAAAGTTCAAAATGATCGAAAGATGCCAGAAGTTGGAAGCTACTTCTAGGTCTTCTGCTAGTTCTAGATAAAGTCCACACACCATTATTAGGTCTACTAGCGTCTGCACAAAATCTTCTTGGAAGTGGAATTCTTTTCGTAAAGAAGAATACAAACAATCGAAAGCGGAAGAGGCGGGACAAGATGGAAAGGAGAAGTGAAGGATGGGGAATTTTTTTGACGGACAGTGCTTATTCGCACGGGCAAGTGCGAACGCAAGCCTTTTCTTCAGGTCAGAGAATGAGGTCAGGTCAGAGAATGAGGACAACTAGGTAGGTAGGTAGGTAGGTAGGGACAAAACAAGCCGTAAAGCTTTTCCAAACAGTCCCATCTTTTATGATTTTTCTGGTAAATGTATCTTATTGGTCAAGGTTGATGCGGCATAAATTTTCCTCATAAATCATTATTCGTCATAGCTTCTAAAAACTTCTAAAAAAGTTTGTAATGTATCCAGACGATTTTTAAACATATTAGTATGAGGTGCACATTTTACGTCAGTAGGCAATTCGTTCCACATGTTAGTAATTCTGTTACCAAAACAATTTTTTCTTATGTTAGTATTATATCTTTTAACAAAAATTTTCCCACAGGCGTTTCTAGTCATATTGTATTGAGGAGATGAAAAGAAATTACTCCAGGACAAATCCACATGATTGTTGAATATTTTATAAGTTTCTATAAGATCTCCCCTTGTTCTCCTTCCTTTAAGTGAAAATAAATTAAGGTACTGTAATCTGTGGTAATAATCCATGATTTTGCATGCTTTAACAAGTTTTGTAGCTCTACGCTGCACCCTTTCAATTGCTATTGACTGGTACTTAAACTAGGCCTCGCGGCCTCTTAACGCGTCCTTTCTGATTATTTGTATTCTTTTTCATGATTGGCATGACTAGGTTTTAGATGTGCTAATCATATACACATTTCAATTGTTGATTCTTGGGGTCTTTATCGAGGAGGTTTTTGAACTGATTAAATTTAAAGGTTAGGTGCCAATATATGTGCTGGAAGAGAATTCCAGTATTTAGTGACTCTGTTACTAAAGAAATTATTTCTAACGTTAGTTTTGCTGTATTATAATATAGCGATGACCGTATTTGTGCCAGTCTGACACAGAGTTAACTCCCTTTGTTTAAATTTAAGCGAATCAGAAAAAACGAAACTTTTCGAGTTTGCAAACTGGCCAATACTGGAAAAGAAGATTTTTTATCTTGTCGCTGCATATTTTTTACCTTAAAAAAATTCGTGACGGGTGTACAGAGGATTCATCTTCATCGCTTTCAAGGTGAAATGTGCATCTTTCAGACATATCACTGATCGGCGGTGCGGAGATTTACCGAGTTGAAAAGCGTTGACAGAATCAGTTGTCCGCTCGCTAATTAAGTCCACCCCACGCTAAGTAAGAGTGCCGGATACTAGATGAAGCCTTCTAGTGATGTTCTCAAAGGTTTAAAAACAGTTCTACCGTGCCAAATTTTTCCTAAATCCCCCGAAAAGATCACGATACATCCAAAAAGTGGCCTTGCTGAATGGCTTTGACCCATACGAAGCTGGTGAAAGAGTATGGTCCAACGATGTTGACACGCTTCCTCCACTGATGTTTGGTGACATGGTGAATTACCTTGTGTTTGGCAGAAGTGCCTACACTTGGGAACAGTTTAAAAGTTTTAAAAGCCTTGAAGCCCACAACCAGTTCACAAATGGATGGGTACAGGAGATCAAGTTCTACAGGCCTGAAAACTGTGACAACTTTGTCGTCAAGAGTAAGGTAAGATCAAGAAAGTTTGTATGCTAGATATATTATTTATAAACAACTTAAGAAAGAAAATGACTGAATCTTTGTGTTATGTCAGTATGTGTGCTGTGCGTGTGTTTGCATTTGCATCAATGCAAGAGGGGTCCAGACTCGGCTCCCAAATCTAATTCAACCACTGAAACTCCCCCCTCCCCCCCCTCCCCCCCCAGCTATTGGTGTCAATTTGATTCTCCCCTCTCCCCATGGTCTCCATCATAAACCCCCCCCCCCCCCCCCCCCCCCCCCCTCCCCCCCCCCCCCCCATCCGACTACGGTAGCCGGATTGGTCTTGCCAAGATACTGTGAAAGGGTCTGTGGTCCTCTGCATGCAACATGTGCGACCTACTGGCACACATGTCCCCTACTCCTTTGCATGCATCATGTGGGGCCCAAGTAACGGTTGTGCATGACACACTCTGCATGCATCATGCGAGGCCTGTGTGTCTCTGGCTAGACCAGGGCATTAAACGGTCGTGTCTTTCCCTCTCACACGTCCCCCCTCCCCTCTCTCTCTTTTTTTCCCTTCCCAGATCAATCAATTCTTCAATATCTGACTAATTTTTTAATTTATCTAAAAATTATTATCCTTCTACATAGCAAAATATGTACATAATAATACTTAAATTATTCCTGACTACTTTGGGCTCTATCTTCTCCCCATACTACCTCATCATTTCACTTTCTACCCTATCTTTGCTGAACTTATTTTCTTCCCTTTCGTACTACCCCCTAAAGTGCAGCAGAATCTTCAATGTGATGAAGTTGGCTGCCTGAGGTGAAGAAGAAGATAAACACACACGCACACACCATTTAAGATAGGATTCTTTTCTTTTTTTAAAACTCTTTTTCTTGGTGCTAATGACTTGTTTCATTAAATAGTAAAAGAGCTTACTTTTTCGTTGCCATTGGGTTTAAGGCGTGCTAAGTGCTTGGGCACACAGGACCTCGGTTTATCGTCTCATCTGAAAGATGGCCGAGTGCAAAGTGAGAGGAAGAATACCCTGTACCCAGGTTACTACATGGGTTTGTTTGACACTCGGCGAACGTTTAAATGCTGATTGTAAAGCACTTTATCATTTTTTATGCTTGATAAGAAATCCCTATATAAACATCAGTGTGTTATTATTAAAATATGGTGAAGATGAAAATGTCAGCCGTTCATTAGTTTTAATAATTACCGGTACAGGCATTTTGCAGTGTCTTATCTGATCATTTGTTCTTTGTGTGCAGGTGCTGCATTCCATGCGCCTGTCCGAAAAGCCCCTTCAGCCTTGGGTTGTTTTGGAGTCTTCTGGAGCAATCAAGACAGCCCACTGTGATTGTATGGCAGGACTTGCTGAAACCTGCACCCATGTTTCTGCCTTACTATTTAAGGTGGAAGCTACGGTCCGAGTCAGGGAGAAAACAACAGTGACAGGGCGCCCTGCTTACTGGGTGCTGCCCTGTGGCATCAACCGTGTGGAGCCTGAAGTCGGCTATAAGATAGACTATTCTTCATCTGCTTCACTGAAAAAGAAACTTGACCGATCCATCAACTCCGGTCAGCCTCAAGTGCACAGTCTACGTACCGGTGCTACATGTCATTCGAAGGCTCCAAGAACTACACCAGAAGAGCTGAAAGCGTTCCTTCAAGAAATCCATGAAACTGGAGATAAGCCTGCAGTGTTGTCGGTGATGCCAGACTATTGTGAACAATATAAAGATCACATCCAGCCAGTGATTGTGCCCAAGTCATTGATAACATTAAGAAATAAAAAATGTGACAATTTTAGTCAGCAAGATTTGAGACAACAGTGTGACAGTATTTTCCAAGACAGACGAGTACAGCTTACAAAGGACGAGGCTGCCCGGATTGAGAGTGAAACAAGAGGCCAGTATAAAAGCCCCTTGTGGTATGCTGCAAGAGCAGGTAGAATAACTGCATCGCGGTTACATGCCGTTTGCTCTACTAAATTAGACAGACCAGCTATTTCTACTGTGATAGATGTGTGTTATCCAAATCACAAGAAAATTTCTGTTCCTGCAATAAAATGGGGAACCGAGCATGAGAACTCTGCTTTTGATGCATACGCATTGGCAATGAAAACTGAACATAGTTCTTTCATTGTACAAAAGTCAGGATTAGTTGTAAACCCAGACATTCCATTCATGGGTGCTTCACCTGATGGGATTGCTTCTTGTACATGCTGTGGGAAAGGATGCGTAGAAATCAAGTGCCCGTATAAGCACAGAGACACTTCAGTTGTCGCTGCATGTAATGAACATGAATTTTGCCTGGAAAACAAGAATGGTTCATTATTTTTGAAGACAACACATAAATACTATTTTCAAACTCAATGCCAGTTACTGGTCACTGGTGCAGACTATTGTGACTTTGTTGTTTGGACGAAAGTAAACTTTGTTGTGGTACGTGTGGAGCCAGACAGAACCTTCTTTGAAACGTGTATTAAGAAAGCCGAGGACTTCTTTAAGAGAGTGGTTTTGCCCGAGTTGGTGGCAAAACGCTTCACTTGTCCTCCAAAAGCTGAGACCTCAACCTCCACCAAAAGGCCACTGCATGAATCCCCACAGAAACCTTCAACCTCCACCAAAAGGCCACTACATGAATCCCCACATAAGAATCTGCCGGTGGCCAAGAAAGGGAAAAAGTCAGGGAAGAAAGTAAAGTGGTGCCATTGTCGCAGACCAGAGGAATACGATGATATGCTTGCGTGTGACAATGAAAACTGTAAAATAGAGTGGTTTCACAAAAGCTGTGTCGGCTTGGACACGCTGCCAAAACCAGATGAAACATGGCATTGCAAAGACTGTAACCCTAAAATGTAGACTGCAGTCCCATCTGTTTGTGTGTACTGTTTATCACCACCTCAGGTTCTGGAAAAGCTCTGCTTGCTTGCTCTGGTCAGTTTGGTCCTGACAGGGGATAACACAATTTAACATTTAAAATTTTAATAGGTTAATGTCCTATGACCGTGGCCTTGGGACACCAGTAAAAAGAATATTTTGGTCTAGTTTTACCACTTTTAGTAATGTTTGTTGAGCTTGTCGCCAGACTCACAAGTACCGCATTGTTCGAACTATAGC
Source organism: Phymorhynchus buccinoides (assembly GCA_017654935.2). Taxonomy (NCBI): domain Eukaryota; kingdom Metazoa; phylum Mollusca; class Gastropoda; order Neogastropoda; family Raphitomidae; genus Phymorhynchus; species Phymorhynchus buccinoides. Next base: position 23,731,149 of record CM065700.1, on the reverse strand, counting down.
AGTTGACACTTTTTCCCCAGACTAGGACCCCTGCGCTTTATGTAAATAGAAAAAAGAAGTAAGAAAACACAATAACAAATTCTGATTTTTGTGTTGTAAGATTGGAGGATGCATCTTATACTTTTATAGTAAGGTGCGCCTTATAAATACAGTATCTTTTGTTTCTTTGGTTTGTCTCAGATGACTTTTGTGCAGTTTGAAAGGACTGAAATTTCCTTTTGAGATAGCCAATATTTTGAAATAAAAAGACCTTTTACTCTTTTTTTTTAGACAGGAAGGTTACTGGACCAGAAAATTATTGCGAGTTGTCCGGTGTTTTTTAGTTTTCCTTTTTTGAGTTAGCAGGAATCCACAGTATATCTTGGGTACTTATTTCATGAAAGAGACATGCATGTTTGATGAACACTAGCCAGGAAAAGAGGTACAAAATGACAATGTGAGTGCGTTGTGTGTTAACATGTTTTGTTATTTCCTTCTGATCAAGTGGTCTTTTATTTTGTTGTTAAGAATTTGAGCATGTTGTACGTTATTACATGTTTTGTTCTTTTCTGATTATTAATGTTGGTATCTGATGCATGTTTACATTTTAAAAGTTATTTATGTAAAGACAATTAAAAGTTTAAAACAAAAAGTGGTCCTTTATTTTGTTGTTAAGAATTTGAGCATTTTGTACGTTATCAAACACTTCTTTTGTTCTTTTCTGACTATTAATGTAGGTATCTGATGCCTGTTTACATTTATGGATATGCGCACAAGTGTGTGTGTGCATGCATGCTGTGTGTGTGTCTACCACTCTGTGTTTGTTCCTGAATTAGGGGCTGTGCACATTACATGCGGAAACCACGCTTATCCACAAATAAGTAAAAACAATAAGCGCATACAGGCAGGCATATGGAAACGCATGTGTATCTCCCCTCCACTTATCTCTTACTGTTATTATACTATTTGCAAATAAGCGCATGAAGTTTCTGTGTGTAATGTGCACAGCCCCTAATGGTATCGTGTAAGTAGCAGTGACCTGAAATTACTGGAAAAATATGAGAACTACGGTACTTTTTTATCAGTAGGCTATTTATTGTATGGTTGGCCATGCATTGGAAACAGTTGGAATTATCTTATTTTTGGTTTCAGTTCCTGTACTTGTTGATTTATTTGAAAAATTAAAAAAGTCATCTTCCTTTCGCTTTCTTTGTGTTGGTTTAGTTCTGAGTGGATTTTTTTGTAATGTACAGCTGAATTAAAGACCCAGCAGGATTAAGTTCCTTTTTTTCTTTTCGGGCCAGGTGTGACTCACATACAAATTCCCCCATACGCAAATGAGACTGCTCTCCAAAGTTTTTTTTTTGGGGGGGGGACGAGAACTTGTATAGGAGTTACACGTGGACCAAAAAAGACATCCAAGTAGAAATGACATCCTTTTAAGTTTTACCAGACCTGTTTACCACCTACACAAGTCTTGAGTAGTCTGGATAGCTGAAAAGAGTAGTTTTGGTGCAAAATGTGTAGTTTTAAATACTTTTATTCATTAAACCATCAAACATTGTTCAGTGAAAATGAGTAATTAAAGCATGTTTTTCAATTTTAAAGAGTAGTAGAGGTCCAAATTGAGTAGAATACTACTCGAAAAGAGTATAGTAAACAGGTCTGTTTTACGCTCGATTTGTGGGTAACAAAAGGAAACTGCATGTAACTATGCAGAATTTTTTTCCCAGTGATCTCCTGTCTATGCACTTTTAGAAAGAAACTTCTGTGGGTCAGGGTCTTAGTACAAGGCACCAGACATTTTGGCAAAATGGGAGTGGGTGGGTGGTGCATGTTCTTATAATTTTACACTTAAAGTCTGCATAATACATATTTCATCTGGGAGTGTGCGATTCTTATAAAGTATTTTACTGTCTTTAAAATACATTATTTACTGGTGTGTGTGTGTGGTTACATAATCATGATGCTATTTTTGTTGGAATTGAATGGTTTACAATTCCCCCCCACCCCCTCCTCCCACACACACAAACACAAAAGATGATCAATATTTTGAATATTCAGTTTCTTAGGTACCCACATGCACATAGTTACATAATTATGCAATGTAAATCATGTACTGTATCGACTGTATACCAGCCTATTGCGTTGTTTGAACATCATTTAAAAAACAAAACTAAAAAACTGGCTGACTTCAACTTAAACAATAATATTTTTAAAAAAATAAAAAATATAAAGGTTCAATAATTGAACTTTTTTTAAAAGCTTCATTGAGAATTCCATTTCCACCCGAGCTTATTGTACTTGCATATTCAGTGATCGCGCTAGGAACATTGAAAACCTGTCCTCCCGGCGACAATGTTCGCCAAACCAGTCTCATGCCAGGAGTCATGGAAACAAAAAACAGTAAAAAAGCACAATATGAAAGCCTTTGTTGAACGATTTATCAGTCCTTGGGACTGACTGAGTCATTTTTTTCAGTACTTTCATTTTGCAATCAGTATTTTACTGATATTTACCAGAAAACGCGCAGGGCTCCCAATCGTCCTGCAAAATAAGGGGTCCCAGGAACTCTCACAATATAGAGGGACCACCGTCCTTGAGGCGGGATAGAGGGTCCCAGTGGCATTGCAAATGCTAAAATAGTTTTTCTAGTGCATCCTTGGGACCCCCTGCACATTCTTTTAGAGGGTCATTGAGAAAGTTAGTGCTTCATAGACCCCCATATCGGGGTCCCTGGGAGCCCTGACGCGATCACTATATTGCAACACGGAACACACATATACGCATGCACGCAAATGCATACACACACATGCATACTCACACTAACACACACACACATGTTTAAAATTCAGTTAGGACTACCAATATCACTGTGCCGTTGAGTCTTCTTTATGAACGCCGTTGAGTCTTCTTTGTGAACTAATAAATATTGTGAACACTCAAATACTAATAAGAATTCTATTCTGCTCACAGTGAACTAAACAACACTTGGACACATGTTTGTTAAACAGCAACATACAGTCACTATCTTGTCCAGAAAAGTCATATTCTCACCCTCACATGGAAGAATTAAATTCATTGGAACTGTATCACTAAGAATTGTGTATTTCCCCACAACATTACCTATCACTCTTTCTACATGAATCCTCAAATGTGCAAGTTTTCTTGTCTCTTCTACATCCTTAGCATGCATTTGACATCTTCCTCTGGTAAAGGCAGGCATCTTGACTTCTGCACACAAGAGCCCCACACTTTCTTGAATGTCAAACCCACGGTCTGCAAGAACCTTATCATTTGGTAAAAGATTATCCAAAAAACCACTGTTTTCTGTCACATGCTTGTCACTTGTTCGCCCTCCCCAACCCTTTGAAATGAAAGATATCACACCTTGTGGAGTTATACCAATCAAATATTTGATAGTCTGGTGATGCTTATAGTTGGAAAAGGTTTGTGCTCTAGCTTTTAGATTTGATGGTCTTTCAATAAATACTTCAAAACAGTCTATGATAACAGCTACATGTTCGCCAAAAGCCTCAACGAACTGATGGGGCATGCTTTTCTGCAGGCTTTCTCTATCTGGCCAATACACCAGGGGCATCAAACGTTCATGCATCACACTGAGAGTTTGTACAAATGCAGTTGATATTGTTGACCTGTGGACTTGAAATAAATAAGCTATGTGCTGAATCGGCAAATTCAGGCGCAGTCTCATCAAGACTACAATCAGCATCTGAAAGGGTGTCAAAATTCTACGATTTCCCCGAGGTAGATGCGCTTTGATCAAATTAAACAATGCTAACAACATTGCAAAACTCGGTAGTCCTGTGTAATATTTCACTCTATCATTATCTTGTTCAAAAGCATCTTCCCGATATTCATGCTTGAACAGTTTTTCTTTTAACACTCTGTTCTCTTCCTGAAGCCTGCACAGCTCATGTTCAAAACCATTAATGTCACCAAAAGTCATTTCTGTCTGTGTGGCCTGTGTGGAGTGGGTTTGCTGCTCATTTGTCTCTCCAAGCTCTGCTCCTGCACTCAGGTCAGCTGAATCGGCAGCTGGTTCTGTTACACTCTCCACCTCCATTTCTTCCACTTCTGTCAGGCTTGACGACACTTTTTGTGACACCCTCCTCTTCTGTCGATTGAACCTCTCCGTGTTGGCTTCTTTCACTTCGCAGTGTCCAAGGTGAAGCGATGGGGCCCAGTCTGGATGTGTTTCAAACATTTCATAGGCTGGCGCACCTGGAGACAGAGTCACAGACACACAGCAGCTATTTAAAATGCAATTTCATTTATTTACATTCAGTGTTCTCACACCATCATCTTGCACTAATTTACAGATGTACACAAACACACATACAAATAATGAGTAATGGAGTCAAAGAGAATGATAGATTAGAACAGGTTGTTATTATAACTAATGTTAGCACAGAAGGTGGGGGAACTGTTTGTACATAAGACCTCCGGTATCCCCATGGAGGGTGGGGCGGTCCCTGAAGGGAGACACGAGGCATCACCCATTGCCGGGGCCTCAGTCATATGAGCAAAACACATTGCTAAAGCCACGGTCCACACACACTCATACACAGTAACACACACACTCAAACCTGTCCTTCCTTCTGTATAGTGACCATAGTCACTGTACACACACACACTCCAACCCTTCCTTCCTTCTGTTTAGTGACCAGTCACATGATGCCACGCCATTTTGATGGTTCTTTTGTGTATAAACATGCATATTTTCTTCTTCTTCTTCACCTCAGGCTGAAGATTCTTCTGCACTTGGGGGGGGGGGGGGGGGGGGGGGGGGTAGTAAGAATTAAGACAACAAATTGGAAAGCTGAGGAGATAGTAGGCTAGTGTGATTTTTTAATCTTATGTCAATATGTGCACACACACACAAACACACACACAGAGGCACAGATATAGGGATGTTACTAAATTTTTGAAATTATCAAAGTCATAATTATATTTACATCAGTCGAAAGAGGAAATCATAAGCTTTCCAACGGTGCAATTCTTTTAAGAATCGGATCACCCTGTCAAAAGCTACACCATTTTAGAGGTGATTTTTTCAAGTATATAAACAAAAAAAGAAAATTGTGACCAAATTCCTTGTTTTATGAAGGAAAAGTAGCATAACTTAAGAAATATCAAAATAATCCCAACATATTACATATCAGTGGATAGGTCGTTCTATATAGAACATATTTGCATCAACAATTTTGCTATAAATTAAATTGATGACTACCAATCAATTAATCAATTGACCACCCCCCAGAATACAACTTCAGAGACTTAGCAAAAAAATGTTTTAATTTCTTTTGTAATGCAAAACCTTGATAATAATGTCATTTAAATATAACACCAGTGAATAAAGTGTTCTGGTAAAACACAAAATACATGTGCTTGTAGCTTATTTGAAAATATTAAAATGATTTGGATGAAGATTTGGTATTGTTACTAAGGGAAGTAAATCATTCAAGAAATTATTTCCCTTGGTTATCAGCCGTCCTCAAGTAAAATTAACTCCCTTTACAAGAAAGAAGTATTCAATCAATGAATAAATGTAAAATTCAATATCAAATTATCTGAAGTGTATTAACAATTATAATACTAATAATACTTCATTGTGAAAGGGGCTTTTTGGAAACAATAAAACCTTCATAATAAAAAAATTTTAAACCTTCAATTGTCCAGTGCTTTTCTTTCTATCTACAAAAGCGCACCAAACTTCTTACATTCGCTGATTTGGAGTTGCCTCTTATTTAAAAAACAAAACAAAAAACAACAACAGACAAGCAATACTGTCTTTTGAAAACCCCTACTGCCTTTTGGTAAATTGGTTCAGGTTGTGACTTGGAAATCAAAAAGGAAGGTGAACAAGGTTTGGTATGCAATCAAATAGAGAATAAACAGAATTTCATTAACACACACCTCCCCATGAGTCTCCCCACCTTCTGGAAGTTATGTGTTTGTGACTTCCTCTAATCTGCCCCTCTCTTTGACTGTCTTTTCCATTTGCTTTCTATCATCTATTTTTTTTTTAACTTATTGGTCCATTCTCCTGCATTTAAAAAAAAAATCTTCCAAATACTTTTTCTTCTTTGAGCTCCTCCAAAATCGGAATGTGTCGGCTGCACAGCGGGGAGACCAGTGAAAACTGAAAACGGACACATATGTACCTTACCCATTATGGCCAAATGGCCCAAGAACGTGGAAGAAGAAGAATCGACACGTGTACACATACATACACACACAATGAAAATGACTGAAGTGAGAATTGGACTAGACATGACATAACATATTCTTAAGTCATAAGTTTCTTTATCGTCCATTGGCATTGTACTTTTGTACATCACACATGGAAACTTGTCTTCCAACGTGCAATATAAAATGAGATATATTAAAATAAAAATATTTTCAAAAGCCTTAAGTGTTGTTTGGATACAAAAATGTCAAGGTTTCTGTATGAGCTAGTGTTTGGTGTACTGACACATTCATACCGTGTGAAAACTGGTGTGTGTCTATGTGAGAAAGAGTGTGTGTATGCGTGTGTGTATGTGTGTGTTGTGTGTGTGTGTGAGCATGCATGTGTGCATACATGTGTGCTTGTATGTGTTTTGGTTTTGTGGGTTGTGTGTGCACGCATGTGTGTGTGGTGTGTCTATGTTTGTGTGCGTGTCTGTGTGTCTGTCTGCGTGCGTACGTTTTTGTGTGAGGGTGTTTGTGTATGTGTGTTGGTGTATGTGGTCAGTCCATGCGGCTCTGTTGCTGTGGCTTACCGAATGGGGTATGAACGAGTTGGCGTCGATAAATATGTGTGTTTATTGTGTGTGTGCGTGTGTGTGTGTGTGTGCGTGTGCGCGTGTGTGTGTGTTAGAGAGAGAGAGAGAGTTGCTTTGTATATGCGCTGTTGCTGGTTAATGCTGTTTTTGTTGTCTGTTGATGAATCATTGATTGTAAAGCGCTTTGGGCTCATCTGAGGTAAAGCGCTATATAAATGTACAATTATTATTATCATTATTATAACTGAATTTAGTGGTACATTTCATTTGTTGACAATCACTTACAAGAACAGTCTTACAAGAATAGTCTGCTGAAATTGTTGCCTCTGAGTCTGAATCACTGTCTCCACTCATTTTCTTTGAATATCTGAATAAAATCAAACCTACTCTACTATCACTGTATCAGCCATTTGCTATAAAAAAAATATTAGAAATGTGATTTATTTTTATTTTTAGAAATTTCTTTCTGTCTTTAAATCTATTGAATATTAATCTCTTCTTCTTCTAATCTTCTGTGGTGGTGGCCAACTTCTTTATACAGAAGTAATTGTGCACACTTTAGGGGGTGACCATAGAAAAAGAAGCGGAAGAGGGAAAGAGAGAAAAGAGCACACATTACATTATCAGTTTTCCAAGAAAGGACTACACACGTCACCCTATTAGTTTTACTTGGGTTCAGCTTCAATATCTAGGGTAAAATCAGGAGTAGCAAACAAAATAAAGACCTAGTTCCGGGCTGGGGAGGGGAGGACTACAGGGAACTGCCGGCAGCTACTAATTTTCATGTTTGCCCCCAGCAAGCTGGGAACTAGCTGACCCTAGGCACTCCATAAGACAATGTCCAGGCCCCAAGCAAAAGGACAAACAAGACAATTATATCCCTTAACTATTGGGATAAAAAAATATATATCAACCTAGGCCCTATGCTGCAGCTGAGATTTTTTTTTAAAATAGTACCGGTAAATAGGTCTAGTACAAAACAGCACAAGTTATAATTTAAGGTAATAATACTAACTGCAAACAACAGAATTGCATGATTATTCAGACTCAAAATATAGAGTTACTTAGCAAACTGTAGGCCCAACAGAAGTAGCCTTTCTAAAGTCCTTGGAAAGTGAGGAACATTAAAAAAAAAGAAGAGATCAATGATTTTTTTCCCCTATATTTTAATGTATCATAACATTTTTTTTCTTTGCATAATGCATCAATCATTGTCACTTATTGTTGCTAAATGAAACGATGTCAACACACTGTGGGGAAGTTGAAAGCATGTCTGAGGCAAGATGGCGTCACTGAATGACAGATCTAGGCTAAAACTAAGGAAACTTTGGGACGCTAGTTTACATATTTGGAACATACTGACATGCACCAAATTTTGCACAGTACTAGAAACACATCTTAGCTTTGTGGTGCTGAAATAAAATGTATACGAAATAAATATACAATGGGTTTTTTTAACGTCTAAAGACAACAGGTAACTTACGTCGATCAACGAACTGCTTCGAACCGGTTAACGAAGTAAAATGAGAACTCGGAACCGTTAACGAATGTTCCAACGTTATTTTGAAGTATCGCAAATCCTGTTAAGGTCACTCGGCTGTCCAGAATCTGGACACAACAAACCTACCCCCTCTGACACGCTCGCAGCGGCGGGTCACAAGAATAGAACACGGCTGAGCCTGCGCAATGCGCGATTTTCTAACATCGCTACCATTACTTTTGAGCATGTTTCTAAACAGACGCGTGTGTGCTCCAAACATTTTCATGGAGGTAAGAACCTGAATAGTTATCTGTGTAGCGATGTTAGAAAATCGCGCATTGCGCAGGCTCAGCCGTGTTCTATTCTTGTGACCCGCCGCTGCGAGCGTGTCAGAGGGGGTAGGTTTGTTGTGTCCAGATTCTGGACATCCGAGTGACCTTAACAGGATTTGCGATACTTCAAAATAACGTTGGAACATTCGTTAACGGTTCCGAGTTCTCATTTTACTTCGTTAACCGGTTCGAAGCAGTTCGTTGATCGACGTAAGTTACCTGTTGTCTTTAGACGTTAAAAAAACCCATTGTATATTTATTTCGTATACATTTTATTTCAGCACCACAAAGCTAAGATGTGTTTCTAGTACTGTGCAAAATTTGGTGCATGTCAGTATGTTCCAAATATGTAAACTAGCGTCCCAAAGTTTCCTTAGTTTTAGCCTAGATCTGTCATTCAGTGACGCCATCTTGCCTCAGACATGCTTTCAACTTCCCCACAGTGTGTTGACATCGTTTCATTTAGCAACAATAAGTGACAATGATTGATGCATTATGCAAAGAAAAAAAATGTTATGATACATTAAAATATAGGGGAAAAAATCATTGATCTCTTCTTTTTTTTTAACTGTTCCTCACTTTCCAAGGACTTTAGAAAGGCTACTTCTGTTGGGCCTACAGTTTGCTAAGTAACTCTATATTTTGAGTCTGAATAATCATGCAATTCTGTTGTTTGCAGTTAGTATTATTACCTTAAATTATAACTTGTGCTGTTTTGTACTAGACCTATTTACCGGTACTATTTTTTTTAAAAATCTCAGCTGCAGCATAGGGCCTAGGTTGATATATATTTTTTTATCCCAATAGTTAGGGATATAATTGTCTTGTTTGTCCTTTTGCTTGGGGCCTGGACATTGTCTTATGGAGTGCCTAGGGTCAGCTAGTTCCCAGCTTGCTGGGGGCAAACATGAAAATTAGTAGCTGCCGGCAGTTCCCTGTAGTCCTCCCCTCCCCAGCCCGGAACTAGGTCTTTATTTTGTTTGCTACTCCTGATTTTACCCTAGATATTGAAGCTGAACCCAAGTAAAACTAATAGGGTGACGTGTGTAGCCCTTTCTTGGAAAACTGATAATGTAATGTGTGTGCTCTTTTCTCTCTTTCCCTCTTCCGCTTCTTTTTCTATGGTCACCCCCTAAAGTGTGCACAATTACTTCTGTATAAAGAAGTTGGCCACCACCACAGAAGATTAGAAGAAGAAGAGATTAATATTCAATAGATTTAAAGACAGAAAGAAATTTCTAAAAATAAAAATAAATCACATTTCTAATATTTTTTTATAGCAAATGGCTGATACAGTGATAGTAGAGTAGGTTTGATTTTATTCAGATATTCAAAGAAAATGAGTGGAGACAGTGATTCAGACTCAGAGGCAACAATTTCAGCAGACTATTCTTGTAAGACTGTTCTTGTAAGTGATTGTCAACAAATGAAATGTACCACTAAATTCAGTTATAATAATGATAATAATAATTGTACATTTATATAGCGCTTTACCTCAGATGAGCCCAAAGCGCTTTACAATCAATGATTCATCAACAGACAACAAAAACAGCATTAACCAGCAACAGCGCATATACAAAGCAACTCTCTCTCTCTCTCTAACACACACACACACGCGCACACGCACACACACACACACACGCACACACACAATAAACACACATATTTATCGACGCCAACCCGTTCATACCCCATTCGGTAAGCCACAGCAACAGAGCCGCATGGACTGACCACATACACCAACACACATACACAAACACCCTCACACAAAACGTACGCACGCAGACAGACACACAGACACGCACACAAACATAGACACACCACACACACATGCGTGCACACACAACCCACAAAACCAAAACACATACAAGCACACATGTATGCACACATGCATGCTCACACACACACACAACACACACATACACACACGCATACACACTCTTTCTCACATAGACACACACCAGTTTCACACGGTATGAATGTGTCAGTACACCAAACACTAGCTCATACAGAAACCTTGACATTTTTGTATCCAAACAACACTTAAGGCTTTTGAAAATATTTTTATTTTAATATATCTCATTTTATATTGCACGTTGGAAGACAAGTTTCCATGTGTGATGTACAAAAGTACAATGCCAATGGACGATAAAGAAACTTATGACTTAAGAATATGTTATGTCATGTCTAGTCCAATTCTCACTTCAGTCATTTTCATTGTGTGTGTATGTATGTGTACACGTGTCGATTCTTCTTCTTCCACGTTCTTGGGCCATTTGGCCATAATGGGTAAGGTACATATGTGTCCGTTTTTCAGTTTTCACTGGTCTCCCCGCTGTGCAGTGCCGACACATTCCGATTTTGGAGGAGCTCAACGAAGAAAAAGTATTTGGGAGATTTTTTTTTAAATGCAGGAGAATGGACCAATAAGTTAAAAAAAAAATAGATGATAGAAAGCAAATGGAAAAGACAGTCAAAGAGAGGGGCAGATTAGAGGAAGTCACAAACACATAACTTCCAGAAGGTGGGGAGACTCATGGGGAGGTGTGTGTTAATGAAATTCTGTTTATTCTCTATTTGATTGCATACCAAACCTTGTTCACCTTCCTTTTTGATTTCCAAGTCACAACCTGAACCAATTTACCAAAAGGCAATAGGGGTTTTCAAAAGACAGTATTGCTTGTCTGTTGTTGTTTTTTGTTGTTTTTTTAAATAAGAGGCAACTCCAAATCAGCGAATGTAAGAAGTTTGGTGCGCTTTTGTAGATAGAAAGAAAAGCACTGGACAATTGAAGGTTTAAAATTTTTTTATTATGAAGGTTTTATTGTTTCCAAAAAGCCCCTTTCACAATGAAGTATTATTAGTATTATAATTGTTAATACACTTCAGATAATTTGATATTGAATTTTACATTTATTCATTGATTGAATACTTCTTTCTTGTAAAGGGAGTTAATTTTACTTGAGGACGGCTGATAACCAAGGGAAATAATTTCTTGAATGATTTACTTCCCTTAGTAACAATACCAAATCTTCATCCAAATCATTTTAATATTTTCAAATAAGCTACAAGCACATGTATTTTGTGTTTTACCAGAACACTTTATTCACTGGTGTTATATTTAAATGACATTATTATCAAGGTTTTGCATTACAAAAGAAATTAAAACATTTTTTTGCTAAGTCTCTGAAGTTGTATTCTGGGGGGTGGTCAATTGATTAATTGATTGGTAGTCATCAATTTAATTTATAGCAAAATTGTTGATGCAAATATGTTCTATATAGAACGACCTATCCACTGATATGTAATATGTTGGGATTATTTTGATATTTCTTAAGTTATGCTACTTTTCCTTCATAAAACAAGGAATTTGGTCACAATTTTCTTTTTTTGTTTATATACTTGAAAAAATCACCTCTAAAATGGTGTAGCTTTTGACAGGGTGATCCGATTCTTAAAAGAATTGCACCGTTGGAAAGCTTATGATTTCCTCTTTCGACTGATGTAAATATAATTATGACTTTGATAATTTCAAAAATTTAGTAACATCCCTAAAGTAATGGACGTTCGTCTGATGGCTGCAATCCATCTGTGCCTTCTCCGTGTTGTGATTTCTTTCACCTCTTCTGTTTGATTTGTTTTCACCTTTGGAACAGAAAAATATCGTACACCGTTGTTCCGTGGTTTTCCCTGTCGATCATGACTGTCGTTTGAGCAGTTAATAACGGAGCAAAACTGGCCAGGCATCGTTCAATCTCAGTTAGGTGCATCAGATCGGTTCACGCTGGTTACGAAAGCGTGTGAAACAAAAATGGCGACGATCGGATCCAAGTCGAGGCTCTGACGACACAAACGAATTGGCGACATTTTGCCTGTTTACTAACAAAAGGAGTGGCTTCCCTTGCGAAGTGGAAACGATCGTCAAACGCTGAATCTAACAATACTTTGCTCCACACCACCAACTTTATTAGGAAATCACTAATGTTTGCTTCGACGCGAAAAATTTAAGCTTACGATGTTGCACACAATAATTTGTTGTGGTTTTAAACTTTTTGAAAATCGTTGGGAACAAAAATGTCTGCTACTGCGCGAGCCTGTCTCGCGAGATGACGTCATGGGAAGACGCCATTACTGAAGCGAAAATAGTTTCTGTTCGATTCAAATACCAGTATCGTGAAAACCAAAATATTTGAGTGTTTTTTCTTATAAAAACATATGCATAGTTTATACAGGCAGTACTCGACTTTTGAATGCTTATTTTTCTGTAAATGAATCGAGTTTTGTGGAACTTTCAATCATCTTGATTCTTGGAAGGAATTTGCAACAAAAATGTCTCTTCAGCCTTGTATCGGCATTGTATGAAGAAATAGACAAATGTTTCGATAAATCATGCCAGTTATCGACAGAAAACGCATTTTTACAGCAAGTTAACTATTTTTTTTATCTCATGTCATAGCAATTACTCTGAGAATTGCTTACATTTTTTTTTTATTCACGTCACAGTGTATTGGGTTAGTAGTTTCAAATCATTATTCCTAGTTTTTGAGTAGTTAGAAAGTTGTAACAAATGTTTGTTAGTAATATCAGAACTGTGAAATTTTTTATAAACATTTATCAAATCACCACGTAGTCGCCGATATTTTAGGGATGGTAAATTCAGTTTATCTAACCTGTCACCATAATCTAAATTTTGTAATGCTTTTACTAGTTTGGTTGCTCTCGTTTGAACACGTTCGATAGCCTGAGACTGTCTTTTTAGGAAAGGATTCCAAATTAAGTTGCCATATTCCAAATGGGGTCTCACCAAACTTTTATACAGATTTACAAACACCTCTCCATTTAGTCCTATAAAAGTCCTCCTTATTAATCCTAACATTTTGTTTGCTTTATTAATTGCGGATATTATATGCTTATCAAATTTCAATTTTGGATCAAAAATCACTCCTTTTCTTCTACACAAGATTCCAAAACGGTCGTACTCTTGAGGATTGGTTAGGCCCAAATGCATGACTTTACACTTGTTTGCGTTGAAGTAAAGATTCCACTTTGCAGACCAGTCAATATAAGTTTGTTAATGTCATTTTGTAATTTATTAGAATTTGTAGATGAGTTGTATATTTTTGCGTCGTCTGTCTTCTTCTTCTTTCAAAAATACGTTGCTACAATCCAGTAGTCTGGCATAACTGCGACGGGGAGAGATTGCGCAGAGGCGGTTTATTGATGTTGGCTGACTGTAAGCTGGGGTGTTTTTTTTTATCCTGAAAGACTTAATTATAAGATTGAGAGGAGACCTCATTCAAACTTATAAAATATTCAATAAAATAGACAATATTTCTGTTGACTCACTATTCACTGTATCACAATATGATAATACTAGAAGGTCTGAGGGCAATTTTTTTTTATATTAAACACTGCCCTACTAACATTAGGAAATATTGTTTTTCTAACAGAGTTGCTTCATACTGGAATGACCTCCCTACTAATATCAAATATGCACCTAATATATTAATTGTTTCAAGAATCTTGTGGACGAATTACCAAAATTTATAGATCTCTTTCTGGAAATTGATTAGTAATTAATAAAGATGATTTGATTGCTTGTATAAATGTATTTCTTGTATCCCAATGCAAAATCAAAATGTATATATGCCAATGATGGGACTTTTTATAGGCCGCAAGGCCTAGGCTGAGAAAGCCTGTCCCTAATACCTAACCTAACCTAACCTAACCTAAAGGTATCAACGGAGTTGGCTTTTTAAAAATTCTAGTTTTGTTCTTCAAAGAGTGATTTTTAAAAAAATGTTTCAATAAAATAACAATTAAAAAAATTGAAATTGTGAAGCACACACACGTGCGCGCACACACGCACGCACGCACACCAGTGGCGTAGGAACAGGGAGGGTAGGGTAGGGCGGCTGCCCCCATGGCTCAAGACATATCTTCCTTCCTGCCCCCCCCCAAAAAAAAAAATCCAAAAAAAAATCCGAGCAAGCAAAAAGGAGAGAGTGAGAGAGAGTTTGAAACTTACAAGCTTGTATTGGGCAAAGTTGTATTGTTTTCAGATTGCTTTATTAGCCCTCTACTTCATTCCAGAATTGTGAGGTTTTGATGTAGTAGTATACCAATGGCAGCTGCCCCTGTCCCCCTGGCAATGGATCACCTTAAATCACCTTATTAAATTAAACTGCTCCACATTCTTAACCAGATTACACAGTACAAATAATTTTACAAAATATGAATTTTACACCCAATTTTCAGACCCTACAACAACAACAAAAAACAAAAAATATATCAACATATATGATTTTTCGAAAGATTTATTTGAACAATCTGACCTTTTAACCCCTTGACTGCCAGAGAAAATTAAAGAAAAAATCATTGGGCAAATCATGCCATGAAAAAGACAACTGATAGAGGCCAATCTGGCAAAATGGTCTGGGGATGTAACTCTCTTGACTGTGTTAGAGCAAAAGCCAGCAAATCAGGGTTATTCCTCTTCATCTGATGACATCATCAGTGATGTTATCAGGTCAGTACGTGATACGTTGGTGGCAGTCAAGGGGTTAATGAATTATATCGGTTTTTTCCCCAGTCTCGTGGTGCCACAGTGGGACTGGGATCCACCAGACTGATTATACATCAATTGTATAATAAAGAAGACCCTAACCGTTTAACTATAGGTCAGGTCAGGTCAGGGTAATGAGGGCAACTAGGCCTCGCGGCCTCTGAAGTGCCCTTTCAATTTAGTTTTTGTATATTGGGCACAGCTGTGACGGTTTTTGATGACTCAATCAGTCATGTTGGTATCTCAATTCTGTCAATTTAGGGTCTTTGTCCAGGAGGTTTTTAAACTGGTTAAGGTTTGGTGCAAGCTTGATTTGTGCAGAGAGGTTATTCCAATACTTGGCAACTCTGTTAGCAAAAAAATGTTTTCTAATGTTAGTTCTGCTGTATTGTATTAGTATTTTTAATTCACAGTTTCTAGTTTTCGAATAGTTCGAGGGCTGAAACAATCTTTTGTTAGTAAAGTCAGTATTGTTAAAATTTTTATAAACATCAGGTCTCGCAGCCTCCTGTATTTCAAGGATGGCAAATCCAGCTTGCGCAGCCTTTCACCATAGTCTTTATTTTTAAGAGGTTTTATCAGTTTAGTAGCTCTCCTCTGGCATCTTTCAATTGACACAGACTGTCTTTTGAGATATGGGTTCCAAATTTGATTCCCATATTCTAATGTGGTCTCACCAAGCTTTTATACAGGTTTATAAACACATTATTTTTTATTCCTGAAAAAGTCCTCCTAATCAGCCCCAGCATTCTATTTGCCTTGCCAACAGCTGTTGTGATACGTTTGTCAAACTTAAGATTAGGATCAAAGATCACCCTAAGTCTTTTTCTTCTGTGCATGTCTCTAATATATGTCTATTTGTGCCATGAGTTATTTCATATACTCTCTGTGGATTTTTGAATCCTAAATGCATAACTTTACATTTATAGCTGCTAAAGAGAAAATTTACGATCTTAAACACTTACTTACCATTTATACAGACTAGCGCAACTCCGAGTACCGGTAACACCTAGTAACGGTAACGCCTAGTAACGGTAACGCCAAGTACTGGTAACGCTGAGTACAGCAAATTTGAAGCGATTCGGTTAAGAAACGACGGAGTTATAAGGCCCTGTTTCCCGTTGGCACTGCTCTGAGAGTGATGCGCTCTCCCTAGTAACTGGTAACGCCTAGTAACGGTAACGCCAAGTACTGGTAACGCTGAGTACAGCAAATTTGAAGCGTTTCAGTTAAGAAAAGGCGGAGTTATAAGGCCCCGTTTCCCGTTGGCGCTGCTCTGAGAGTGATGCGCTCTCCCTAGTAACGGTAACCCTAGTAATGGTAACGCCAAGTACTGGTGATGCTGAGTACTGCAAATTTGAAGCGATTCGGTTAAGAAACGGCAGAGTTATTTGTGAAAAGGTGAAGCGGCGTATATCGCGCGTGTTTATGAATCGATTCGATTCGCTTCTGGTTTGGCACACAGATAGTCACCGTCCCCGATCATCTACCTTCCAAATTCGTGCAATCCGTCCAGAAATACCGGAGTTTCGCGCATTTGCCAAACCGCGCAAATGGCACAGCCGCCTCGGTTGCCGTTGCCATCACCCCGTTAGGGCTCATAGCAAATTTGAAGCGATTCGGTCGAAAAACGGCGGAGTTATAACTAATGTAAGGCCCGTTTTGTGTTTCAGACACACACACACACTTGCCTTTTATTATATGATGGATCAAAAACCAAAAAAACCCCAGATACCTTCACTATCTGAGAGAGAGAGAGAGAGAGAGAGAGAGAGAGAGATTCAAAGGCTCCAAGTTTTTTTAAACAATAATTTACATCGATTTCTTATAAGTCCTAATGCAAATTATAAAGTGTTTTTGTGGCATTTAATACGACCAATCCACCCGCCTTGCCCTTGCGCCCATGCCCCATGCCTCCCCCCCCCCCCCCCCCCCACCGGTTTGCCCCCTCCCCTGGCTTCAATATGTTCCTACGCCACTGCACACACAAGCTCACATGTGTGCACGCCACATTAATGCAACAGTTATGCCTTCTAAAGCTTGCTTCCCGGTTTGCACTCCTGTCAGGAAATATTACATGCTAAGAAAACGTGACAATTTATAATAATGCGTATTTTTATAGCGCCTATTCTCAGCAAGGGCTCTAAGCGCTTTACAAAACATATTTACATTGATTAAAAAGAAAACATTAAACAATAAATATTAAACAAGAAAACAAACAACCAAAGAGCTAACGAAAATGTATAATGTCAATTAACTCAGCTTTATGTTTACAGCATGGTTTCATGATGATGCCATCACAACTTTTGCTTGGAATTCTGATATATTCATCATAATGTCCCCCCTTTATAAAAAAAAAATTGAAACTGATTTTTTACACTGGTGAAATTTTATTGAATTTAAGGCCTACATTTATAACCCTGAGTAACCTAGATTAGCGTGCCTGTGACTACCCAGCTTTTACCTGTATTTGTGTGTGTGAGTTTTATTCAGGTGTGGAAAAAGGCATGTCATTTGTACTGGCCACAACTTGTTTGTTCAGAATAAAGACCCCTGGAAAAAGTCAATAGACGAAAATGTCGGGCGAAAATTAATCCAAGGTTGTTTTTTTGTCAGCTGTTTCAGAGATGTGTATAGACTTTTTACATCTCTGGCTGTATGAATATTATACCTTATTATACAGTTTGTTTTTAAATTGATCAGTTTTGGGGGAAAACATTCACAAACATGAAAACAGACGAAGAGAGACCCAAAAAATCAAGTTCACTCTTGGCCGAGATTTTTTTAATAGACCTACCAAATACTGTTAGCCAGCAATTCACACAGTTGTCAGGACACATATTCATGCTAAATAAACTCGAGATGTAAAAATGTGTATACATTTCCAGGATTTGGACTTGGAAAGGAATGGCGGGGGTGGGGTGGGGCGAGGATGTCTTGTATTGATTAGGCTTCTGTAAACCTATTGCACCAAGAAAGAAAGAAAGAAAGAAAGAAACTGTTGCACAACAAACCAGAGGAAAGGCAACTTGCCAGACGATAGCTCTGCAGACACAAAAGACTTAAGGATTTATTTTCCGTTGGACAATCATTAATGTTACATGTTTTCAAAGATCTGCACCCTCCACCCTGCCTGGGTACTGTTATTATCACCCGCGGTGTTTACGGAGCGAATGTGAATATTGTTTTTGTTGTGTAAGTGGCTGTGTATGTGTATGTGGGTTTGTTAACAGCATATCACCATGCAGGAATAAAGATAGGAAGATGAAACTTGATGTGCATGTAGGCTAGGTACTGTAGATGTGCCTTTTGGTGTCAAGGTCATGACCTTGACGTATGACCTTGAAAACTGAAAATCTATTTTTAGCCATATATCGGGAACCAGTCGACATATGATATTGAAACTTGGCATGAAGGTGGTTTGGCTTATGCTCCTTCCGAATATTGTTGACCAATCAAGGTCAAGGTCAAGGAGATCGCTGGACCCTGAAAATCGGGGGGTCGGAAAAATGGAGTTCCCAAGATAACAGCATATCACCATGAAGGAATAAGGATAGGACGATGAAACTTGATGTGCATGTAGGCTACGTACTGTAGATGTGCCTTTTGGTGTCAAGGTCATGACTTTGACGTATGACCTTGAAAACTGAAAACAAAAAGTTTAGCCATATCTCAGGCACCAGTCGACATAGGATGTTGAAACTTGGTATAAAGGTGGTTTGGCTTATGCTCCTTCCGAATTTTGTTGACCAATCAAGGTCAAGGTCAAGGAGATCGCTGGACCCTGAAAATCGGGGGGTCAGAAAAATGGAGTTCCCAAGATAACAGCATATCACCATGAAGGAATAAGGATAAGAAGATGAAACTTGATGTGCATGTAGGCTAGGTACTGTAGATGTGCCCTTTGGTGTCAAGGTCATGACCTTGACGTATGACCTTGAAAACAAAATAAATTTTAGCCATATATCAGGCACCAGTCGACATAGGATGTTGAAAACTTGGTATGAAGGTGGTTTGGCTTATGCTCCTTCCGTATATTGTTGACCAATCAAGGTCAAGGTCAAGGAGATCACTGGACCCTGAAAATCGGGGGGTCGGAAAAATGGAGTTCCCAAGATGAAATCAGGTGGGAATGTTGGCTGGGTATTGTAAATGTGCCTTTTGGGGTCAATGTCAAGGTCATGACCTTGACATGTGACCTTGAAAACTAGCAACGCGGGTGATTCTTGGATGCTCGGATGGGAAATCTACTCAGCAAGATAGGGACAATCAGCAGCAGAAACAGTAAGATAGTGACAGTATGCAGCAGCAGCAAGATAATCACAGTCATCCTCCGAAGTCGGGGTGTGGCTGCGTAACTCCGCGGGTGATTCTCGAATGCTACATTCGATAACTTTTCAATCTAGTTATTTTGGTCTTACTCCTTCCCTTACCCCTTTCATACAATGATTTCTAACACTGGTTTGCATTACCCTGAGGATATGAAAAATAAGCTTACCAATACAATAACAATGCCTGTACAATAACAATTTTATATAGTAATGGAAAACCATAGTACATATTTATTATATTTGGCCAAAGGCAATGACTCTAAAACTACGAGGCATTTGCACGAGCTCTGTTTTGCGCTCATAATTGACAGGAAACTGTCTGAGTGATCGAATAAGAAGAATATATTAGCTGTCCTCAAGCTGAAAGAGTGGGGATATACCATGGGCAAGGCATCTTCACTATACACGAATTTTAATTCAGCCATCCAGAATGACAGTGCCTCATCTGCTTCTATCTGGAAGTCACAGTTCGACCCGACACGGACAGCCCCCCTTCCTTTACCCGAACTGATCTTTGCTCTTTGTCACTATGCTGAGTATACGGCCATTGCACACCATCTTGATCAAAATAAATCTCTCTTTTCATTTGCCATGGCAACAAGTGAATAGCTGGAACAGAACAAACTATATCTGGGAGGGAAGTTGAGACAATCGTGCACTTGGTGACAAGTCACTCGGTCCCTTATGACCAATTTTTTCCCAAATCCAATATGGCCGCCTCCGATGGGGGAATGGGTCAAATTAAAGTACTTTTTATGATTTTGTTTTCTTATGGATTTAATTTTGTGTAACTGGCATCTATAGGATCCATTAGATGTTTGGACGTCATTTTCAAGGTCAATGGCATTTTCAAGGTCGTTTTAGTTTCAAATTGTAGTATTTCTGGATGCTGATTTGTGTTGCTTATGAATCATGTTGATGAAAATCCATTTAACGTCCTCCGGTCTGAAACAGACACATATGGGACACTAGTAGACATAAAGATGGTGGGAACGATCCTGGAGGCATTGCCCGGAGGCAGTGCAACTCCAGGAAACTCCCAATTTTTTAACGATAAAGATGTATTTGAATAAATTAGGATGTGTAGAAGGTTTGTGTGAAATATCTTAGAATTACTTTTTCTCATGGGGTTTCCTAACCATGACGTGATTAATTATATTTTGTAGACACAGAACTACATGATATGTGAAACAATATATTTAAAAACAAACACACACAAAACCTTACCTCTCGTGATTATTGGTAGCCAATATTTATGCATTTCAAGATGTGTAGAGTCTTTCTGTGAAATTTCCAAGAAATTTATCTTGATGTTTCCCAGAAATGACGTCATTATTTCTATGTTTAGACAGCAAACTCCAGATCATGCGCAAAAATGTTAAACAAAACTGATCTGATATATTCTACACATCCAGATGCATCATATGCAGCAAAAACTGGAATGTAGTATGTTAAGCATATAAGATTTGTTAATATATATTATTCACGTAATTTGGAGTTTGCCATCTAAAAATAGAATAAATGTCATCATAATTGGGAAACATCGAAGGAAAATTCTGGAACGTTCACACATATATTCTATTAAACATCTTAAAGCATCAGATTTCGTTCGCTCAATGCATCACTTGCAGCAAAAACTTGCTTGTAGTAATTAAATGTGATGAGTTTTAATCACACATAGTAACGAGTTTGAAGTCTAAAAATAGAATTACTTACGGCATAGCTCAGAAATCCCATTGGGAAATCATTGTGCTTTTCACACAAATATTATTACACATGTTTATGAGTTATATGCAACAAACGTTGGTATGCAGTGATGAAAACAATTCAGTTTGTTTAGTATTTTCGCATGATCCTGATGAATACACTCTGATGTATATGGAGACAGTTTGCTGTCTAAAAATATAAATAATAACGCCATTTCTGGGAAACGCCAATATACATTTCTTGGAAATCTCACAGAAATACTCTAGACATCATAATGGATCACATCATAAATATTGGCTACTAATAATTATGAGAGGTCAGGTTTAAAATTTTAAAAAAGATATTGGTTCACATAACATATACATGTAGTTCTGAGTCTACAAGATAAAGCTAATGACGTCATGATTTGGAAACCCCAAGAGGAAATTTTAAGATATTTCACACAAAGCTTCTACACCTCCTAATGATTGATAAGCAGCAAAAATTGGCATGTAGTATCAAAAAAGGACTGTCTATTACATACTACGATCGAGAGCACACTTGGCGGGCCAGCTGGAAGTGTTGAGAGAGAGAGAGAAAGGAGCCTTTGCTGTGAATCGTCACTTTCTGCTTGCTGCCTGCCTGCATCCTAATACAGAATCTAACCCGCAGTACGGCGGTCGTCTGACAGAGGAGTGGACACAACTATTCTTGAGCCCCTTGTGGCGGCACGGATTGTCTCCGCTGCACAAATTGTCTCCGAGACAATCCGTGCAGGGAGACAATCCATGCCGCCTAGACGGCAAGGATTGTCTCCGCTGCACGGATTGTCCACCTGTGTCGACCCTTACAGCATGGATTGTCTCCAGTGCTAGCTTTCTTTCTCTTATTTTTCTGTCACTTTCTCTTTGTCACTGTCTCTCTCTGATCAATTAACTATATTAAAAAGATATATAAAAATGAACTGGACAAAATTAGTAAGTAGATGATTGAAAACGGATTAGCCCTTTCGCCTGAAAAATCACATATGGTTCTCTTCAATACTGGTTATGACCCTAACCCTCTACCTTCTTTTCAAATTGATGGATTGCGCCTTGAATATAAAAAAGTTGTAAAATTTTTAGGAGTAAATTTAACTTCCAAATTGAGCTGGAACTACCATTTAGAAAGTGTTCTGACAAAAGTCAGAAAAGGTTTAAATTTACTTAAAATGGTAATTCAACAACCATGGGGAAAAGATAGTAAAAGTACTTGCACATTTAGTAACTGCACTTGTAAGATTTAAATTATCTTACGCTCAGGAAATATTTTTTTCAGCCCCCAAATATTTAATCAAAAACTTGCAGAGCATTGACAGTAAAGCTTACAAGTTAGCTCTGGGTGTTCCTGTTCATGCCTCAACATTAAGAACTTACACAGAAATTGGAATATTACCATTTGAAGAAAATATGAAACTTACGTCAGCAAAATATATTCTAAGAAGTCATACAACACAAAATTCATGTGTAAAGGAAACTCAATTAAAATCGAAAATAGACTTTCCTAAGCGGGCACAGAAAATTGATTCTCTGAAAACAATAGGCTCATATACGTCTGATTTGTTTACAGATGCGGGTGTTGAACCCAGAAAAGTAGCCCGTCAGATAACTTATAGCACAATTCCTAAATAGGAGCTTGGTAATGCTTCTTATGATATTGAATACACAGATTTAAGAAAATGTGATGGGCCTTTGCTACCAACATATGTTAAGACACATATAAATGAAACTTATGTAAATCATCTCAAAATATATACAGATGGCTCTGTACTTGACAATCATTTATCAGGTGCTGCATTCGTCATTCCATCGTTAAAAATAGAGAAATCATATCATATAGGAAATAATTTTTCTATATTTACCGCAGAACTTGTTGCCATTATTATGGCATTAAATTATCTTCTTAGTTTTCCATTTTCCATCTTTCAGATATTATTTTGTGTTGATTCAAAATCTGTCTTACAAGCCTTAAAATATTTCATACACCATTCACCATTTAATTAATTTTTTTGTCTTTGCATGGTTCTTCTATTGACTTTTGTTGGGTCCCATCACATTGTGCATTATTTGCAAATGAAAGAGTTGATCGGTTAGCAAAAAATATCGCAGCCACTGAAAACAGTTTAGCAAAAGTTCATATTCCTTTATAGCTACAGGAAAATTACATAATGTGAATTTATATAGTGCTCAGATTTCTCACATGAGCTCAGTGCGCTTTACATCGAGAGCAAGAAAATTGAAGGCAAACAAATAATAGTTCACTGGAAAGTAAAATACACACGATGCTTGCATGCAACGCTCTCTTTCTTCCTCACACACACACACATGCGCGTGTGCGCGCTCACTCATGCACACATACACACATGCATACGCACTCATGCACAGACACACAGACACACACGGCTATGTTGTATCAAATGAACAATATTTATGCTGTTTTTGTGTTTTGTTTCATGTTGGTAGTTGTCTTTTAGAAAAAAGCATCCTGGGATTCTGTGTTTAGAAGACAAACTGAGACATTACCCTCTATAAAAAAAAGAACAAAAAAGGAAAATTCTTTTAAAAGCTAATGGATTATAAAACAGGACAAAATCTTCATCAAGGGCGGATTCTAAAAAGTTTAGTTTCTAAATTCAGGCTTGATGCACTGAAAACAAAATTCTGTAAAAATGTAACCTGCATTTGTGGCCATCATATTACACCTTTCCATGTGATTTTTCTTTGTGAACATATGAAAAACTATTTACCTGCTTGGTTGTCAGACACAAAACCATCAATGACAGCCTATCAAGACATTCTTTGTGATGAATCAAAGATTCTAGAAGTTATTCGGGGACTTATTAGGAGCCCAATTGGACCTTTGCTTTGATGTTCTTGCTAAGTATTTTATTTTCCTTTTTTGGAGTTTAATATTGTTCATTTATTGTATTTTTCACCTTTAAATGTTTAGAAGTAATTCTAAGTTTATGTATTTCACTGACATTTCATTAACATAGGGTCTAAATCATACAGGTACTCAGATACACATACCCTCACTCCATTTATTCATGTAAATTATATGCATGCATAGATTAACAATCCTCCCGTATCTTCCTACACGCACACCCACAAACCCCCTTAAACGGACATTTGCACATAATCATACACATACATTTTATTTTTATTTGTTGTTGTTGTTGTCTAAGATCAATGTAAGACGTTAAATTAAAGAACGAACGAACACACACACACACACACACACACACACACACACACACACACACACACACACACACATGCGCGTGTGCGCACACTCACGCAGGCACGCTTACATGGAGAAACAGAAACAGAGGGACAGACTAAGACAGAGAGAGACAGTGACAAAGAGAAAGTGACAAAAAAATAAGAGAAAGAAAGCCCAGCACTGGAGACAATCCGTGCTGTAAGGGTCGACAGAGGTGGACAATCCATGCAGCGGAGACAATCCGTGCCGTCTAGGTGGCACGGATTGTCTCCGTCTTGGAGACAATCCGTGCAGCGGAGACAATCCGTGCCGCCACACCCCTTCTGCCAGCACCACCGCATGACAAGACACGATTGTAATCATGTCCAACATTGGATAAGCTCCGGTTTCCCGTTGAGCAGGACTTCGCCCTCCACACGACAGACGGCCAGTCATGTCCAACGTTGGATAAGCTCCAGTTTCCCGTTGAGCAGGACCTCGTCTTCAGCCGCGTCCTTCCATCAGTACGACCTGGAGCTTCCTCCACACCATTATTCAAGGATTCTCCAGGTCGTATAATTAGCTATTTTGTTTTTGGGGGGGTTCCCATGTGTTATTGGGGCCTCAGGGCAGAGTAGGACGGTGTGCAAAAGCACATCCGCCGGAGTGCCACGGGAGCAATTTGACAGTGAACCTTTGCACAAACAAGCCACATTGCACGTCATTGAGCTCCTGTGGTCGCTTCGGCGACTTCAAAACTTCTAGAGTTAGGCTTGGCATCCTCCTCCATCAGGACCTAGTCGGTCCTCAAACTTTTTGTTTTTTTACATAGGGCTACCCATTCGAGGCACTTTATACGTGTCGGTGGGTAGTCCGTTAATTAGGGACCTGGCAGTCTAGAGTAGAATTTGATAAAAAGTAAATATAAAAGATTAAAGATTTAAATAAAGTAATATTCGTTTTTTAGTAAATTAATAGCATGTAGGACCGTCTATTCAGGCTTAACATTTGATAGGGTAAAAGAAAAAGAATAAGTTAAATTAAAAAGTAATTTTTTTTCTCAGAGATTTTGTTTTACGTCTCGTCGACCGAAGTCATGTGAGACATTACTTTAAATTGAGATGGGGGGGGGGGGGGGGGGGGGGGGGAAGGGAAAGGGATAAGAAAAGTTTTTATTTCTTTACATAAAGTTGTTTCAAATTTATTATGTTTTATACTGTGTTTGGGTCTGATTAGTAGGTCAGAACCTATAATGTCTGGCGTGGCCCGCACTTGGACAACTAAAATTCTACATATTTTTGTAAAATGTTTACATTAAAAACTTTGGATACTAACTCTTTGAGCTATATGTAATTAAAATTTTCAGGACCACATTTTAAAATCAACAAAGGTTTTAAAACTCGAAAAAAGGTCAACGAATGTTTATGTACAAAATTTACACATAATCTTTATTTTGGCAAAAAAGTGTTAAAAATGTTTAAAATCACAAAGATATGTTAACTTTTAGTTAAAAAATTTAAATTATAATTTGTTCAAAGCCAATGACTTTACTTGTATGTACAGATTTCGCTAGGCTATTTTGCTACGTGCAAAATATAAAATTTAAATTCAAGTGGATGCCCATCCCTCAAAACTCCGATGATACCTATTCCTGACTCAAAAAAGGCTAAAAAAATATATACAGTGAGCCGAGTCCTGGCGGTACATCAGAACTACCATATTTACAAAAATGGGGATTTACTCTTATTAGTGCTTAAAATAATATTAAGTTTAAATTTCTTATCTTATCTTTTAAAACAGATAAATGAAATTTTGTTAAAATATGTTTTAAAATGTTCTTAGGATTGACGACTTTGTTAAAAAAAGTTTTAAAATGGTGACCAAAGGTCATTTGTTTGATTGAGAGTTTCGGCGAACCAGATCATTGGGGCCCACCCCTCATTTCCATAGGAAAAAGTATCTGCCTTGGTAAAATTTATATTATGAATCTCATACTTTTGTTTTAGCGTTTCGAATTCATTTGTAATTATTAAACATGTACTAAACAAATGATCTATATTAAGTATCTCGCCGCAAGGGCATACTATTTCTACATATTTACATAAATATGATTCCGTTCGTAGTCTGAATATTAGTACTTGAAGTGAAAATGGTATTTTGAGGAAAAGACCTCCTTTAACTATTCTATGGTCCCACGAATGGGCTTTAGCATATACCTCCAACTCCTTTGTCCATTGGAGGAAAGTAGCTGATTTAAGTTTACTTTTTATTTCAAAGGTAGATAGTTTTATATTTGTTATAATTCCGGACTCTCCCATAGCGGCTCTTTTAGCGGCTCTATCTGCTTGGTCGTTGCCTAATATGCCGCTATGGGATGGAATCCAGGTTATTTGCATTAAAGTGCCTTTTATAGTAATTTGATGTACAAGTACTTTAATGTCATTTATTATTTCTAATCTATTTTGGGTGACTCCCTTAAGGGCTTGAATTGAGGAAAGGGAGTCTGTAAAAACAACACTAAACGGAGGATTAGTTAAATTATTTAAAAACACACAGGCTTCCAAAAGTGCCCATAGTTCAGTAGTGAATACAGAGAGATTGTCATTTAATTTGAATGATTTTATTATTGTTAGTGCCGGGATGGTGAAGGCACAGCCTGCTTTTTGATCAATTTTGGAGCCATCTGTAAATATTTGTAAGTGATTTTGTTGGCTCCATATTTTCTCTTTAGCTGCTACATATATCTGATTAATGTCTTGTTTAGAGAACTTTTCATTTAGCTCTATGTCAAAGTTCATTTCCTCCCTCACCCACGGTGGAAAAACCGCCGTAGGGTAAGGGGAAACGTCATAATAGTTCAAGTCAGCCTCCTTGAACAAATCCCTAGTATAATATAATATATTTTTTGTCTTCATATGTAGTTGAGGTTTTTTATTTTCAAATTTAGAATAATCGAAAAGTGGGTCATTAATAGTTTGAACAAATTCTTTGTCAGTTCCAGTTTTGGCTGCGTACTATCTTGTTAAGAAAGTTGCGCAGTTTAATTTCATTAAATTTTGAAGGGGAAGCCAGCCTATGTCTCTGTAGACTAGTCTGTTTACGGCGTAAAACGGTATTCCCAGGGCTATTTTCAAAGCTTTTGTCTCTATAGTTTGAAGTGTTCCAAACTGGCTTGGTGTTAGTGGTGGAAAACTTCCATCCCATAGGTAAGTCTGTTACGTACCAAAGACCTGACCAGTTGAGTGAGGATTTTTGGGTCCCTGGCCCAACTCTTTAGAAATCACTTTTATGAAATTGAGGGCTTTTGAAGCTTTATTAGTTGTATATTGAATATGCTTAAGCCAGCTTAAATTTGGAGTCAAAATGACTCCCAAAAATTTAACTTGGGGGCTTTGTTGCTTAGCTACTCCTGAAATATTTATTGAAAGTTTAGTAGTAGTGGAATTAGAAAAACACATAAATTCGCACTTGTTGGGGGAAAGTCTAAACCCGTTGTCACGTAAATATAATTCGATCAGAGTTGTGATGAGTATTTAAGCAAGTTTGAAAATATTCACTTTGGATTGACCTATTAGTTTGGGTCCAGATGGCAATACCGTCTGCATACATAGATATGTGGGATCTTTTCAAGGAAACATTTTGAATGTCGTGCTACATAATATTGAAGAGTGTAGGAGCAATTATGCTGCCTTTGGGAACACCCATATCCAGGCTATATGCTTCCGAGAGGGATTGTCCTACGCATACTCTCATGTTTCTGTCGGTTAAAAAGGTTTTATTAAAATTAAACATGTTGCCCTGAACACCGAGCTTGCTAACTTTTTGAAGTAGTTTCCCATGCCAAACGGAGTCATAGGCACCCTTGATGTCAAAGAAGGTGGCTAAAACTTTTTTCCTACGGCAAAGGGCCTTTCTGACATGGGAAGTCAATTTCACTACTTGTTCCATGCAGCTTCTGTGTTTACGAAATCCTGCCTGGAACGGGGGTAAAATGTTATTTTTTTGTAAAAAGTACTCTAGTCGTGTTTTCACGATTCTTTCATACACCTTACCCAGATGCGGGGTGAGTGAGATCGGCCGGTAGCTTGCGGGATCCCCCCTCGGTTTTCCGGGTTTGGGGATCCCAATTACTTGGGCCTCTTTCCATGCTTGTGGAATCTCCCCACCCTCCCAGCATCTGGAGTAAAAGTGGTGTAAGATTGTTAAATAAGAAGGGGGTAATTGTTTCAGAATTGTATAGGAGATGGGATTACCTCCTGTGGCTTTATTAGCTTTCTTGACTGACTGACTGACGTTTTGGTTTTTACGTCCTCTCAACCTACTGAGGGTCATGTGGGACATTTTTTATGTTATCTTGGATTTGTGGATAGGGTTATAATATGAAAAAATGTATATATTTTCTTTGATCTTGGTAAGGATAAATGTGGGGATTTATGATCTTATTTTCCAAAGAGGGCGCCAATAGGGATTTTGTTCATTTATTTGCCAAGGGGGGCACCAAATACACCTTTTTCCTTCTTTTTTTTGGGGATTTTTTTGGTTATAAACTCAAAACATAGTTTATGAAACTCAGTGAGAGTTAACGATAGGGTCTCTACTTTTTTCTTCAAAATCAGTGTATAAGGTCAGACAAAACTCTGTTGGGCAAACGAGTATGAACTGGTTGTAAATAAATTTTGAGTTCTGTGATACTAGTAATTTCCAAATACCATCATATATTCGTGTGTGATCTATAGTCGTGAATATGTAGACTATTTTTGTTATAATCGAAATCCAAAAGAGGTTCTTTGAAGGTTTTGGGCAAACAGGACCAGAAAAGTCCAATTATCATCATTTTGATTGATCATCGTATGGTAGTTAAAGGTTTTATTTGCTTTAGATATAATATCAATCAAATCGTGAAGTTCATGCTGAACATGGGGACAGTCTGAGAACAGGTGTTCCAAATTAAGGATTTGGTTACATTCACAGAGATATTCTTTATATTTACAGTAATACGAACTTGTACGTAGATGGAGAATTAAAGATGAGAGGTGATATGGAACTTGTAAAAAGAGACCTTTTTTAACTGGTTTGGGATCCCAGTGGTGATCATTGGCATACTGTTCTAATTCAGCTTTCCAATTAACATAAGTACTTTCTTTAAGTAGACTATTACATTCATTTACTGATAAACCTATACTACAAGAGGCGTGGCTTGAGTTTTCGGCTGCTTTTTTAGCAGCGTGATCTGCTTTCTCGTTGCCTTTAATGCCACAGTGAGATGGGATCCAGGTAAGAGTAACCTGGGGTCCCTTAACATTAATCTGATGAACCAGAAATAGAATTTCTTGTATTATTTCCGCTCTGTTGTTTTGAGGGGATTGAAGACCTTGTAAGGAGGACAAGGAGTCAGTGTATAACACCACATTAGTTGTAAGTTGAGGAAGATCATTTACATAATCCAGAGCCTTGAGTATTGCCCAAAGTTCGGCACTGTATATAGATAGGTTGGGGTTTAGTTTGAAGGATTTGGTGACTTTTAGGGCTGGAATTGTAAAGGAGCATCCTATTTTAGTGGGTGCAAGTTTGGACCCATCCGTGTAAATTTGAACTAAGTGTCGTGAGTATTAAATCTTTTCTTTGGCTGCTACCGTTAACTGATTAGTGTCTTTCTCTTTAGAGTATGTAGTTAGACTGATAGCAATGTTTGGAGGTTCCCACTCCCAGATGGGGACACCGTGATTAGGGTGTAGGACAACGTCCTTTAGTTGAAATTTGGATTTGTCTATTAAGTCTTTAGAGAATTCATAGATGTGTTGGAACTTAGGATTTAGATGTTGCTCCTGTCGTTCGGTTAATTGGTTAGTAAAACTAAATGTTGAGAAGAATTCTGCTTTTCCAAAGACATCGGCTGCCTGAAGGCGAACCATGAACTTGGCACAGTTTAGTTTAATTAGATGGTTTATAGGAACCCAATCAATATCCCTATAGATGAGCTTACCTACAGCGTGAAGGGGAATGCCCAGAGCTATTTTGAGGGCCCGAAGTTCAATGGAAACTAATTTCTTTAATTGCAAGTTGGTGAGTGAGTAAAAAGCCTCCATACCATAAGTTAGCCTACTTCTAATTAAGGCTTGGACCAGGTATGTTAAGAATTTAGGATCTTTAGCTCAGTTTTCTTTAGATATAACCTTTATAAAATTTAAAGCATTTGTGCTTTTAGTAATTAAGTGATCAATGTGGGCATTCCAATTTAAATTTGAGGATAGGATTACTCCTAGAAACCTGACTTGTTGGACTGGTTTTTTAACTTCATCATATATGTGAATGTTGTACTCTTCATTCTTGCGTAGTGTCTTTGAGAACACCATCAATTGGCATTTTTCTGGCGAGAGGTAGAAACCATGTATCTGCATGAAGGCTGCTATTACATCAACATTATGTTGGTGTTGTTTTAAATCTTTGTTCATTTGTTTTTTTGTTTTTCCATTTTTAGGGTTAGTCCAGATCGCAATATCATCTGCGTACATGGAGATGTTACAGTGTTTGAAAGGAAGTTTAGGAATTTCATGTAGTATTATGTTGAACTGAGTAGGGGCTATAATACTCCCCTAGGGGACTCCCATGTCTATTTGATGCTTAGAGGACAGGTGTTGACCCACCCTGACCTTTAGTTAGAAAGGATTGTATAAAATTTAGCATATTACCTTGTATACCTATCTTGTTGAGTTTAAGAAGTAGTCTACCCTGCCAGACAGAGTCATAGGCGGCTTTTATGTCGAAAAAGGTAGCAAGAGTTCTTTTCCCTTTTGCCAGGGCCTTCGACGTGGGAGGTTATCTTAACAATGTGTTCGGTGCAACTACGATGTTTACGAAAGCCTGCTTGGTACTTGGGTAAGATATTTTGCTTTTGTAAATAATCTTCCAAACGAGTTTTAGTGATCCTTTCGTATATTTTCCCTAAATGAGGGGTTAAAGAAATAGGGTGGTAACTTTTAGGATCTCTGACAGGCTTACCGGTTTTAAGAATCGCTACTACTTGAGCTTCTCTCCAAGCCTGAGGGATATCCCCTTTTTCCCAACAGAGATTATAGAAGTGATGTAATACCGTTATGAAAGACGGGGGGAGCTTTTGGATCATAATATATGAAATAATGTCTTCTCCAGTAGCTTTTTTGGCATTTTTGATATTACGTATAGCAGATGTGAGTTCTACACGTTTGATGGTTGCATTAATTGACCTAAAGTTATTAGATGATATAGGTAGTTCTGGCGTTTGTTTACGCTTTTCTTGTTCTACTTTGGGTAAATATTTAGTTTGACTGGCCCGAGCAAACATTTGGGCTAGTACGTCTGCTTTTTCTTGATTGTTTTTGGTTAGCTGATTACCATTTAAGATTTTTGTTTCTGGTCTTTTACCTTTAGCTTTGATTTTCTTTAATATTTTCCATGCTGATGCTAGGTCTTTGTAATTTATAATGTTTGCTGATTTTTTTAAAAGTAGTCTAGCTTAGCTGCTGCACAGGTTTTATCACTATGTCTTTTAGCCTTCTTTTTGCAGATTAAATTATCTTTATCTGGGTGCTTTTTACACTGTGTGCAGGCCAAATGTTTAGCCTGCACTGCTTGAGCACAAGCATCGTTCCACCAACCTTTGTTTTTGGTGTTTACCATTTGATTAGCCTTGTAGGTTGGTATAGTCTAGTTACTACTTTCTAGAATTGAATGTCTGATATTTTGATAGTAGATATCTATATTTTCATCTTGTAATTCCTCTATAGTATGTTTCGACAAAATTTCCTGAAATTTAGCCCAATCGGCTTTGTCATAGTTGAATTGTTTGATTTTGTTTTCTTCAACGATTTCTACGGAGGCATCTAATTGGGTAATGATTGGGCAATGATCCGAGCCAAGTGGATCTGCGTGCACATACCAGTTATAGTCTTTTAGCAGGTCCGGGCTGACTAGAGTTAAATCTATGGCCGACGTGGAATGCTCAAAGTTATCAGGAAATCTAGTAATAGTACCGTCATTTAGCAAAACAGTATTGGATAAGTTAATTTGTTCTAGAAGTATTTTACCTCCCCCCTCGTAAGAAGGTGGGCCTGACTCCCAGGCTGGGTTATGGGAGTTAAAATCACCTGCAATAAACCATGATTCGTTGTTGTCTAGGTTTATGAGCCAGTCTGACTCGGGTACCCAGAAGTAACCTTGTACATAGTAAATATTTAGGAAATTTGTGATACGATTGTTTAAGTTAACTTGTACATTATTGGTGTATAGTTTTGAGGAAACATCTTCTATGGGCGCTTTGGCAGTATTGTACTGTATAGTTTGATGTACATAAGTAACTGTATAGACCTTTTCTGACATATTAGGAGAAATTTCGGGGGGATAAAAGTACCCCAAGTGTAGGCTAGTTTTTTTACCCCTCACTACTTCACTGCAGGGATTTTCCAGGCTTCTCATTGGTTCGCCAGATTTTCATTAGTTTGTGCACTACCAAATCAAATCATGTAGCTTGTCCCGCGTCTGGATCTTGCAGGTTTCCTGCTTTTCCTTTTCCTGACTACTGTAGGAGGTGAAAGGAAGGTGTAGTAGGCCGGGGGAGTAGGGAATAAGTTCAACTTTAGCCTAGTACTATTGAACGAGTGTAAATTTCATAACTTTTGAATTAAATTTGAGTAGGCACAGACTAAGATTAAAATAAAGTATGTATTTCAGTAGTATTGTTAAGAACCGTTTGTGACTAGGACCTAGGCCCTTTACAGAAATAGGCCTTTTCATATAAATAAACGAAAGATAATATTTTATAGTTACAACTTATTGATTGGAGGCCTTTGGCCCCTCATATAATTAATTCAGTTCCCGGAAATGGAAAGAGGAGAGAAAGACAAGGTTTCGTGGGCCTTGTCCCTAGAACCATGTATTCCAGGCATGTCTGAAAAGTCTGCCAAAGTCGACCACAAGGTCAAACAAAACGAAACTTTGACATCTTCCGAGTCAAATACAAGTCTCGATTCAGTTTCATCTGTGGAAACTATTCAGTCACTTTCAACGCAAATTGATTCACAGGAAGTTTTCTACACATTTCTCCCAAGAGAGGGGAATAGCGAGTTACAAAACTCAGGCAGAAAAAGATCTCGCGGACGCAGAGGGTCATCAGACCCCCTGGAACAAACCCCACTGGACCAGCCGCCGTGGTGTAGTGGTTAGTGTCACGGACTACTGGCTGGGAGGTCTTGGGTTCAAATCCCATCAGAGGCGAGGGTTTTTTCGGTCCTGGACCGACTCCTACCCAGAGTGAGTGGCTGTGGGCTCAATGGGAAGACTGAAACCACACAGTCGAGTTTCAACCGCTTCACGGATGCGATTCTGAGAGTGTTGCTCTAATTGCAAGACCAACACTGCAGGTGTCTGTAGTTCTCGGGCCTGGTTAACGCCGGGATATCATTATGAAAGGAAGCGTAGAATACAGCCCTGCCAAGCAGTCTCAGACCGATACGGAACTCCATAGCATCATCATCATCGTTATCATCGGCCTCATTTTCCATCAATCATAAAAATTAAAAAATGTCTCAAATTCTGTGGCTTTGCATGCCCTGCTCTCATGGTGACCTCAGTTTCGGTTTCCAATCCAGTCTATGCCTTGGTGCATTCGGGTCAAAGTCATGGGGATCAGTGTTTTCTGGGGAGCTGTCGGTGGACGGTCGTGGTGGCGCCCTCGGAGGAGGACCTCACTCACGCTGGCTCCGCGACTAAGAGAATAGTGTCATCAGTAGGGGGCTTAGTAGGTGGTGTCCTGAACAGGCTCCACTGAACTCCACCGAAGTGACTCAGCAGAAGTGCAGTGTCTCCTCGGTTGGTTGCCTCCTGACGGCCTAACATAGATTCACTCCCTTGGACTGCTGGTCTCGGTTTCTGTGACTTGAACAAACCCGGGTGTAGATGCGAATTGGGATTCGGAACGAGCGGTGTGGGAGCAACGCCACTGTACAGCCCAGAAGATGGGATAGCAACAAAAAAAAAACCACGGGAAAAGAAATCAAAAGAAGATCTCAAATCAATGGAGGATCAGGAGACTTTGATTCTCGCTCCCTCTCAATCAAAAAAATCTCCAGAAAAGCAAACCATAGCCCAATCCTCACCAAACAAAGTTCAAAACATAGAACAACAAGAGAAAATGGAAGAAACAGATTTCCATTGGGGGAACTGTCTCAAGAAACAGCTCACAGCAGGATGAAAACAAACAGTCTCAAGATCAAACTAAACCAAGGGTTCAACCCCCCAGAAAGGTAGATCCAAAAAATCTAGCTCCACCTGTTTTCCTTAAGCATCCGATCATCTTGGAGGATTTAGGAACAGGCCCGGCAACGTTCCGAGCACTGGGGCCCACCGCCAGCTTCCAAATGTGGAAGCAAACTATTGGACCGATCATCAGTCAGCGGCCACTATCTAACAACTGCTGGCTGATAGGTTGTGGCTCTGAAAAACAACAAAAACAACTTATAGTTAAAAAACAAATAGCAGGTATTCAAATAAAATGCAGAATTCCCACAGCTACTACTGAAGGAGTTATTAAGGGTATTTCAACAGCAGAAGATGTCAGGGACATGTTACCCCACATCCCTAAAGCACAAAGTGCCACTCGTCTTAATAACAGAGATGGCAAAGAATCCAGAGCAGTTAAAGTGGTTTTCAACCTACCATTACTCCCAGCATACGTCAAGATTGACGCTGAGGAGTTTAAAGTGCATGAGTATGTTGCTCCAGTAAGAAGATGCAGAAAGTGTGCTCGCTTTGGGCACTCTCAGGCTCAGTGCAGGTAAAAAAAAGAGACCTGCACCCGTTGTGCCCAGAGCGGGCACTCTGTCCAAAACTGCACAACAGCTAAAATGAAATGTATAAATTGTGGTGGAGGCCACTCGGCAGCCTACATGGGCTGTCCTCAACATCAAATTAGACTCAGAGCAAATAAAATAAGAGGGGGAGCTTTCGTCCCTTACGCAGAGGCCCTCAAAAGAGCAAAAGTTGAGTTGAAAAAAGAAAACAAACAAAAACGTAATTATAAACTCCCCCTTTCTCCACAGCTAGCACTTGACCCTACTTGGAGGCAGGAAGAAACATTCCATCCATCACCTCAGGGCAGCTATGCTTCAGCTGTAAAAAGCAATAGTCAAAACAAAACCTCTAGTGAAATTCTAAGTAAACAATCAGAAATGGAAACCAATCAGTCTCCCCCAGAACAACCTAAAAAGAAAAGGGGAAAGAGGAATGGGAGGTTGAATAGTACAAGAAGCACGGCACTCAAACTCCAGGCCAATGCCCTTAAAACCAACCTCATGAAAATGTCAAATGAAACAAGAATTCGAGAGGTAATAGGTGAACAAATTCAAAAACAAACCCAAGTTATACTTTCGTCAGTCCAAAGCTACATGGAAAAAATGATGGAAGCATTTGAAAAGAAAATCAGGGGTGAACAGCTACCCACTCAACCCCCTTCAACTCTCAATTCCAACCACTGACCTTAAACAATACGAAATTTCAGCTTCTAAAAAAACAGCCAGAGAGCAGATCATGACGCAAGTCTTGATCAATCTAGCTAAGGCTAGAACCACAAACAAACCAGATACTCTCCTTCAGGGCTTAGCCTCCTTGTTTCCAGAAGTAACTAACGAGGCTCCAATTTCTCTGTCGCAGGGCAGCAATCTTTTCAGACTGGCCACACTAGTTTGTGGACCAAGCGAGGGCCCCCGGCCAAGAAGAACCATTCTATCAGCCAAAACTAGACTTATTCCCTAAAGATGAATAGTCTTTTTTCAGCACCACAGACCAAACTCAAACCCAAACCCAAACTTAAATTAATAGAAAACTCCCCTTTAACCGCTAAAGTCGCAGTCCTGAATATTTCACAGTTGAACTGTAGATCTATATCCACTACTAAAGACTTTTTTTTTTAAATTGGGCAACAGACTCAAATCAATTTCAAATTATCTGCTTACAATCCCTTAATGTTGATCATTTGTCCCTACCCCGCATAGATGGTTATTGTTTTCCTCCAGGGATCAGCAACTCTGTAGGATTGGTAAAAACTGCAACATATATTAAGACAAACTTATTCCATACAAAAATGGCCTCCCCAATTAATAATATTGAATCAACTCTGTACTCTAATATGATTCAAATAACTGTAAATGATAAGCCAACAAACATTCTTAATATGTATTATCCTAAAGGGTACAACAAAGTCCCTACAACAAACTGGTTGTATATTAAGACAAACTTATTCCATACAAAAATGGCCTCCCCAATTAATAATATTGAATCAACTCTGTACTCTAATATGATTCAAATAACTGTAAATGATAAGCCAACAAACATTCTTAATATGTATTATCCTAAAGGGTACAATAAAGTCCCTACAACAAACTGGTTAACAGAATTATCACCCTCCTGTTCCTGGGTGGTGGTGGGGGGCTTTAATGCCCGCCACCCCTCCTGGGAAGCTAATAGTACAGTAAATTCGGGAGGAGGTTCTCAACTTTTGGATGAAATCAATAATGCAAACTTGACTTTACTGAATGACCGGACTACAACTCGTTATCCAGATAGGTCCACAGATAATCAATCAGCTTTGGACTTAACTTTAACCAGCCCTCAACTTTACACTAATTCAGATTGGTGCCCACTCGTGGATCCACTGGGCTCCGATCACAAACCAATTCAAATAATATTAAATGCAACTTTGGATTCCTCCGAAGAACTACTACCCAAAAAGTTTATTTACGAGAAGGCCAATTGGCAACTGTTTAAAACCCTTTTTGATAACTACACTATAGAAGAAGTTGCCCATCATGTAGAAGTTTATTATGACAAAATTCATTCCCAAATATTAGAAGCTAGTCAATCTGCAATCCCCATGACTACACAGAATCCAAATCAAATCAAAACAACGAGAAACAATCCCTGGTGGAATGAGGTGTGTGCAGAGGCAGTAAAAGGAAAACATCAGGCCAGCAATAAGTTTAGCAAACACCCTACCTTGGAAAACTTTGAAGATAAAAAAAGATCACATTATTTCACCTTCATGTGCTTGTGTGAGTGTAGCGTTTTGATGTTTTTTAGTTCAATTATTAAGATAAAAAAAGTACTGAAAAACACAGCAAACAAATAGTAGCAGTAGCTAAGTTGGAATACTTTACCCAAGAAAAACTGGTAGATTACAAAGACTTGGGTAAAGCCTGGAAAAGACTAAGGAAATTAAAACTAAGTGGGTGCACTAGGAAAACCAGAGTAAAAATAAATAATAAATGAACTAACTCCAATTTGGAAACAGCGAATGCCCTGGCCGGGTTTTTTGGCAATGCCAGCCAAAGTAAAAATTTACCTCAATTGGAACAGGATAGAAGGAATAATTTACCAGAATATAGTAAATCAACAGACAATACCAATCCAATTAACGCCCCAATTAAAATTACCGAGCTTGCTATGGCCCTTCGTAGTATTAGGAAAGTAAATAAAGCTACAGGAGGTGATCCCATCTCCTACAAAATTCTAAAATAATTATCCCCTTCATATCTAAAGATTTTACATCACTTTTACTCCAGATGTTGGGAGAGGGGGCAGATTCCCCAAGCTTGGAAAGAGGCCCAAGTAATAGGGATACCCAAACCCGGCAAACCGAGAGGGGACCCGAAAAGTTACGGGCCTATCTCCCTCACCCCTCATCTGGGTAAAGTGTATGAAAGAATCGTGAAAACACGATTAGAATATTTTTTACAAAAACATATTTTACCCCCGTTCCAGGCAGGATTTCGAAAACATAGAAGCTGCATGGAACAAGTAGTGAAATTAACATCCCATGTCAGAAAAGCATTCTGTCGTAGGAAAAAAATCTTAGCTACCTTTTTTGACATAAAGGGTGCCTACGACACAGTCTGGCATGGGAAATTACTTTAAAAAATTAGCAAGCTCGGTATTCAGGGCAATACATTTAATTTTATTAAAACTTTTCTTTTCAACCGTAAAATGAGAGTTAACGTAGGCCAGTCCCTTTCGGACACATATAGCCTAGACATGGGTGTTCCCCAAGGCAGTATCATTGCCCCCACTCTATTCAACATCATGTTACACGATATTCAAATCATTTCCCTTAAAAAAACTAAAATTTCAATGTATGCAGACGATATTGCTATTTGGACCCCCACCAATAGAAATGTTCACAGTAAATACTTTGAAACCTGTCATAAAAACCATCAGAGAAACATCACTGCGATAGCATCATACTTACGAGATAATGGCTTTACGCTTTCTTCGGATAAGTGTGAATTTATGGTTTTCTCTAATGTTACAACTACCAAACTAACTATTGACATTTTGGGAGATAAAAAAGAACAATGCTCTAGTGTCAAGTTTTTGGGAGTTATATTAACACCAAACTTAAACTGGCCGATGAGGCTTAACCGAGGCGTGGTTACCGCTACACCTATCTGTATTAATAAAAAATCGGGACTTTACTGGTTTCGTACTGCCTCCGGGCATTGCCTCCAGTATTGTTCCCACCATATTTGTATTTACAAATGTCCCATATGTGTCTGATTCAGACCAAGATTAAACACCATTTTTTGGCAGAAACACATTTCATATACTATAAGAAAAGCATCAAAAGCCCTTAATTTGATTAAGGTAATTTCAAAAGAAAGATGGGCTAAGGACCCTAAATTTCTTACCCATTTAGTCAGATCACTAGTCCGCAGCAGGCTAACTTATGGGATGGAAGTTTTCCACTCCCTA
This sequence comes from Phymorhynchus buccinoides, assembly GCA_017654935.2. Classification (NCBI taxonomy): domain Eukaryota; kingdom Metazoa; phylum Mollusca; class Gastropoda; order Neogastropoda; family Raphitomidae; genus Phymorhynchus; species Phymorhynchus buccinoides. The sequence continues at coordinate 23,691,970 of CM065700.1, read as the reverse complement.
TCACAAACACAATTTAAGCATTTACAGTCAGTGGAAACTAAAGCTTTAAAAGTTGCTCTCGGGATACCCACCTATGCAGTAAACAAACTAGTTTACAGAGACATAGGATGGCCCCCACTACAAAACCTAATGAAACTAAATTGTACCAATTTTTCAACCAGATGGTACGCAGCAAAAACTGGCTCAGATAAAGAATTTTTCCAAAATATTAATGATCCCTTTTTTGATTACTCGAAGTTACAATTAAAAAAACCTCAACTTTACTGAAAAACAAAAAACATAATATATTACACTAAAGATTTACTCCAAGAGGTAGACTTAAACTTTTATGATGTTGCCCCCTATCCCACGGCGGCCTTCCCGCAGTGGGAGAGGGAGGAAATACATTATGACATCTCAATAAGTGAAGCCTATTCTAAACAAGAGACCAATTTAATATCAATAGCCGCCAAAGAAAAAGTGTTAAGTCAAAAAGAACACCTACATTTTTTTTACTGACGGCTCTAAAATTAATCAAAATATTGGATGTGCCTTCACCATCCCAGCACTAAAAATAACTAAAGCATTCAAATTAAATGACCACCTATCTATTTTTAGTGCAGAGTTGTGGGCATTAATGGAAGCCTGCGTTTTTATAAATAATTTAACGAACCCCCCACTCAATGTGGTAATATTCACAGACTCTTTATCCTCCATCCAGGCTCTCCAAGGAGAGACCAAAAATAGAATAGAAATAATAAATGAAATTAAATTAATTCTTCATCAAATAATTCTAAAAGGCATTAAACTACAGATTACTTGGATTCCTTCCCATAGTGGAATAGCAGGCAACGACCAAGCTGACAGAGCCGCTATGGGAATTTCAGGAATCCAAACTAGTATTAAACTTTCCATCTCTGAAACCAAAAGTAAAATTAAATCAGCAGCTTTCCTTCAGTGGGCTAAAGAACTAGATGAATATGCTAGAGCCCACTGATGGGACCACAATATAGTTAAAGAAGGACTTTTCTTCAAAATACACTCGTCTTTACAATCATTAATTTTTAGAATTAGAACAGAATCTTATTTATGTAAATATGTCGAGACGACGTGCCCATGTGGTGAGGTTCTCGACATCGACCACTTATTTACCTTATGTGAAACCATTAAACCAGAATTCATTCTACTACTCCAAAAAATTTAAGCTTATAAGATTAACTTTAATAAAATAAATACGTTTAGAAAAGGAGTTGAGGGGTGGGCCCCACTGGTCTGGATGGCTGAGGCTCTCAGCCAGTCAACCGTTGGCTGTTTAAAAAAACACCAACTTGTATATAATACCGGAACCGTAAAATATGTAATCTCGAAGATTCTGACAAAGATATTCAATTTTAGCTAATTCGGTTAGAGAACTTTGTTAAATAGGTGAGGGTGGGGTCCCTCCGGACCGCGGGCCGAGCATTTAGCTACAATCCACTCCCATTTTCACACTGTCTATTTTTAAACAGCACATACAGAGATGTGCCAAATAAACTCTTTTGAGTTTCTCACTTTTAATCCCTTCCCCCCCGTAGATGGGTGCCCGGCGCACGCTTCGGAGGGGTGCCCTCGTAGTCGTTACGCTCACGAGCGTTTAGGGTTCCCCCACACTTAGTGCATGATCCATTAATTGCGACGCCTTTCCTCTGCTTGTGCCGGGGAGGAGGGGTCCCTCTCCCTCCCTCCCCCCGGCCCAAGTAAGTAAGAATCGTTAACTGCCCCCATCTCTACTGTATATTGGAAATAACTGTATATGATGCTACTGTAAAAAACAAACTTGTAAATAACATCATATTAGAATCTGTAAATAAAATAATACCGGAGAACTTGTTAAACAATTTTACCAAATATTTAACAAACATTTTATAACAAGCATTAAACATATGCATTATCAGAAGAGACAGGATCCCTATTACAGAGCAATTAATATGCTCTTTTTGTAAATACATAGTTTTTTAAAATTTAATATTGCCCAGACTCAGCCATTCTTTTTTTGGAAGCCTTGAGTCGATAGGGTCGGTATTCTTTTTGAAAACAAAGTTTAGGGATTCTCACTCTATAATCATAAACAAAACTTTTTTTTTGCACTTTGCAAAACAAAAAAACACACCACATTTTCAACCATAAACACCAACATACAGATAAAGTATAGGGTTTTAAATCCAACAAGTTATGCTTCAAGTAAGCCAATCATTGTGATTTTAAAAACTTTTAAACCTTTTTCGGTAATAAAGAATATCTTGTACATACTGTTTATATTTTAAGACCTTTTTCGATTTTTAAACATTTGTTGAGTTTTAAAAAAGTGGTCCTGGAAATTTTAATCTGAAGATAGCTCGCGGAGTCAGTATAAAGGCATTTTTAATAGAAACACTTTAAAACAAATGTAATTATATTTATCGCGGTCCTTGTGCGGGCCATGGCAACTAACCAAGATTTTGACCTTCTAATCAAAACAAAACATAATAACTGTATTTAAAGAAACTCAAAATGATAACTTTATTTAAAGAAAGACTTAAAAACTTTTTCCCTTCCCCCCTGTTTTTCCCCAAATAAATAAAAAGTAATGTCGGCCGGGAGGACGTAAAGCTAAACTTTCGTTGTCTAGTACAATATTTTGTCCACATGATATGGAGTTTTCAGAGACGGAGACAGAAAACACTGAACACTGAACTATTTTCTTTCTACTTCAGCCTTGGGCCACAATACAAAGGGGAGGGACGAACGGGAGACAGACAAAAAGAGAGAGGGAGAGAGACGGGGACAGAAACAGACAGACACAGAGAAAGACACCGAGACAGTCATAGTATAGACATAGAGACAGAGATCCCTTGGTCATCCGTGCCTTGCACTCTATTCACAATGACCACGGTTCGACTCGGTGCGTGAACACCAATGACCTCAGACAACCTTTTACCTTCGCACACGCCCCTTTTCTCCCATGAGGGAGAAAACTTGGCAATGACGATGGCAGGAACAGGACTCTCTCTCTCTCCCTCTCTCTCTGCTCTCTCTCTCTCTGTCTCTATCTGTATTCATGTCCGTTTCTCTCTCTCTCTCTCTCTCTCTCTCTCTCTCTCTCTCTCTCTCTCTCTCTCTCTCTCTCTCTCTCTCTCTCTCTCTCTCTCTCTTTGAATGTGTGTGTGTGTATGTGTGCGTACGCGTGCTTTTGTAACACATCTATATATGCTTAATAGCCGAGGGAGTCTTGGTGGTGACAGGATGAGGATGTTGTAAATGCCGCACATAATTCACTGTATGAATGAGGGTGGGAAAGAAGCCAGGCGATGCTGTCTATAGGCCCTACACAAGGGATGGAATAGAGAGTGCGAGTGTATTCGATGGTTTAGAAGATATTGTGAATTTCAACCAGGCAACAGGAAAAGAGTAAAAGAGAGAAAGAAGCAGACACTAAAACAAGCAAACAACAAACCACAACAACTTCAGCAAATAAAACAACAACCGAAAGACATCCCCCACTTCCACAAAAAACAAAAAAAACAAAAAACAAGAAAAATACAACGAAAAAGATTGATATCATTTGCAATGTCTGAAGCCCTATAACTTATGTTCAGTCCCAGGAGATTCCATTGCCACCCACACCCTGCCTTTCAGCCAATGAATGGAAGCTGCTGTCTGCCTTCTGTACAATCTGAAAACAACATGGCGTCTTCCACAAACATTCTGCGAGCTTTCCCTCCCTTGACAGGAAACGGACAAGACAAATTTCCTTGAACTGAGAGCTTAGAGATAGTCGATGATAAGATGGATGTGCTTTGATAACAAGAGGAAACACTTGATCGATATTTTCTTTGGGTTCGGCTGGTAGGCCATTTTATTGACGCATATATGTTCTATTCTTGCATGGACTGATCAATGTGAAAAATATAAGTAGCATGGTTTAGAGCTAGAGTTTAGAGCTAGCTAGTAAACCAAGGTTGCATTGACAAAGCTTGGTACCATAAATTGTGTGGGTCTTTTTCTGCGCAATGTCCTCTTCAGGTACATAATGTTACACTCAAATTAATTTGATTAAATAAATACACTTTAAAACAATTTCACTATTTTACAAGTTATTGTCCTGATAACAGAAGTAAATAGAATCCTTTGCGAAAATGTTGTTAGTTTACTGATAGCCTTTAAAAAAAAGTTGTTTTGGAAGAGAATGAAATATGCCTACGTATAGTAGATATTTTAGTCTTTTCTGTTTCTTTTTTTATATAATTTCTGGTGTGAAAGAAATGTACGTAAAAACATAGGCCATAAATAAAGAAAAGTTGATTAGAAAGAAAGAAGAAGGAAAAAAGAAGAGGAAGAAGGTTACAAAAAGAGAAGAAAAAGAAAACAGTGGCTACGGTTACGGGGTTGTTGCAACACTCGGACCATGTTCAGGGATAGTAACTCTTCTGGCGACAATGACATCATAAAATCGTTCCTGCACCCGGAACGATTTTATGATGTCATTGTCGCCATTTTTGTTTCTTAAACGTGGTCGTCACCAATGAAAACGCTCTTCAAAATCGAACATGTGTGTAACTTCTTGTAACCCTAGCCTCGACCAAAAGAAAAAGAAGAGGTAAAAAGAGAAAGCAGGCGAGAACAAATTGTCAGATTTGAAAAGGGAGGGCACTCATACATATTTACTCTTGAAAGGTTTGCATTCTCTCTTGAGACTGTGATCTGAAAACATAATTACGATGATTAGGCCTATGCAATGAAGTGTCATTAACTGACCGTAACTGAACGGGATTCCCCACCTTTCTGCCAGGATGATAAATTAATGCTTTATTCCCGTTAATCTCCCAAATAAAGCCAAAGATTAATCACCTGTTACCACGGCATAGACAGATGGTGGAAACGTGTCATTTTTTGACATTTTGGGTGGATAAGTATCGGGTGACTATGACCGACCGTCCAGTGTGACGTATAAATCAGAGGTCAACAGATTCCCAGGAGCTCATTGGTAGATAATGGCTGTCTGGTAACCTTTAGACCAACACGTTAGGCAGGCATGAATGTCTGCACACATAAGCTTGTCCATTTACTAATGAAATATTAAAAGAGCACAGCAAAACGTTCACACACGCATGCGTCAGTGCACGCAACGCAGGCGCGCGCGCGCACACACACGCACGCGCGCGCGCGCATGCACCCTAACACTAACACATCTATATATGAAAGATGCACACAGAGAAGGAGAGGTGGGTGAGGGGGGCAGATAGAGAAACAGACAGGCAGAAGCAATGCAGACAAAACCAATGGAAGTACAGGCATTGTGATCTCTCTTGCGATACATTCGACACCAGAATTAATCAGGCTTGAAAAGAGATAAAATGTAGATACACAAATGCACGCTGAAATTGATCAGAAATAGTGAATGGAGGGTAAAGGAAAGGGGATAATGATGACTCCAGGATGCACAGACGTCATGAAAAATGGACCGTTTTTCCTACAAGCGGTTAATACAACAACGGCTCAATCAAATCCTTTCACATTTTGAAGACGTATAATTCAATTATTAGTGTACCCCAATCGCAAGTTTCATTACATTCGTACGAATAATTTCGAAACAATGGTTCAACAAACAACGCCATGCCCACATTTGAAAATCACAAAAGTACATCCTAGTCAACGTGTTCGCTGTGTCAACAATAATTTGTTGGCAAGGCAATCAAATGAAGCATGGACTCGTGAACACCCTAATGTTGTGAGTAAGGTCCCTGGGAACTGCGGTTTACTTCTGTTGAAACCAGCCCAATAGTTATCGCAGAGTGATGGGAAGAGGACGATTTACTCTTCATGATGCTGAAGATCACGCCAAAACTGGTAAACGGAATTCAGAACCAGATTGTTGTCACAGTAAATCGGTCTCCTTCCATTTCTTTGCAACAACCGTCGGGCTGGCTTCAGAAAGAGCAAGCAATCTAAGCTTCAGCTCCTCGGGACTGTTTGCTAAATTAGTGTGCTTAACAGGTGTTGAAAAGTTGGAGGACTTATAATAATAATAATAATAATAATAATAATGTACATTTATGTAGCGCTTTACCTCAGATGAGCCCAAAGCGCTTTACAATCAATGATTCATCAACATACAACAAAAACAGCATTCAAGAGTGACACCAACCAGCAACAGCGCATATACAAAGCAACTCTCTCTCTCTCTCTCTCTAACACACACACACCAACTCGTTCATACCCCATTCGGCAAGCCACAGCAACCGAGCCGCATGGACTGACCACATACACCAACACACATACACAAACACCCTCACACAAAAACGTACGCACGCAGACAGACACACAGACACACATGCGTGCACACACAACCACAAAACCAAAACACACATGTATGCACACATTCATGCTCACACACACACACAACACACACACACACACACACACACATATGTACACACACACACTCACCACAAAACACAGCACAAACCTCTTATTCAATCTTCCCTCACGTGCACACAACGATAGACAACTGATCAAATATTTAGGGCGCAGCAGGAAAAAGATGGGTTTTAAGAGAGGTTTTGAATGAGGAGACTGAGTTGGAGTGTCGGAGAGGAGAAGGCAGAGAATTCCACAGAGATGGTGCTTGACAAGAAAAAGAACGTTGGCCAGCAGAGTTGAGACGGATGGATGGAATGGAAAGGAGACGAGAATCAGAAGACGAACGTAATTGGCGAGCTGGGACATAGAGATGAAGAAGATCAGAGAGATACACGGGAGCTTGATCATTCAGTGACTTGAAGGCAAGGAGGAGAAGTTTGTAGTCAATACGTGATTGAACTGGGAGCCAGTGTAGGGAACGAAGAACCGGAGTGATGTGATCGTACCTAGGGGAGCGAGAAATGAGACGAGCAGCATTATTCTGGACCCGTTGGAGCTTAGAGATGAGAATTGATGGACAGCCAGCAAGAAGTTGGGGGGTTGCAGGACTTCAGAGGAGGGGAAGGAACTTAGAGATCTCTTTCTCTCCCATTAACCACAGGGCCACATGGGGTGGTTTATTGGGTGTTTATTTTAAGCTCAGCAGAACACACAGCCCAACAAGGAGGATCACCCCCAAAAGGAGGATGTGCAGGTAATGAAGTAGCAGAGCGAGAGACTGATTTTGACGAAAATTGAGTTTTACGTCCTCTTGGTCTGAATCAGACACATATGGGACATTTGTAAATACAAATATGGTGGGAACAATACTGGAGGCAATGCCCGGAGGCAGTACGAAACCAGTAAAGTCCCGATTTTTTAAATTATAGTATCTAAGCAATAAAGAGAGACTGATTTTGCCTAGGGTTACACCTTATATAGTCTACCCAACAAAGAAATGTAATGGCCTGAATGTAATTGGTCTATTCTCCAACAGATTTAACATTTAACTTCTTATAATCAGAATTAAACTACAATTTTTGTTTATTTCCTGATCAACAACATAAAGATAACATTCCAAAGTATATTCAATTATTATGTTCTGCAAATAAGATAATTTAATAAATAAAATTAACCATCAAGCCAGACTTCCTGTTTTTCTGATTGGTTGGTCAGAAAAAGACCTACTTCGTTACGTTTCTCATTGGTCGAATTTACTGAAGCAAAATTGGATAACCACCAAATCCTTACTCAGCCAGTGTTAGGCCTATGGTGTACTTTTCGTGTCAAAATTGAACGACAAATGCACATTATAACACAGGTTTATAAGACAGTACGTTTTGGATTGCCTTGCGCTGCCAAGGACGGTGGATACACTCGATTGTGACACTTTTTGAGAAACCGTGCTTTTGTTAGTTTTAAAGATGGTGGTTGCGTTATTTGCTGAGCTGTTGCTTCAAAACTAATAAAAGAAATGCCATGAGATTTTTACGTTCTTATGAACAGATATTTAAATTACAAATATGTAATGTGTGAAAATATTTGGTGGAGACATTTTTGTTTTATGCTGTTGTAAAGAAGATTAGTGGTCCTTAACTTTGATTGATGTCTGTAGGTATAACTTGGTAGTTGGCATTGGTGATGAGCTGATTCACGACCAGCCGCTGCTCTTTGTCTTTAGACAGACCCCCTAGTTTGCTGGAAGGAAACAGGTTGGGACTTTCACACCACTTAAAATAAAACGTTCGGTTAAAATCAATAAACAAAGATAGAGAACTGTCCATCTCTAAAAAGCACACAGCTACTATGAAGGCCACCTATGGAACCTAGTCACTTAGCTCAGCTCAGTTAAAGTTCAACTGAGTACAACTCACAACCTTTATATCTCGACTAAACTGGACGTGTAGGCATTGGTATCATACTATTATCCAACACATACGTGTTACATCACATGCATTACATTGATGACCTTCCATGTCTTTTGCCGAATTCGGACAATTGTGAATATATGACTAAACTGGACTGATGACCTTGTATGCCTTTTGCCGAATTCGGACAATTGTGAAGATATGACTAATCTGGACTGATGACCTTCCATATCTTCTGCCGAATTCGGACAATTGTGAAGATATGACTAAACTGGACTGATGACCTTCCATGTCTTTTGCCGAATTCGGACAATTGTGAAGATATGAATAAACTGGACTGATGACCTTGTATGTCTTTTGCCGAATTCGGACAATTTTTAAGATTTGACAAAGTCGCGAAAATGAGATAAAACATGATTTATGTTGGATACTATCCAGAGTCTGATACCTGATCCACAGCACACGATATCCCCATATTCTGATTGCTCTTTTTTTTTTTTTTTTTTTTTTTTTTTTTTTTAAAGTCCACGCCTTTCTTTTCGTTTTCTTTCTTCTTTTTTAATGATTTTTTTTTGAGGCGGCTCATCTTTTTTTTCAACATATTCTCTCTCTGTGTCCCCCTCCCCCCCCCCCCCCCCTCTCTCTCTCTCACATTTTTATGTGTGTGAACTATTACAATGGACATTATTTTGTGGCGAACGTTTAGTGTCATTTTTTATACAAAAATGTCAGGGTTTCTGTCTGACCTAGTGTGTGGTGTATTGACTCATTCATTCCGTTTGGTGTGCTGTTTATGAATGTGAGTGCGTGTGTCGACGTGTTCCGAGTAAGTATGACAATATGTACCGACAAAGACCAAAAAATTGTATACTTTAAATAAATACTGCTCATCCTTCCATTTTTACCCCCCCCCCCCCCCCCCCCCCCCCCCCCCCTTGTCCCGAAAATCGAAAATTACATGGACAAGTCCAAGTAGAGAAGGAAATAAAACAAACAATGGGGAAAAAACCACTCATAACAACAACAAGGTAAAAAGAAAGAATCCTATACGAATCCACCATCTCCTCAATCAGAGGATCCCCCCGGTGTCAACCCTTATAGTGGGAAAAAAAGAAAAACTACAAGGGAGACTAGAAGGACTATAAGTGACGAGATAGCTGATGTAGGGACGTAAGTGTGTGTGTGTGTGTGTGTGTGTGTGCGTGCGTGCGTGCGTGCGTGCGTGCGCGCACGTGTGTGTGTGTGGATGTGTGTGTGTGTGTGTGTATGCTTGCGTGCGCGTGTGTGGTCTGTGTGTGACAACATGTGTCTACATGCACGTGTGTTATGCTTTTGTATCTTCTTACAATTATCAACTAACATGGAGAGGACAAATGTTAACATAACATATGTCTACAAAAACATATTTCCGGTTAAGAAATCCATCCAATACTTCCTTCTTATTTCGTTCTATCCATACATGCACATATCAATCCAACACACCCTTAAAAAAACCCACCTTAACACCACAAAGAATATATACCTAACTAACAATAATGGTCGAAATACAAAAATCAATAGATACACAAGAGCACACTCTAATATGGATGGTTACGAGGTGGATAGCTATGGACTATTGCGCGTGATGCTTTGCTAGAGGGACCATCCAGCTTCAACAGGCAGGACACGCAAGTGCTGAACAGGATTGGATGAGTCCCTCAGGGGCTCGTGCAGGAATAGTCCGTGGACCAAGCCTGCAAAACGTAAATAAACAACGCAGCAGCAAACAAACAAAGAATTTCACTCCCTAGTGTATTTTAGATATTGTGTTCGTTGTAATGCTATCATGATGTAAACAAAATAGGCGCTGAGCAAATAAACATTTCCACAATCGAGTGTGGTTTAAATAATCTGTCAAATAGCAAGTAAAATATTACTGAATCAGTGTGGGGATTTTGTGCGCCTAAGTTAACACAAAAGGATCCAAAAGGGGAGAAGTTAAAGTGAAAGGGTCGCTAGACACATCTTAGATCCTATTACAAATAGATTATAAAAGTTAATCAAGATCTTAGAAGAAATTGTCTATCAAAGATAGCTTGAAGAGGAAAGATGGACTGAGTCTTTTTAAATATGCTGATGGACATTTTTCCAACTAAAACAATAAGGTTTATGTATTTAAACATTACCTGTGTACAATCTCGTCTTACACACACCGAACAAAACATCACAAGCTGATAAGTGTAGTCTTATATTGGTCTCTAAAAATAATTTTTGTTCAATATAATTCCAAAATTGTTTTACCGGAGGACAAAGGAAGAACAAATGTTCAACAAAGTCCACTTCATCAACACAACAAGAACATTTATTGTTTTCTTTAATTTTCATCTTGTGAAGCAATATATTTGTTGGATATATATTATGAAGAATTTTCCAATGGAGCACTCTAAGTCTTGTTTCTATTGTGCATTTTAGCGCCCTAGACCACGTTTCTTTGTCTAAACTGTAACCAAACTTTCTTACCCAAAAGTGATGAGCTGACGCCAGGACCGGAACTCTATTTTTTGAAATTATTTTATTAATACATTTTGGACTAGTGTTGAACATTCTTGCGTCCGAATCTCTGGTGTTGGTTTCCGAATCACCTCTCTGAATCCAAAGTACCCAATTTCTAGGAATAGAATTAACCAGGGCATTGTATTCAAAAAGAGTAGTTGCCCTATTCTGGCCAATCAAATTTCGAACTTCTTCTAAAGATAAGATTCTATTTTCATCTGTGCAAATTATGTCTTTAATTTTCACTAAACCTGCGTCGACCCAACGTGAAAAGAATAATACATTACCTTTGTACTGTATTAAGGAATTGTTAAACATATTTTGTGATTGAAAATTGCTATTATTTATATCATGCATGCCATCAACTGTTTTGTTTTCTATGTAACTTAGATATACCCCCTTCCAGAAGTTGTTATCAATTCTGTCCAAACCTTCACATTAGTAGCCCTTGTGTTAATGTAAAAAAAAGAATGGTCTTTTCCTAATTTATTCATATGCCAGAGTGGAATATGTTTCCAATTTTCGTTTTCCCCTGCATTGAACAATTTCCCCATCCACTTCAAGTTAAGAAGCTTCTGAAAATGAATCATATTAACCATTCTCAGGCCACCTTCTTCAATATCTTGTTCCATAACTTTTCTTTTTACTTTTTCAAACGCTTTTGTATTATTGAACTTTTTTTTCCATAGAAATTTAAATAATATCGTGTTTATTTTTTGAAGAACTTCGTCAGGAAGTCCAACTGCCTGCATTACATATACAAACTGACTAAGTAGAAACGTTTTGATGATAACAATTTTGCCTTGTATAGATAGATCTCTCTTTTCCCATGTTTTTATCATGCTTATGACTTTAATAACTCTTTCTTTCCAGTTATTTTCTAGGTATTTTGCCATCTTGTCTTTCTCAAAATGAATACCCAATATCTTTATTTTGTCAACCACTGTGAAAGGAATGTCACGGTCATTTCTCATAACCCCAATTCGTAATACTTTTGTTTTCTGAGCATTCATTTTTAAACCAGACATTTTTCTAAATGATAATAAAATTTCTAATGACTTAAAAATATCATCACGATCTTTCAAAAATAGAGTCGTGTCGTCTGCCATCTGTTTAATTTTAATATTCTCTTTTTCTTCGGCCAAGCAAGTTGGTATTTCAATTCCAGCTACCGAGCTATTTCTAATTTTTATAGCCAAAAGCTCAACGGCAAGCACAAAAGCCAATGGCGAAAACGGACAACCCTGTCTTATTCGACTTCAAAGTACTCGGAAATCCATCCTCCATGGTTAATAGAAGTATGTTGCTGTTAGTTAAAACAGACACCCACTGTTTAAAGTCTGAACCAAACCCGAAAACATCAAAAACCTTCAGGAAATATTTTTTGGAGATGGAATCAAAGGCTTTTTCAAAGTCAATTGCTAACAAATAACCCGATTTGCGTGTTTTATTTAGGTAATGTATTACATCGTCTATTGATCTAAGGACTGTGGCTATATTTCTTCCTCTAATGTACCCAACTTGATCTTCACTAACTAATTTGTGAATAACACCTCCTAGCCTTGTTGCTAATACTTTAGCTAAAATCTTGTAGTCACTGTTGGTTAGTGTAATAGGTCTCCAATTGGATAGCCTCTCTCTCTCTAAATCTTTGCCTTTATGTAAAAGGGTAATTATTCCATATCTTTGAGAAAACGATACTTTACCAAGATGAAAGGACTCATTGAATGATTGTGTCAGTGTATTGCGTATTTTAGGCCCAAAAAACTTTATAAACTCTATCGTTATCCCATCATTTCCTGGGGCAGAGCCATTTTTCATGTTTTTTAAAGCGCTAGATGCTTCATCAACTGTTACTAACCCCTCACAAGAATCAGCCTCCTCACTGTCAAGAACTAGGAAGGTTTCATTTTCTAAGAAAGTACCTACTGCATTTCCAACATCTTGCTCTTCAGGTTTTTGATTATATAATTTTTTGTAAAAAGCAACTTGTTCGCTCATGATTCCCCGTTGATTATTAATTATCTCACCTGTGTCTGAAATTAATCTAGTTATCACTTTCTTTTTACCTCTAGCCTTTTCAAGGCTACAGAAATACTTTGTGTTTCTTTCTCCCTCCTCTATCCATTTAATCCTTGATCTTACCTGCGCTCCCCTGGTCTTTTCTAATTATGAAAGCTCTATTTTTTGTTTTATGTTAAGATATTCTTTTTGCCCTTCAAGGTTCAAGGGACTTTTTATCATCTTTTTGTCGTGTTCTAAAAGTTGTTCTTTTAAATGAAGTTCTTTGTTTTTCTTTTTGCATGCTACTAACTTACCATATTCAGAACAACAGCTACGAATTTCGATTTTACAATACTCCCATTTATCAATGAATGAGGTCTCGGTATTAACATTTAATTGTCTTTCTAATAGATCATTCATTTGCTGAACGAAAACATTATCTTTCAAAAAACTATTGTTTAACTTCCAGTACCCTGGACCTCTGACAAAATCACCAGTGTTTAGTTCTATGATAACTGCTTTATGATCTGTCTGAGCTACGTGTGTGAGCTCGCATGACACCACGTATGATAGCATTTCTTCTGTTCCAAAACAGTAATCTAGTCTGCGTGCGATAAAAGGCTATGATAGCATTTCTTCCGTTCCAAAACAATAATCTAGTCTGCGTGCGATGAAAAGGCTATTTCTACACCAAGAAAAATCCTTTTCTGCCTCATGCAAGGCTCTCCAAATATCGGCTAAATTAAGAATATTTGCTGTATCATTTAGTGTTCTAATCTCTCGTTTATGATGAAAATTGCCTGAGATAATATCCAGGTCATTATTCATGACACAGTTAAAATCCCCGCACAAGACGAAGTTTTCTTCAATAAAGTCACTAAATATTTCTTGCAGTTGTACAAAAAACGCTATTTTATCCAATCGATCGTTGGGGGCATAAACATTTCCCAGTTTGAAATCATAATTCTCATTTTTTACCGTTACTACCAATATTCTTGGTAAAGCAAGTTCTATCAAAATGTTTTGAAACTAAAATTATCTCCCCATTAGTTCTATTTGTACCCTCATTAAAAAATAACTTTCCTCCCCATTGTTTTTCCCAGATAAAGGCATCATTTTTATTAACATGGGCTTCTTGTAAACAGACGATGTCAAATTTGTTGCTTTTGAGATACTTGAATATAGCAGCCCTTTTAAATTTATTTTTTAATCCCCTCACATTTAAAGAGCATATGCGTAGCTTAGCCATCTTTAATGAAAGCTGAGATTAGCCGTGATTCACATTCCCTTACTCATAGTCCGAATTCTGCGCGTGTCGTACCCACAATGTTACCTACGCTTGGTTAGGAGGGGTACTCTGTTGTTGAGACTGAGCCCCATTCTTCTTTGCTTTTTTACCCTTCTTTTTGTCAGTGGGAGTAGGCCCCTCCTTCGAACGGGGACGCTTAGGGGTCTATGACCTTGACCTAGTGGGAGTCTCCAGGCGCAAGGTCGAGGAGAGTGTGGTCTGGCGCTCCATGTGCCTGCCCCGGGGGGTGAGGTCCTCTCCTTTGGCGTCGTCCTGCACGCTGGCCGTCTCCTTCCCGTCTCTGATTGCTCTTTGTTTTTATTAGATAGCTATTCATAGCTGAGACCAGGCACTTGCTATTTCAAGTTCTTTCCTTCTACACAGGCTACTATGACTTTTCTCATTAATTCTGGCTAAAGTTAAGGAAAGGCCTCACAAGTGCTATGCTACAACATGGAATCGAAAACAACTTTAGGTTTGGTTATGCTGGTGATTTGTAAGCTAACAATAGGCACAAACTAAAAGCAATTGAAATAGGGGAGGGGGGGGAGGGGTCGTGTTCAATCGTGGGTCAACCCCACGAGAAGGAATGAATTAAGGGATTCGATTTCAGGCGATACTCTAACCATCTACAAAATTTGATTTTAAAAAAATCCGTCAAAATGTTGGAAGGTAATGTTATTAAATAAACAGACAATGATAAAAACAAAGTCTCCTAGGCGGAACGTAAAAAGGGAAAGTACAACGCGGGAATGCCCAAACTGTGAAAGGGCAAAACAAAAGGGCGAATCATGAAAGAATGTTCCAAAAAGAGATGACGGTTTTTGTGCGTGGGTGTGTATGAATGGAAAGGTTGGGTTGGGCTAGATAAAAAGGACAAGGTAGATTTGAACGTTGGAAGAGAGGAATTTTAGAAGCCGTCTAATGAATGGATGACAACAACGGCAGCGATAGGCCTACCAACAACTGCAGCAACAACAATGAAACCAACAACAGCAGCTGGGACAGCAGCAGCAAAAGCTGCAACAGCAGCAATTATTAATACACGACACATAAACAATGACAGTGTCAACGGGGAGAATTCGGACCCCCGTACAGCATTGACTTCCAAGTTCAATATTTTCCTATGAAAAGTGAACCTCATTACGTTTCACATATAATATTATTTTGATTCACTGTTCTTCACAGAAATTCCATATAGTTCAACTTTCTCCGGAGAAATTTGAACCACACCGTTAGTAAATAATAAAGTACAATTCTAAGGGACTGAAAATTATATTTTTCAACTCAAATCTGTTTTACAAAGGCTAGCAATCTATAGGCCATACATATTTCTCTCCTCATTTCTTTGAGAAGGCGTTATAAGCTTACATTGATGAATCTCGCTACTATGTGAAGGGGAGAATTTGACGAGAACTGGCTTGATTACGCCGAAGCAAATTCGCTTCGCAACAATATTTAAAAAAAGCAAACCAGTAACCAACAAAATCAAACAATCAATAAAACAAACCAACAACAACAACAATCAATATAAAAAAAACCAACAAAAACAACAATCAATCAAACAAACCAACAACAACAACAATCAATCAAAAAACCCAACAATCAATCAAACAAACCAACAAAAACAACAATCAATCAAACAAACCAACAATCAATCAAACCAACCAACAATCAATCAAACAAACCAACAAAAACAACAATCAATCAAACAAACCAACAATCAATCAAACAAACCAACAAAAACAACAATCAATCAAACAAACCAACAATCAATCAAACAAACCAACAATCAATCAAACAAACCAACAAAAACAACAATCAATCAAACAGGCCAGCAACTGTGCTCATAACGCGAGCCCAGTTTTGATAAATAGCAGGGCCTTCGTTAAAAAAAAAGAAGAAAATTAAATTTCGATAAAACGTACGTTTTACGCAATTCTATTGCTACAATGATGGTAATCATTTTTTGATACAAGCAAGTATAATATTATATTACTTATATTTACACTGATTTTTATGATTGTGTAAAGTGATTTTGCCATGATACAACCAATTTTCTCTCTTATATCAAACGACAAACTTAAGTTATGTATTTTTGCCAGAGAGGGGGCTCACGTCTATTCATAAGCTATTACATAATCGATGACCTACATCCTCCCCACCTGCACCCCATCCCTTCAGTTATAACCTTTTCTTCCCTTTTCCCTGTTCCCTTTTCCTTCTTCCCCCTCCTGTCCCTACTTTCCCCATTCCCCAACAATGCATAATATATGCACGTGCAAATACCACATGCTATACACTCGACAAACAGGACCCCTGCTTTGTCACCGACATTCCGGTGTTATGAAAACGAATGTAACGCAACCAAATACACAAGTGCGCGCACACGTACTCATTACAAAGCATAGGCTCTTAAATAGAGGATTTTAACTTTACGGTAACGCATCTCTGCTTTACGTTTGCGGTAAGCATTTGCGTTTGCGTTAGCTGGTTGCTACATTGTAGCTTTAACTTCACCGGTTTCCAGCCTGCCCCCGATCGAAATAAGGGGTTCGGCTTGCTTCTTGCAGTCACGCAGTCACGTCATAGTTGTTGTATTTGGTGTAACTACCTTTTTCTCTAAATTATTTTGTATTTATAGATTGTATCACTACTAGGAAATTTCATCTTAGGTTGGTTAGGCTATTTTTTTTTACTTCCTCAAAAAACATAATTTGCTGTAAGCGTCGCTGAGTTAACCCTAACAGGGCCCATCACCCACTGACACATATTTCGCCTCAAGTTATTGTCAGTTTCATGTCGTCTGCTACAATTTATTTTCCTAAGTTCTTTCCAAATTTTACCCCAAACGCTGAAAATTATCTTCTCAAGTTGGAATTGTTTACAGTGAGGTCAATTTGAGCTCTATTTTTTAGGTTAATTTTTTACTGAATTAAGTTTAACTGTTTTCATTTTGATCTGTAGTAAAAAAAATTATAAAGCTTTTTTTTTTTTACTCGATGATTAGCTAGGCACCCATGGGCCTAAATGTGTATGTCGTGTGTAGTTCTACTGAAACGATCTGACAGCTCAAACGAACAATGTGAATTATTGATTGCTGAAAAACACAAAGTGCATAATTATATATTGTCGTTTCCATTACTTGAACACCTTCAAATAAATGCTGGGTTCCATAAACATCTTCAGGGGCCAGTGTAATGGATTGCTTTTATCCGAATCGAAAGCTCATGTTCACACTAAAAACAAACAGGCAAGATAAAAATGTTTTCCAAATGTTCGAGGTTTTACTCCTCTTTGTCAAGGACAATGATACAATGACACAGGTGAAAATCGCATCGCACACAGCAGAAAACATTGGTGATTAAAATTCATTCTTAAAACAAAAGAAATTAAAATCCCGTGAATTTTGAACATACAGGTAAAATGAAAAGCTCATGCGAGAAAGAGATGAAAAGTGAACGAGTTAAGGTAGGTGAGATGTGTGTGTGTGTGTGTGTGTGTGTGTGTGTATGTGAGGGGTATAGGTTACTAATAACATAAAATCTTGATATTGACTTTTCATTCATAAATTATCTGTCCGTCATTCATTAGCCACTCATTCAAAAAAGGTAAGCTCTATGCAACCTATGACGTGCGTTTACATAGCATACGTCATGTTTATTTTATCATCATAGGTTTTGTCATTGCTGTTCTTTAACATCATCGATTGCGTCTTTTCATACACCTAGTAACCATTCTCTTTTGATTTCTTAAAGGCCCATACGCTTCTCGTAAATAACGTGCAGAATGATGCAAAATCGATCTGAATTGTAAACTCTGACATTATTCAAAGTCACAGACAAGCATAAAACTGAACGCAATCATACTGTTAACTCAAAGTTAACAAAAATGCACTGACCTTTTTTCTTCTGTGTACTCTGCTATCTTGAAATCTCGTCATGGGGCAATTAGCTCAAATGACGCAGCTAAGGGTAGTCAGTCGGCCTAGTTTAGTAGTAGTCCAGGCGAAATTAAGCTTGACCTTGTTTTGTGATATATATTATGTTTTTATGTCGATCTAACATGATTTGAGGGTGCTGAATCTAAATCCGTTGGAGGCCAAGTTGTAAAAGTTGGGCATTTTGAGCTATGACGAAATATTCAAAATGGCCACAATGGGACTCTAAAGAACTGTTAAAACATGCACTTACTGTAATTAGGGTGTATCTAATGCTTTTATTTGTAAGAAAAATAGTATAGTTTGCTGAAATGATTCAAACTATGTTAAATATATTTCCTATTTTTCTACTTATTAGCCCCCAGCCACTCTGTGGAGAGGGCTATCACGATTTTGTGTCCTTTCATTTGCCTGATTCATTAGCCACTGATAAGCTCTATGCAACCTATGACGTGCGTTTACGTAGCATTATCTTAAGAACAATGTCACATGATCACTTCAAATTTGTGTGCTACTATTTTAATGAAGCTGATGTGCCCCTCAGTATACCTTATTGACCTTGACATTTGACCTTGAGTATGTGATTTTAATGTATCAACTATACTTTTTCAACTTTTGCACTGCTGTGGTAAAATAAGCTATGGTTTTTTTTTCCTAAGCTAACGTGCATAGAGACTATTGAATTCCTGATACCCATTTTATTAAACCTTTCTTCTTAAATGCTTGACCTTGAATTTGCATTGAATATTTTAACTTTTTGTTTTTTATTTGTTTTAAATCTTTGCAGTAATGGTCTCATAATTGGTGCATTAGCCAATTTATAGGTGGGTAAAAGTGCCGATGTGCAATGAAATGTTGGTCATTTACCCACCTATAAAATAAAATATAATATCGACACTGATCGCAGTGTTGTTCTGCTTGGTGCTTAACAACAAAGGCCAAGCGTTACGATGAAGGCTAGAGATGTCATCGGTACTTAGGTTAGCATCTATATAACCATAAGCTCATGTACCAATTATGAGACAGTTACTGCAATGATTTAAAATATATTAAAGCAAAAAGTTGAAATATTCAATGCTAATTCAAGGTCAAGCATTTAAGATGAAAGGCTTAGGCATAAAACAGGCATCCTCCACAAACCTTAGCTTAGAAACATTTTACGACAGCAGTGCAAAAGTTGAAAAAGTATAGTTGATACAATAAAATCACATACTCAAGGCCAAAGGCCAAGGTCAACAAGTCATACTTAGGGGCACATCAGCTTCATTAAAATAGTAGCAGACACATTCGAAGTGATCCTGTGACATGGCTCTTAAGATAATTACCAGGCAAATGAAAGGACACGAAATATCGTGATAGCCCTTTCCGCAGTGGCTGGGGGCTAATAAGTACTAAAATAGGATATAGTTCACATAGTTTGAATCATTTCAGCAAATTATTCTATTTTTCTTACCCCAAAAAGCATTAGATACAAAATAATTACGTTAAAGTTCTCTAGAGTCCCATGTCGGCCATTTTGAATATTACGTCATAACTCAAAATGCCCAACACTTACAACTTAGCCTCGGACGGATTTTGATTAAGCACCCTCAAATCATGTTAGATCAACATAGAAACCTAATATATATCACAAAACAAGGTAAACTTTATAATTTAGCCTGGACTAGAACAAGAAGAGAGGAACTTGAAGGTGTACAACTTAGCGTCATAATAATAATACGTATCCTCTGACAGCGTTACGTCATAAGCTAGGTCTGAAAGTGTCCCAACAAGTTCTATTATTAAAAACGGGCCACAAACAGGTAAAATAATTTGTCTTCAAATAGTTCAACATCAGTCACAGGTGCCGTATTGATTTCCCCTAATCTACGTCACGCCAAATGGATTATCACACAAATCCCATTTTTGGTGAGATTCAATGGCAGCTGGCAAATCTGCCACAGGAGACCGATTTTTGCGAAATAAAAGTGTGTGCGTTCACTTTATCTTGAAGAATGTAACATAAAAGGTAGGTTACATAGATACAGTTTGTATACTGTGTCTATGTGTAGTAGGAAATAATGCTGAAACGTTTTCCAGAACGTTTTTAGGTCCGAATGGAGATGCGTATGGTTCTTTAACCTGGTCGACTCAATGGCTGAGGAAGGCTTTCAGTTTTATTAACTGGTAAAATAAAGCCGAAAATTTCTTTATTTTCATAACAAAAAGGCTTGTTGTTTTGTGATCTTTTTTATTATATATATATATAATGGTTAAAGGAGAAATAAACCCTGTTTGGGCTGAAAAATCGTTTTAAATTGCTTATCTGTATTAAACAGCTTTATATTAAGTATTTATTTGAAAGAAATTGCCTTTCTGAACCGCCTTGGCTATAGTATTTTTATATCCAAGTCCCCTGAGTCGAAAACGACTTGATTTTTTACTTTCAAGCGGGAGATTTGCGGCAGTATATCGCGTACGAGATGAAAGCGTGAAAAAAACGAGACAAAATTGAGTCATGACACCCCTGGGCACCGAAAGTGAAAGCAAAACAATGGCGAATTCATGGACTAGGAAGCTTCTTCACAGATCTTAGGCTTACCGTGTTATCAGTTTTGTTTCTAACATGACTTCAGAACACCAAAATGAACACACCTGATGCCCACTGTTCTAAATATTCTGACAGACGCTTTGAAGAAAATGACGTCAATTATTAATATGACACATAAGTCAATAAAACGTCAACAGGCCGTATGGCGTAGATAACGATAGCGGAAAGTAGGAAAGTTAGGGGGCCTGTTCCTTACCATAAAAATATCAATAAAACATAAAATAATTATCAAAATGCTGCCTATTTAGTTTTTTTCATTTTTATAAAACGATCTTTATTCAAAACAACACGTCACAGCAGTGAATGTCAGTATAATTATAGTGGAAGACCGAATGGCAGAATTGTGCATTTTCATGCAACAAGCATAACATTTGGCATGATGGTATCTTGTGGTGTGTTTATCAATTCCTGACATAGAGACATTTGCAAATCAGCCTTTAACCCTTTCAGTGCCAAGGGTATTTTGGGGGCACAAAAATACATTTGAAAAAAATCTAGTGGTATGCATTTTCATGAAATTTGGCATGCTAGGTTCTTATGGCATGTTTGTCTATTTCTGACAGAGGGACATTTTATATTTAGCCTTTAACCCTTCAGTGCCAAGAACCTTTTGATCACGGGCAGTTCCAATTTTAAATAAATTCTAGTGTTGTGTATTTTCATGTAATAAGCATGAAATTGGATATGATTGTTTCTTATGGTATGTTTATCAATTTCTGATGTAGGGACATTTGCAATTCAGGCTTTAACCCCTTCAGTGCCAAAGGCATTTTATTTGATTAATGTTTTTTATAGTGGTGGGCATTTTCATGTAACAAGCATAAAACTGGGCATGGAGGTTCCTTACCTTGTGTTTATCCATTTATGACAGAGGGATATCTTCAATTCAGCCTTTAACCATTTTGGTGCTAAAGGAATTTTGATATCGGAATTTTAACAAAAAATTATAGAATTGATCATTTTCATATAAAAAGCATGAAATTTGCCATGATAATTTTTTTTATGGTGTCTTCGTTAAATTCTGATGTAGGAACATTTGCAATTCAGCCTTTAACCCTTTCAATGCTAAGGACATTTGATCACAAACAGTAATAAATAAATAACATTCTGAATTGGGACTTGGAATGAGCGGTGTGTATGGCCCAGAAGATGGAACAGCAAAATTATTTTAAAAAAATCAATACATAAAAATTCTAGTGGTATGCATTTTCAAGAAACAAGTATAAAAATTGGCATGATATTTTCTTATGGTGTGTTTATCAATTTCTGATGTAGGGACATTTAACCCCTTCAGTACCAAGGGCATTTTGATCGATGACAGATATATATATTTTTAATCTAATGTGTATTTTCATGCAATAAGCATAACATTTGGCATGATAATTTCTTATGGTGTGTTTATCAATTTCTGACATAGGGACATTTGCAATTCAGCCTTTAACCCCTTCAGTGCCAGCCAGATATTTAATTAAACAATATTGTAGTGTTGGGTATTTTCATGTAACAAGCGTGAAATATAATATGGTGGTTTCTTAAGGTGTGTATCCATTTTTGATGTAGGGATATGTTCAATTCCGCCTTTAACCCCTTCAGTGTCAACAGCATTTTGATTGCGGAAATTCATTAGGGGAAGACAGGGTAAAACGCCCATGGGCAGGTAAGAAGCCCATGTAAATTATCTCATGAAATAAAGAAAATGTAAGTCAAATTTGCCCATGAGACGAATGCTAAACATTAACACTCGTCTCATGGGCAAAATGTGACTGAAATGTGCTATATTTCATGAGATAATTGGCATGGGCTTTTACCCCATCTTCCCTATATACACTACTCACAAAAAGTTAAGGATCACTATGAGAAAACAGGTGCGCAATAAACTCCGTTCTGTAACTGTTATTTATTTCTCAGTCAAGCCAAATTGTTATGAATTCTTGTTCAGCTGTAAGTGGGCGATGTTGTGTTAGTGGAAACATTGCACGTGATTCTCTATTACTGAGCTTGGCAGCAAAAGAAAAAGCGGATGACTTGCGAAAAAGGACCTTGTTTTGGATCGTTCTGCATGAACACATTGCACAAGCCAGATGGAAAAACCATTATGCACGTGCAAGCACTGCTGTTTATGTGTGAGATGCTGTCTCTTGCTTGGCTTTATAAGAAGACATACCACCAGTATTAGGCCTGATTTGACAATGCCTACACGACGAAAATTGAGCGAGTTGGATAGGGGACGAGCTGTTGCATGGTTCCAAGATGGTGTTCCCAAGCGAGAAGTGGCCAGGCGACTTCAGGTGTCCATCTCGGTCATTGTCAGACTGATTCAACGCTTCACAGCCACTGGGAGGGTCCATGAAAGACGCAGATCTGGTCGACCGAAGAAGACAACTCCACGTGAAGATCGTCTCATTGAACGACAAGCCCTGCAGACAAGAACAGCCTCTTCCAGCATCATTCGAAGGCAGCTGAGGGTGGCTACTAACATCAACATCAGCCAGCAGACCATACGGAACCGCCTTCATGGGTTTAACCTCCGTTCTCGTCGCCCAGCTGTACGGCCACGCTTAACTCCAGCCCATAGGGCAGCACGCCGCGCCTTCTGCAGACGTCACGTGAGGTGGACACGTCAGCAATGGTCCCAGGTCCTGTTCAGTGATGAATCACGCTTCACCCTGAACCACAACGACGGCCGACTGAGGGTCTGGAGGCGCCCAGGGGAACGCTTTATTGACGCCACTGTCCAAGAAAAGGTGGCCTTTGGTGGAGGTTCTGTAATGGTCTGGGGGGCCTTCAGCCTTCACCACAGAACACCCTTGTATCATGTACAGGGTAACCTGACTGGCCTCCGATACCGGGATGAGATCCTTCGACCGCTGGCTGTGCCTACACTGCAGCAGATGGGACCGCCGGCTGTCTACCAGGATGACAACGCTCGCCCCCACAGGGCAAGGGTGGTCAACGACTTCCTGCAGCAGTCTGGAGTCAACAGAATGGAGTGGCCAGCATGCAGTCCCGATCTCAACCCGATTGAGAACCTCTGGGATGAGCTGGAATCGCAAAGTGAGGAGCAACCACCCCCCATCCCAGGGATGCCCAGCACCTCTACCAGATGCTGCAGGCTGAGTGGCAGGCGCTTCCACAGAGGATCTTCACCACCCTGGTCAACTCCATGAGGACTCGCTGCGTCGAGTGCCAGTGTTGGGTATTTTCACAAGCCATGGCGGATACACGCATTTTTGAACTTTTGGGAGCATCAGAATTCCCTTTCTTGTGATTGTCAATGACTTTGATTGCGGAAATCAAATTTCGATACGTAAAAAGCCCACTTTGATCAAATGTACAGAAGCCAATGTATTATCTCGAAATAAAGAAAATTGTGTCATCGTTATGACTAAAGCATTGAATTAAATGTTGGCCAAAATTCAAAATGTGACTTTCTTATTTGGAAATTTCATGAGATAATTTGCAAGTGCTCCTTAACCCATCTTGTGGATAGCTTATGTCCTGAGAACTGACAGGTTAAGAAGCTTGGATTTTGTAACCAAGAGGTAGCTCCTGATGGCTCACATCTGTTTTCAATCACTAAACTAAAACAATCTTCCACAATCTTCTGTTAGTCACTTCAATTCAAGATATCAACATTTCCTAGTACATCCATCCCCTACCTCTCTCTCTCTCTCTCTCTCTCTCTCTCACACACACACACACACACACACACACACACACACAAACACCCACATGAGCACGCACACATGCACAAACACAAAAACACACACACATAAACACACTTGTGAACATGCGCGCACACACACATGACCATACACAAACCACATACATCACACAATCTCTCTTTCTCTTCTCTCTCTCATTCTCTCTCTCTCTCTCTCTCTCTCTCTCTCTCTCTCTCTCTCTCTCTCTCTCTCTCTCTCTCTCTCTCTCTCTCTCTCTCTCTCTCTCTCTCTCTCTCTCTCTCTCTCTCTCTCTCACACACACACACACACACACACACACACACACACACACACACACACACACACACACATATACAGACTCACCCACAGACACATACATAGATCTTCACAGACACAAACACACACACACACAAATAAACACATAGATCTGCACACACACACATCCCCCCCCCCCCCCACACACACACACACACACACACACACGTGCGCACGCACGCACGCACACACACACACACACACACACACACACACACACACACACACACACACACACACGCTCATTTGCTTTTTACACAATAATTACTCTGTTTTTATCCCTTTTCAATATGTGGTAAGATTTAACGTGGTTATAGCCCTGACATGGCCTTTGTTGTCAACAATGCTATTATTTTAATCTTAATCTTAATCTTACTCTGACTGAGTACATTCTACAAAAGTCTGATAGGGCCAGAATAGATCTAGATGTTCAATAAGTCAAGAAAAGGGGCCAGAATGGTCAGCTTGGTGACCGTGGGTGTTTTAACAGAAGAAGATGAAGAAGAGGGTACTGTATCTAGATTTAAACTGTTTTTTTTTCAATTCAATCCCTTGAAGTCAAGGCCTAATCTTTCAGTGCACCCATTCCACATTATACACAAGCACAATCATAATACACTTACTTACTCACCTAAGTAATCGATTGGAATAAAAACTGTGTAACATAATACAATTAATGACTTAATTGATTAGGAACAATGATATAAAATAACAGTGCCGTATTTTACAAAAAATAAATGTAAAAGAAACATAATGTGTGTGTTAAGTTTATTTTTCTGAAACAAAATTTGTATGTTGAAGAAGCATTATCTCCGACTTCGTTTTTCAATTGAGGCCCTCTATTTTCGTCTGCTTAGTTACCAGTTCTACTAAAGCTTAAGTGGGAAACTAAACGTTGTTACTTTCTAAATTAAGTAAACCGATATAGTTAATTTAGAAAGTAACAACGTTTTGTTTCCCACTTAAGCTTTAGCATAACTTCATAAACTTAAGCACAGGTCAGGTAGTTAGGACATTAGGCCTCGCAGCCTCTTCACCGTACCAATTTTGAAATGTCAAATAAATAACAATAAACTCATAAATTTTGAAGTCCCTACGTCAGGAAATGTTAAATAGGCTCTCCTGTGTCTGTTCATACTATAACTTAATTTTGAACTTGTATGAGTTTGACCAAGTCGGCTGTTTTCGTACCTTTCCGTCTACTACTGCTGCGTGCGCGCGTGAAAATAATGCTTTACGCCCTGTTTGGCCTTTCGGCCATGTGGGGGGCATTGGGATTTTACTTGGGGATATAAAGAGGGGGGGGGGGGGGGGGGGGGGGGGGGGGGGGAGGGTAAGGGGGGGCAGGAAAATCTTTAGTTTTCACCTGTAGCTCACTGCGAGCTCACATGCTACAGACTACCAGTTGACACATGATAAAAAATATAGTTAGTTATGTTATAATCGTTTGCGTGCGCGTAGTAGTAATTTTGGTGTTTTACGTCCTCTCGACCCGGGAAGGCACATGTATATTAGTAGGGTATGTGAAAAATAAAGAAAACGACATTTTACAGGACATACAAGGACAAAACGTAAACATTACATATAATAGGGAGGAGGGGGTGGAATTCTCTGTGTGCGCAAGTTAAAATGTTCTTTGGAGAAGATTGGGAAGCCGAGTTCGTGTTAAAATAGATTATGAATCGTGATTCTTAATAAAAGAATCTATGTATGTGTAAAATGTTGTATATTTTAAGAAACTTGTATATCTTGTCTGACCCAACCGACGAATTTCTGTACATTAAAATTCCAGGGCTACTGGATTTAAAAATCAAGAAATATCTTTATTTTATTATTAAAAGCCTGATATGGCCCGTAGTTATATTAAAATTTATATTTACAAATATTTATTACATTCATTTACAAAAAATTTATGACTTGGAGTTTCAAGTCAAAGGGCAAGGCCCATAAATTGATAAAATTTAAAATATCCTACCGGGGGAGAGAACTCTCTCCCCAGTGACTTCCCTGTAAACAAAAACAGGGGAAATATGTACATCGCGGATAATTATTCTTAGTAAAAAACCGTGAAGATCTGTGTTTATACATTTATTTACACGAAGTTCTGGGAACAACCAAGGAGGGGGAGGGAGGGACTTCGGAGGGTCTCAGCACACAGTGGGGGGCGGGACAAACGGGGGGAGCGATACGCAGGCCATCCCTGCGTCAGCAGCCCCACCGCAGGCCCACCCCAACACAGGGGAGACCAGCTCGACGAAGTAAAATAAGAATAAAAAGGTTCCCAGAACATGGGGATAAGGCCATAATGTTTATTTAGTATTATATTATGTCATTCATACAACATTCATTCAATTATTAATATTTTGATTTTTGCGGCAATAGCGCAACCAGAAAGGGAGACTACCCAGTTGATATGATGGTCCATATTGGTGGGGACCCCACGTTAAAATTTGTAAAATTGCTTGTTATAAAATGCGGGTTAGGTTAAAATATGTTGGAGGATAAGATATTTATGGTTAAAATGTTGTTCATAAAATATATAAAAGTCATCTTGGGACAGGTATGAGCTATATTGGACCCCGGCAGGCAATCGGTGGCCGTGGTGCATCTTAAAAGTAGTAGTGGGGTGTATGTTTGTTTTGGTCCTCTTCGTTAAGCGAGAGGACCAATGAAAAGCGTTGTAAATTTTGACAGTGAAGTACTACACGAATATTCGCGATAAGAGGCGTTCATCACGTAGCTTGTTTCTATTCTAGGAATAGGAACTAGGCCTTTTCAAGACAGTCCTACTGTCACCTTTCCGAAAATCACTCCCAAAACACAGTCAAAATCAGACTTAGGGAATTGGCAAGAAGTGGGTAAATCTAAACCAAAAAACAATCCCAAAAACCAATCACATCCCGAGGCAGGGAAAGGGCGAAAAGCCACAAATCCTAATCAAATTGAAGAGGTAGGCCAAGGTTCACAAGCCCCTGCCTCTCTTGGTAGATCTCAGGCCTTTGACCAAAGACCAACTTTCAAAAACAAGGGGGGACAAACCCCCCCGTCAAACAAAGTCTCCTCAGCCAAAAGGCAATCTCCCTCCTCCAGTGTTTCTGAAACACCCTGTCATCATGGAGGACGTAGGGGGGGCAAAAGCCCCCGTCAAATACAGCTCTCTAGGGCCTGCCACAAATGTCAGCATCTGGGAGAAGACAATAGGTCCAATTCTCTCTCAACGCCCACTTGGCCAAAATCGCTGGCTGATTGGCTGCTCCAGTGAGCTCCAACAGACCAAGCTACTCCAGCTCAAAAACCTGGCTGGTATCCTCATCAAGTGTTCAAGGCCTCTGGCCACAACGGAAGGAGTGGTGAAGGGAATTCCCACCTCGGTGGACCCCCAGTCCCTCCTCCCCTTCATTAAACAGGGCTCGAAGATCTCGAGACTAAAACTTAAAGACGGCTCACCATCCAAGGCAGTCAGAATTACCTTTCTAAACTCTAGTCTACCAACAACAGTTCAGATAGACACACAGGTGTATAAAGTCAGCCCCTTTGTGGCCCCGGTGAAGCGTTGTACAAACTGTGGTAGGTTTGGCCATACCCTCAAACAATGCCACAGCAAAGGGCCCACGTGCGGCAGGTGTGCTAAACCAGGCCACAACTCTAAAGACTGTCCTTCAGACAGCAGAAAGTGCGTTAACTGTAGCGGTGGCCACTCAGCAGCCTTCCACGGCTGTCCTCACTATCAAATTCGTTTAGAGGCCAATCGCATTAGAGGCTCTTCCTTCATCCAATACAGTGAGGCAGTCAAACTAGCCAAATCAAATCTTGCAGCTAGGGCAGTAGTCACAAGTCAGCCTACACCAAACCCTTCCACTCCACAACACCCTGACAAACAAGCTAAGTCAAAACTCGCAGATAAAACAGTGGTTACAAGTAGCCCTACACAAAACCCTTCCACTCAACAACACTCTAGGGACGTACCACTTACAGTTCCTTCATATGCACAAGCTCTGTCTTCAGCAAACAGCCCGCAGAAACTCACCAGCCAAAAACAACAGGAAATTCCCAGAAAAACTAATCCTTCCAGTCCCCCTCTTGACAACCTCACTGACCTGATAGTTCAGGAAGTCCGAACTCAGGTACAAATAGCCCTCAAAACAGCCATCCCCTCTATTCTCAAAGGCATTAGTCAAGCCCCTTCAACTGTTAGTTCCTCAGCAAAATCTCCCACTAGCACTCAACAATCTACTTGTCCTAAACCGGTAGAAAACAGTCTTCAAACCTCTCACACCCCCGCTAACAACAAAGAGCAGATACGCACAGTAGTTAAAACTCTTCTCCAACTGCTCAACCCCTCCTCTCCTAAAAATGTAACTAACGTTCAAATTGATTCAGTAATCCAATTGCTGACTTCACTTCAAAGTCCCCCTCAATCCACCTCTCAACATGGGTCAAAACAGTAAGAATTCAAAACACACAGATCTTAATATATTACAATGGAACTCCAGAAGTCTTAATAAACAAATAGACTATCTGGTACATTTTATAGCAGACTCTAAATGTAGATACCATCTTTTGCTTATACAATCTCCTAACTGTCAATTTCATCAACTCCCCGAGATAGAGGGGTATTTCTACCCCCCTGAAATTTCCCCGGGTTCTACTGGAAAGATATACACAGTTACTTATGTACATCAAACTATTAAGTACGAAACTGCCCCTAGCCCCACAACAAATGTCCCCTCTAAACTATACTCTAATAACATACAAATTAACTTGAATAACCGTACTACCAACTTCCTAAATATGTACTTTGTGCAAGGCTACTTTCAGGTACCCGAACCAGACTGGCTTATAAACCTTAAAAATAATGAGTCATGGTTCATTGCAGGGGATTTTAACGCCCACAATTCAGCTTGGGATTCAGGCCCCCGTACCTACAAAGGGGAAGGTACTTTACTGTTAGAACAAATTAACTCTTCTAATGTAGTCCTGTTAAACGATGGCACCAGTACTAGATTTCCTGATAATCCTGACCACTCCATGACAGCCATAGACCTAACCCTAGTCAGTCCAGATCTGCTCAAAAACTATAATTGGTATGTTCATGCAGACCCACTTGGCTCGGATCATTGTCCAATAATTACCCAATTAAATGCATCAGTAGACCTTGTAGAAGAAAACACAATTAAGCAATTTAACTATGATAAAGCCGATTGGGCCAACTTTCAGGAATTACTGTCTAAGCATACCATCGAATATTTACAGGATGATAATATAGAGATTTACTACCATAACATCAGAGAGTCAATTCTAGAAAGCAGTAACCAGACTATTCCAACTTATAAGGCCAATCAAATTGCTACTACTAAAAACAAAGGCTGGTGGAATGAGGCGTGTGCTGAAGCAGTGCAGGCCAAACATTCTGCCTGCACACAGTGCAAGAAGCACCCGGATAAAGATAACCTAATGTGTAAAAAGAAGGCCAAAAAACATAGTGACAAAACCTGTGCAGCAGCCAAACTAGAATTCTTTAAAAAGTCAGCCAACATTATAAACTACAAAGACCTAGGTTCAGCTTGGAAAACACTAAAGAAAATCAAATGTAAAGGTAAAAGACCAGAAACAAAATTTTTAAATGGTAATCAGCTCACAAAAAACAACCAAGAAAAAGCCGATGTTCTGGCCGAGATGTTTGCTAGAGCTAGTCAAACTAAATTCCTACCCAAAGTAGAACAAGATAAGCGTAAACTCACGCCAGAACTTCCTAAGTCCTCTAACAACTTTAGGTCAATAAATGCAACCATAAAACGGGTAGAACTCACCTCTGCTATTCGAAACATTAAAAGTGTCAAAAAAGCCACAGGTGAAGACATTATTTCTTACATCATGATTCAAAAGTTCCCCCCGTCTTTCATTACAGTCTTACATCACTTTTATAATTTTTGCTGGGAAACAGGGGCTATCCCTCAGGCTTGGAAAGAAGCCCAAGTAGTAGCGATCCTTAAAACTGGTAAGCCCGCCAGAGATCCTAAAAGTTATCGCCCCATCTCCCTAACTCCACATCTAGGGAAAATATATGAGAGAATTGCCAAAAATCGTCTAGAAGACTTTTTACAAAAACATGATATCTTACCTAAATACCAAGCAGGATTCCGAAAACACCGTAGTTGCACGGAACATATTGTTAAAATAACCTCCCACGTTAGGAAAGCAATGGCCAGAGGCAAAAGAACTCTGGCCACCTTTTTCGACATAAAAGCTGCCTACGACTCTGTCTGGCGGGGGAGACTTCTACTAAAACTTAATAAGATAGGTATCCAAGGGAACATGCTAAACTTTATTCAATCTTTTCTAACCAACCGAACAATCAAGGTTAGAGTAGGTCAACATCTATCAACTAAACATCAAATAGACATGGGAGTTCCCCAGGGGAGTATTATAGCCCCCATTTTGTTTAACATAATATTACACGAAATACCTAAACTCCCGTTTAAACGTTTATCTTTCTTCTCAGGCTATTGGGAGAAAAAGTAAATCAGCATATTATTTTCTTTTCAGAACACAAAACAAATCGTAAAGTTAAAGTTAAAGTAATTGAGCTTGTTTCTTAGGTTCACAAAACATACATTGGATACCAAAACAGTTTTATCAAAGCAAATTATACATATATATAAGAGGAAAGTTTAATGGTGTGTTTGTTATTTCTTCTTCAATTTTTGATCGTTTATATTATCTTACCGAAGAAGGAAAGCGCATCAGTCTACCTGATCCAAGCACACCTCTCTACATTCTTCCACACTGGGTGTCTGTTGGTGTTAACTACGATTTCTGTGGCCTCCCTTTTTGAATCCTTCACTGGATCCACCAACATGGCATTCCATCTCTTCTAGTCTCTTCGAGGGATTGTAATTTTAGGACATTATTAGTTTTGTTATTTTACATAAGCTTTTTACCATTTCTGTTCAATTAAGTGCTGGTTTGCTTTTATTGTGGACTTTCAATCTGGTGCTAAGAGGACAACCTTTCTCCTGTAGAAAGTCTTCTGGCTCAGCTTGAACATTCACTGTGGACAACTTTGCAGGCCGACATGCAGACTGAAGAGTCTTTCACGAGACGAAACAGCTGTCTTTGCATAGGCATTGTCTATCTCCCCCATTGGGAGAAAAAGTAAATCAGCATATTAGTTTCTTTTCAGAACACAAAACAAATCGTAAAGTTAAAGTTAAAGTAATTGAGCTTGTTTCTTAGGTTCACAAAACATACATTGGATACCAAAACAGTTTTATCAAAGCAAATTATACATATACATAAGAGGAAAGATTAATGGTGTGTTTGTTTTTTCTTCTTCAATTTTTGATCGTTTATGTATATATATATATATATATATATTATATATCGAAACAAAAAAAGAATAAAAACTAACAAGAAAGAAATGTTTTCCCAATATTTCGGCCTTTGGCCTTGGACGCGGGACAGACCGTCCCCATCGTGAATAGAGTATAGTGTATTCGCGATTAGCGACGGACAGACAGTAGAACAAATTTGACGTAACAAATACAACACATAACTTTTCTTGACGTCATTGTGGTGACCCACATTGTGTGTGTGTGTGTGTGTGTGTGTGTGTGTGTGTGTGTGTGTGTGTGTGTGTATAAACGATCAAGAATTGAAGAAGAAAAAACAAACACACCATTAATCTTTCCTCAGCAAGTGTGAAGACGGACTGGGGGGAGGTGTTTGGCCTTTGCTGTTGCTGAGCATGCCCGTTATGGAGGTGGCAATCTGATGGTCTGGGTGGCATTTGGACTGGAGGACGTACCCAAGTAGGGGTCATCCGGAGGGGCACCGTGAACGTTATACACTACTTGAATGACATCATCAGACCTCAAGTGATCCCCCTGATGAAATAGCATGGTGCTAGCTTGTTTTTGTGGACGACAACGCGCCATGTCACAAGGCTCATGTCATCAGCAACGAGTTGAACACCCACAACATCGCCCATCTTGACTGGCCACCCCAGTTCCCTGAACTCAACCCGATTGAACAAGGCATGGGACATGCTTAGGTGAGCTGATTACGGCATGCCCGCCCGTCCCCAGACACTGGATGCCTTGGAAGCAGACCTGGTTAGGGAGTGAGGAGCCATCCCACAGATCCAGCTGGACGGACTCATTGCCTCACTGCCACGCCACTTCCAAGCCTGTATTCATGCCCACGGAGGTCACACTCGCTATTAATGACGTTATGAACTGTTTGCGCACTGCTATCTTTGAATTTGAAATTGGCAGTTGGCTTTATTTCACCCCTGTTTTTGGCACCCATTTCTTTTGTTGCTCAGTATACTGAGATTGAGATGAATCTTTTATGTGATTTACTCAGTTTCACTTAATGAAATGTTGACGATGAAATCGCAACAGCAAAAAATTACCAACGATTTATGATTAAAGTGGATTTGCAGTGAGAAGTTTTGTTGCTTGACTTTTTGTGAGGAGTATATATATATATGCGCTCGCGCGCGCGTGTGTGTGTCACTCTATTCCTCTTCCTTCCCCCCCCCCCCCCCCCCCCTTCTCTCTCTGTGCATATTATTATCATCGTATCTTCCTATCCACAAACTACTCCCGCCTTACCATGTTGCACTCACCACTCCCCTGTATACACTGCAAGCACGCGGACAATGAATGCATTTGGCGATTTGCTTATGGAGACAGCACGGCTTTGGTAGTGGCAAGGGATGACTCTAAGCTGCGAAGAGAGAGAGGCAAGTGGAAGGGGTTAGTTAGGCCTACAAACGTTGTAGATGTGCTACAACAACAAGGTTACTTACTGAGTTACTCTCTTTACCTTTTTACGTGTTCGGTTAAAAAGGAAGTGAATGGGAGAAAAGATGAAAGATAGACAAGAAGGAAGAGAAAGAGGGCTAGAAAAATTAGAACTGGGAAATGTCTGTTTTTGCTGGTGTTTTCTGCTGGTTGAAGATTTCGAAGGACTAACTGGTGATTGTCTTGATTCAAGTTATCCTGTAGTGTTGCTGTTGTGTGTGTTTTGCTTTGTTGTTGCTTTAATTTGTTTTTGTTGTTGTTGTTGCTGCTGCTGTTACTATTGTTGGTTGCTTCTTTTTTTAAACTGGTGGGTATTGTGACGATGACGACGATGATGATGATGATGATGGTGGTGGTGGTGATGATGATGATGAAAATGAAGAAGTTCAGAATGGCTGTAAGGAACTTGATGAAGACGATGTTGATGTAAAGTGGTGATTTGGTTTGTTTTTGTTTAATAAATATTACAGTATTCGACTTTTGTTCTTTCTTTCTTTCTTTCTTTCCTTTTTCATTTTTATTCATTCATTTGTTTATTTACCTGTTTGTCTGTATATTTATTAAGACTATATAACTTTTAAAAAAAAATCAATACGTTCTACATTTTGTGGTCTTTGTAAGTTTTCTCTGATCATAATATAATATCATTGTCTGTTAGAGTAAGGTGATTAGTCATATCAAATGTCGGTGATTTCAGCATTGATGAAGACAAGTAAGTAAGCAAACAAATCATTGGGCCCAGACCGAAGTACCTATAAACTGCAATATCCTATTACATATAAACACAGCCAGGCAAGTGTTTTGCTGGCTTCTTTGTATATAATTATTTTCCTTGCTTTTTGTTTAATATTGTGTCTTACTTTCTGAAGTAAAAATGATACTAATAATAGATTTGCTGTTAAGCGATACGCTGTTGGCAAGTATAAAAAAAGACTTTTAAAGTATGTGATGTTCTGCTCACAAAACATATCAAACCATTTTATGTAGAAATAAAATATAATAGCCCCAAGTTTCCTGATAAAATTAAAAGGACGATGTTTTTATTGATACAGATCTTTGGCTCACTTCTTCGGTTTTCCGGTGTGTGTGTGTGTGTGCGTGTGTGTGTGCGTGCGTGCGTGGTAACTTAATTAACGTTGCCTTTTTCTCGGTAACGA
The DNA here is from genome assembly GCA_017654935.2 of Phymorhynchus buccinoides. NCBI lineage: Eukaryota > Metazoa > Mollusca > Gastropoda > Neogastropoda > Raphitomidae > Phymorhynchus > Phymorhynchus buccinoides. The sequence continues at coordinate 23,657,384 of CM065700.1, read as the reverse complement.
CAAGGCGTACATAGTTCAAACTTTGCATACACATAGATGCTTATGCAAGCCTTCAAGAAAGATGATTTGCATATTAAAAATAACCAATGACCTTGACGTTTAAATTTTCATTTTTTTCATTTCACAGTTTCGCAGTAAAAGCCCCCAAATTTGGCATGGTGGTGCATTATTAGCCTAAGGTGATATGGTATCTACGGTGACTTTTACTCTCTTGACCTTAGCTTTGACCTTTGACCTTGAACATCGTCAGTTATTTGTGTGGGCCATATCTTTTATATCCTGGCAGATACAGTCCCGAAATTTGGAAACCAGATAAATCAAATGGAATGCGAAGTGTTGTTGACCTCGGTGACCATGATCACCTTGAAGTTTTGTCTATCATAATATCACATGAACTGCTGCGCAGATTTGCCTAAAATGTTGTAGGGTGATATCAAGCTGATGAGTCCAGCAAAATGTTGATTTGTTTCTTTGAAAGTAAACGATTTGGCATTTAGATCTATCTGGTATCCTGATCTATTTTTTTTAAACACAGCGATTGAGGCTTTGCCTCTTGTTCTCTTTTTGAGCATGGCAAAGTCACAATATGCAATATGAATGCAATATAATGAACCGATTCACAAACTGTGAAATATTTCTCACTCACGGTCTATTTTAATCATTGAATGAAAAATATAATGTATGTAATTGCTGTGTTTTCTTCTTTTAATCGCTTCAAATTACTTTCCATTGATATTTTATATTCTTTACTTCGTTGTAGTTGAATGTACAATTTACGTTCAAATGATATCAATACCAATACTTTATTTTATTGACAAAGGATTTACTAACTCAAACTAAATAAACCGCAAATGTTATCTTCATATTGCAGAATGTTAGGAATTGCTTATTGTGGAAAATAATATAGGGACCTACATGTTGTTGTTTTTGTTTTTGTTGTTATTAGGGCGGGGACACATCTGAGGCGGAGTTTACGCACGGAAACCCATAGGTAAGTAAAAGATAGAAGGGAAAAAGATATACGGATTATGGGGAATATGGACACGTGCGCTTATTTTTTCCTTCTTTCAACAAACAAACAACTACACGACAAGTGCAAAGTGACGTTATTTTATTCACAAGAGACAAAACAAAACTACTGGATATTTCGGCGAATGCGCCTTTATCAACACAGACAAACAATTAAACAGCAAACTTCAAATATAGCAAAAGGAGCAAAAAGCAGGCAACAGAAGGAGCAAAAAAACATCAAGATCAAAATAAAAACAATACTTCCCCTCTACAGTCCAACGCGTAAATGATACAACAAAGTTGAAACCAAAGAGCAAGGCTGTGAACACAAATCAAGAAAGAAAAAACCGGGAAAAAAATGAAGTGAGAGAGGTTGGGGACAGTGAGTACGCAATCATAGATGGTAGAAGTTGGAAACAAGGGTCAGTTGTGTGTAAGGGGTGGGGAGGGGGAGGTTTGGTGAAGAGAACAAATCTCGTGCTAAAGTGACACATGTACTGATGTAGCAGAAGCTGACATTACATTTCAATTGAAAAATGAAAAAGACAGAGAGAGAAGGGGGGGGGGGGGGGATGGAAATAGAGGGGGGGTTCGCCGCCTAGCGCATCAAACCCATGTCTGACCCCAAAGTGGGTTGCCCCACCCTGGCACCGAGGGGTGAGGGGGAAAACGGAAGTTCTCCGAGAAAAAAACAACCCTAGTCAGACACACTTGTCTAAGACATGAAAAATGAAAACAAATTTAAAGGAATAAAGGATTAAGGGGAAAAAAAACTCTCTGGGAGAAAAAAAAAACCTGCGCATGTGGTCAAAGACAAGTGCAACAAACCCCTCTCACATGTACACACAAACACATGCACACACTCTCTCTCTCTCTCACTCTCTCACACACAACCACACACTGGGACTAGAGGAATGCAAAATAAGCAATGGCATACATTGGAGGGTTTGGAAGGGAGGGGTGGGGAGGAGGTTATGGGAAGGAGGGGGTGGGTGGGTATTGGGCGGTAGATATGGATAGGAATCAAATTGATCATTATTGATTACAATCAGGTTTGTAAATTAATTGGGAATGCAGGGGTCCACGCCGGGGGAGGGGGCTTCGGGCAATGGGGGGAACCTTCTTCGCTTAGCTGTGGCTATTGAACCCTACCACACTGCCCAGTATACAGGGGTCATTCCTTCGCTTAGCTGTGGCTATCAGACCCCTGTCCCCCCAACCCAGACGGGACACACAGGGAAGTGGGGGAAATGAAAACTAGACATTCCATTACAAGCAAGTTTGTAAAATAATTAGGAATACAGAGGTCCACGCCGGGGGAGGGGGCTTCGGGCAGTGGGGGGAACCTTCTTCGCTTAGCTGTGGCTATTGAACCCTACCACACTGCCCAGTATACAAGGGTCACTCCTTCATTTAGCTGTGGCTATTGGACCCCTATTCCCCCAACCCAGACGGGACACACAGGGGAGTGGGAGGGGGGGGGGGGGGGTAGGTGGTGGCAAAAAGGAGGGGGAGGGGGGGGGGCTTAAGGTTTGTCATTCAGTCCATGAGGCTTTCTGGTGCCCAGTTTGTTGATGAGGTGTGATTCGATGTCCTTTCTGTTGTTTGTGTTTTTTTGTGAACAGGAGCCACATTCCTTTGACGCGTATGTGGTCAGGCTGGTTGAAGTGGTGGGCTATAGGTTTGTCTCTCTGGTGTACGATGTCAGCTAAGTGTTCTTTGAAGCGGGTGGCAAGGGTTCGGCCAGTTTCACCAATGTACAGTTGTTTGCATTTGAGGCAATGAATGACGTACACAATGTTCTCAGTCTGACAGGTGAAGTGTTTGGTGATGTTGAATTTCGAAAGAGGTCCATGGACCTGTGTTGAAGTACAGATGAATGGGCACACTTTGCATTTGGGGTTTTGGCATGGAGAGGTTCCTTTTACTTTTTTTGCGGATTGCGCATGGGATTTCCGCGTCAGATATGTCCCCGCCCGTATTGCTGACAATGTATAATTCTCAAAAAACAAAAAACAAACCCGACTTCTGACAAGATAATAATAATAATAATAATAATAATAATAATAATAATAAATAAATAAATAAATAAAGCTTATATAGTGCTCTTCGATAAAATAAAAAATCCTTAGAGCATTTTACAAATATTATGAAAAAAAAATCAAGAAGAAACATTATTACAAAACATTAATTAAGAAGAAGCATAGAAAAATAGTAATTTGACACAATTTAAAGTAAAAATTAACAATGTTCACGCCGGTCACCCCCCCCCCCCCCCTTTTTTTCACATACATACTGTAGACACCATTACAAAACAAGAGGCAAAGCCTTCAAGGCTCACGTCTGATTTTTATTACTATAGCAGGCATGGGAATTCCCATGAAAATTCCCATGCCTGTATAGAGAGAATACTGTTATGTAGACACTTGTGCATCTGAAAACAGAATTAATTTTTATTTTACTGTGTAAATTAAATTATTTCTATGCATTAAATTACCCCTACCCCTTTCTTTAAAATTTAATTATATGTATGTTTATATATGCGCATGTAACATAGTGGAGCCCTATTTTTATTTTTGGCAAACAAGTAAAATTGAAAAGCATATTGACCAAGCTTTCAGAAAAACATAGTGACCAATCCCCCCCTCCCCCCCCCCCCCCCCCCCCCCCACCCGCCGGGGTAAGGGGGGTCTACGGACACCTGTAGTAGGCCTACAGTCTTTGCCTGTAGGTCTAAGCCTCTTACTCTTAGAAAATTAATAATTTAAGTTGCGTAATTCGTAAGGCCATACTCCTGATCTGTTACTGTTTTAAACTGATTGTGCATGCGATGAAAACTTGTTCCACATCATCTACATTTCTGTAAGATATTTTATATTAGTCCTAATATTTTATTTTCGTTTCGTTAATTCCCCCCCCCCCCCCCCCCCCCCCCCCCCCCCCCCCACCCCCCCCCCCCCCCTCTGCCACAAAGCAAAGGTCAAGGTCACAGCCAGCAAGCTCATCCATGTTTATCTTCCCCTGTACAGTCTTTGCACATGGTGATCAATCGCCTAGGCCTAACAAAGGATTCGTACGTCGAAGGCAGTGAAATCGATGAACGCTGGATTTTCCGTATTTTTTTGGTCAAGACTGAAATGAATGTGGGCTAAATGTTAAGTACGTCGTCTTGATTATGAGGTAAGGCGTGATATCTTATTCTCTAGGCCTAGGCCTTGTTGCCGGAAGTGCGGTAGGCTAAGTATTGCATGCGCAGAGATGATGTGCGAATGAACACGAACAACCGTTGTCAAACTCAAACAAAACGAAACAACCGGGCCGTCAACGCACACACTCGGTACATCCATTTGTTACAGAAAATATAAGTTAACGACGTTAAAATGTACCTATTTGTACACACCTGAAGTCTTGTGTTTCTTTTTAAAGAGCGTTTTTGTATATCTAATGGAGAGTCTTCTTTCCAGTATCTCCTACTCGGTAGAACACAACAGTAATCTCTGCAACAAATGATTTTCTTTCTTTTGTTCCTTACCGATGTATCTGACTGCTTTGATCGTCATGACTTGAAGGCTCACGTCAAAATCAAGTATCCTGCTAGTTTTAACCCTCTAACATCTTATGTTTTTTTGAGAAAACGACAACGTTAAAGTTTCAGTGGAGAGTGAGAGTCTTCTTTAGTTTGAAGAGTGTGACTGAGTCAAGGTTAAAGGTTGCACAACAGTAATCTCTGCAACAAATGATTATCTTTATTTTGTTCTTTATCAATGTATCTGACTGCTTTGATCGTCGTGACTTGAAGGCTCACGTCAAAATCAAGTATCCTGCTAACTTTAACCCTTTAACGCCTTATATGTTTAGAGAAAATGACAACGTTAAGGTTTGAGTTAAGGTTAAAGGTCGGGGCCACGGACGCAACACACACACACACACACACACACACACACACACACACACACACACCGAACATGTACGATACTATAGACTCACTTTGTTTTAAAAAACGACGTGAGCCAAAAACATTTAGAAGCATAACAAATATTTCAAGAAAATATGAAAATTCGTAAGCTAACATCTATTTGATATTTATTGTCATATATTTTAATTTACTATTTTTTATTTTAATATTTATAATTTATAAATGTATGTACATTTATGTACTGTGTAATTTTTTGCCCTTGGAATTGTAAACATTTGCTGTGTGAAATTATATCTGATAGAGGCTTCGGTACTGATGGACGGCGAAGAGTTGTAGTACCTCCAGGATCGACCCACATACATTGAAGACTACCGCACCAGAAGAACTTGTCCCTAGGCAGGGGCGGACCACATGATTCGTAAGGGGAGGGGAGGTCCGCCGGGGGTCCAGGGAGCTGCATAGGTTCCGAGTTAAGGGGCAATGCTCTTTGGTGGGTCCAGGGAGCTGCATAGGTTCCGGGTTAAGGGGCAATGCTCTTTGGTGGGTCCAGGGAGCTGCATAGGTTCCGGGTTAAGGGGCAATGCTCTTTGGTGGGTCCAGGGAGCTGCATAGGTTCCGGGTTAAGGGGCAATGCTCTTTGGTGGGTCCAGGGTCGAAGGGATCCCCCAGAAAACTTTGCAATTTAATGATTAATTATTAAGACAAAAATCGACTCATTTTCTTACTTTTCACCCTTGTATAAGTACATCAGAGGGGGGTTTCCGGAAACCAGGACCCCCCCCCCCCCCCCCCCCCCGCCACAGCTAAGTTAGGAGGGCACAAGAAAGGACTGAAAAACGAGAACGTAAAACTTTCATGCTACTGTGTAAAACTGAATACAATCGTAATGTAATACAAAACTTGTACAGCGTACACACGATTCTTTTGTCATTGTTGTTGAAAAACTGAGTACAGAGGAAGGGGGGTTAGGAACTCGGAACTCGGAAATTTAATGGTTATTAGGCCATAGCCCCTTCCATGAAGCGAACACAATGAACATTAAGAACATGCAACAAATAATTGACAACATCCACACTACCGCATTTACAACAAGGAACAATTAACCTAAGAAGCCACACATTATTTTAGTTTAAACTGTCTATGAAGTTGTCTTATCTTAAAAGCGCCAAGCAAAAATTAAACTAACAACACTATTTTATCTTTATTATCACATGAACAAATTCATGAAAAAATTCTAAACATTTTTTCATCTAAATTTTTACTAAATTTGCAAGCTAGTTGGTGTTATTCTCTAATTGGAAGGGGGGTTAGGAGAGAGAGGGGGGGGGGAGAGAGAGAGAGAGAGAGAGAGAGAGAGAGAGAGAGAGAGAGAGAGAGAGAGAGAGAGACGAAATACGAATGTTTTATTGAGGGTAAAAAGGATAAGATACAACAGCTTCTTTGCACCTTGCCTTCTCACTCACAGACTCACACCATGCATCAGGCAAAGAAAATTGACACCAAAATAATCAAGTCAAGGAAATGAAACAAAAGGACAAAGATGAGCACATGAAATAATTAAAAAAGGAACAAAATGGGGAATTGAATTAAAAGCAAATAGCAGTGGCGAACTTGAATTGGTGGTTTGAATTGGGTTAGAAAAAAAGGAAACAATTAAAAGACAAATGAAAATTCTTCTACAGAATAATAGCACTTTTGAAGGAAATAATAACAAGATAAGATCGGAATGAAAGAGGAGAGGGAGAGAGAGAAAAAAAGGGGGGGGGGGTGGGGGACAGAGAGAGAGGGGGGGGGGGGGGGAGAGAGAGAGTGACATACATACAGACAGACAGACAGACATAAGATATTTACAAGAATCTGGGCATTAATTGATGGCATTAGTGAAATGAAAAAGAAACACCCGAAGGTGCTGATGGGACCCAGAGATGCACTAGCCACGCCTGTCCTATCAACGCGAGAGCAGCCCTGCCCTGCCTTGGAAGTCCGTGTTGTGTTACTGGGGAGCAGGCACACACGGAACGTATACAAGGCACATAGCTACTCCCGGCTTGGTGACCATCGGATACGATACAGAGGAGTCCTTGTGAAATGTCCCCATGAGTGTACCAGCCCGTTTTGTCATGACTGCAGAGCCCACCGGCGAAAGACACCCACTCAGAAACCAGCACGCATCCAACAGGACAAGAACAGGCGAGGCCAGTGCATCTCCAGACAAAGCCACAGGCTGTCTTATAAGTTATATGCCTGAGAAGAGAGTCCCAGAATGTGATCTTATTTCTTAGGTCTTTCCCTAGTCATCCCAAGAGGGAATAAAATAATGAAAAAGAAACACCCGAAGGTGCTGATGGGACCCAGAGATGCATCAGCCATGTCTGCCCTATCAACACGACATATATATATGTAGTAAAAAACCATTAACATTACTGATGAACAAGATTGTCCATTATGTACTTGTGAAAAGATTTGCGAAAGGAAGATACGCTAGTTTCATTTTTTTTTTTAGATCATCAGGGATGTCGTTCCACAAATTACCACATGAGAATGTAAGGGATGATTTATGTAGATCTGTTCTGGGGCGGAGCATTCTTAATTTGGTTTTATTTCGAATTGTATGGACTTTAACTTGAGCAATAAGATACTTTGGTGCTAAATTATGTATGATCTTGTACATAAAGGTGCCTTTGTTTAGTGGAGAGAGAGAAAGAGAGAGAGAGAAAGAGAGAGAAAGAGAGAGAGACAGATACAGAGACAGATACAGAGACAGAGACAGATGCAATGAGACGGACACAATTCAATTCACAATTCACAAAGTTTACTGATGTAGGCCTTCTGCCCATGTCAGAGGGGAGGGGGTTACAAAAGGGAAAAACAACAATGACAACATATCGTCAGCACAAAGAACTACATTATTAGCGAACATACACAAAAAAGCAACAATGACAACAAATTGACAATGCCAACAAAGATTATGAAGCGAACATACACAAAAAGCATCGACGACAACTCAACAGCGCCAAAAGCTACATTATATAGTAAACAAGCACAATGCACAGCTGATTTGTTAACTATCAGACGATAAAGCTTCGTTACGGATCTTAAAAGCTTCGTGACAGAATAGAATTTTATACAAAAAATTTAGCGATATGCTTTTCCCTACTGTATGGTGACATACTAGAGTCAAAAGCCCAGAATTAAAATTATGTAAAGAAAATTCGATTTATCCTGACAAAATTCGAATTTTCTTAACATAATTTTAATTGTGAGAAAGAGAAAAGCTTAATTTTCACTTTCGACCATTACCTTCTGGCCACAACTGTGTCAAAAGTACATAATTAAAATTCTGTCACTTCAAAATTTCAATTTTGTGTCCAGAATTTGAATTTTCTTTTCAGAATTTGAATTAAGTCTTTTGACCACCAACCCCGTGCTATACGAGCACCAAAAGTGAAAATTAAAATTGTCGGCAAAATGAAACGACCGCTCTGATTGGACGAAACGAAAATTAACATTATGTTGTCAAAGAAGTGGGACAATAAATATGGCCATCGCGCAATTCCTGGAAGCTGCATTGTTAATGGTGTACACACTAATATGATTTTAATACTGCTGCATGTGCCTGTGGTCCCGTTAAAACACTATTCTGACCTAGTACCTAATTGTGTACAGATTGCTTCTGGACCAAGTAGGCTTGTGCATGAAAAATCAGGCTATGTCACAGAAAGTGCTCTCTCATTCTTGTTTCTGCATGGATTGGATTGAAACTTTGCAAATTAGTGCAAAAATAATTGCTGGACACACACTGAGTGGCTCACACACATGCGCACGCACACACGCGCACGCACACATGCACACACATACACACACACACACACACACACACACACACTCACTGAGTAGCTCGCACACACATTAATTCCTCATTACGATCGACACTGTCGTCTGCTACAGCAATACTTTCCTCACTTTCGGCAACATTGGTTCTAAATCATCACCAAAATCGCTGTTAGAATCGTAACTCAAATCTTCGTCGACTGTTTCGCTAAGTTCATCCATGAATATGTCATTGATGGCTTCTTCCGTTGAGAAAAAAGCTTCTTCTTGCCGTGAAATCGAATAAAATGCGACGTTTCTAAGCAGTCAGCAGGAAGTTTAGTGAGTAGTTTCCCTTTGAAGGCAAACACAACGGTGCATGCGGTGTATGGTCGAGAATTAAAATGTTGTCAAGATAATTAAAA
>CM065700.1:23630722-23645722 GCA_017654935.2 Phymorhynchus buccinoides | reverse complement strand
TTAGTAATATCAGAACTGTGAACATTTTTATAAACATTTATCAAATCACCACGTAGTCGCCGATATTTTAGGGATGGTAAATTCAGTTTATCTAACCTGTCACCATAATCTAAATTTCGTAATGCTTTTACTAGTTTGGTTGCTCTCCTTTGAACACGTTCGATAGCCTGAGACTGTCTTTTTAGGAAAGGATTCCAAATTAAGTTGCCATATTCCAAATGGGGTCTCACCAAACTTTTATACAAATTTACAAACACCTCTCCATTTAGTCCTATAAAAGTCCTCCTTATTAATCCTAACATTTTGTTTGCTTTATTAATTGCGGATGTTATATGCTTATCAAATTTCAGTTTTGGATCAAAAATCACTCCAAGATCCTTTTCTTCTACACAAGATTCCAAAACGTGTCTGTCGTTACCGTGTGTTATTTCGTACTCTGTTCGAGGATTGTTTAGGCCCAAATGCATGACTTTACACTTATTTGCGTTGAAGTAAAGATTCCACTTTGCAGACCAGTCAATAAGTTTGTTAATGTCATTTTGTAATTTAATAGAATTTTTAGATGAGTTGTATATTTTTGTGTCGTCTGCAAAGATTTTACAGACACTTTGTACTTCGTCAGGTAGGTCGTTAATAAAAACTGTAAAAAGAATCGGGCCAAGAATGCTCCCCTGTGGGATGCCACTCAAAACTTATATGCCGTTTGATAACTTATCACCTACCCGTACTCTCTGAGTTCTGCCTGTCAAAACGTTTCTTATCCAGCTTAACATGTTACCAGCAAGTTGAAGTTGAAGTTGAAGTTTAAGTAATAATCTCTCGTGTGGAACTGAATCAAACGCCTTTCTAAAATCGAGGTACACTACATCAAATGCTTCCTTTTCATCAATTAGTTTTGTAAAATCATTCATTACATCAACTTGTTGGAACATACAGGATCTGCCAGATCTAAACCCATGTTGGCAGTCAGAGTATAAGTTAAAGTCATTCATATATTTAACCACTGTATCCCTTATAAACTGCTCTAGTAATTTACACACTATACTTGTTAAGCTGACAGGCCTGTAATTTCCCGGATCTGTCTTAGTCCTTTTTTTAAAAATTGCAGTTACTTCTGCTCTCTTCCAGTCCATAGGAAGATCACCCGTTTGTAAACGTTTATTAAACACTATGGTTAATGGTAGTGCGAATTCCTCACTTAGTTCTTTTAATATCTTAGCTGGTATTTAATCAGGACCTTGGGCCTTATTAGTGTCTAGCTGCTTAAGCTTACTTTTAACAGCTTCTACAGTGACTATAATCTGTGCACAGTTAGCTTTTGGCTGTGATTCACTTTTCATTTGTGGTAATGTTTCTGTATCTTCTCTAGTAAAGACACTTGCAAAGTAATCATTCAGAATATCAGCTTTATCCTCATCTGATGTCTTTATGTATCCATTTTGATCTTTTAGAGGGCCAATGCCTGTATTCATTTTCAATTTGGAATTTATGTATTTCCAAAACATTTTAGGATTGGATTTACTATTTTTGGCAATATTTTTTTCATAAGCTTTTCTTTCCTTCCTGAATTGCTTACAAGAAGAATCTCTTATTTTAACATACTTTAGATACTGTTTACTAGCCTTGGATTTACATTTCTTTTTAACACTTTTTCTTAAATTTATGGACATCCAGTAAGGTTTATGTTTACCTTTTTTATTTTTGTTACAATTAGTCTTCATTTTTGGAATGTGTTGGTCCATTGATAAATGGATCCTATCTTTAATATTGTTCCAACAATCTTCTACATTCAAATTATCCAAATGATCCCAATTTAGGCTTTGAAAGTCCTGTCTCATTTGAGCAAAGTTACCCTTTTTCATGTTATATTTTACACCATGTTCTGAATAATTTGAGTGATGTACATTAACATACAAGTTAAATAGTAGCACCTGATGATCACTTTTCCCCAGTGGGCTAACATGATTAATATCAGATATTAATTGTGTGTCATTCACAAATATCAAATCAAGTATGTTGGATTTTTGTCCCTCTCTAGTTCTGGTGGGATTTTTCACTGACTGTATCAGGAATGCGTCTCTAGCCACTTCAATAAATTATTCGTCTTTGGTTGATGTCCATTGTCCGTCCCAGCGTATATCCGGGAAATTGAAATCCCCCATGATGCACACTTTGTCATATTTCTTCAGTTCATCGTCTCTCAGTAAGTCGTAGAGTTTATTTAAGTTATCTTCTGTAGTGTTTGGGCTTTTATATATACAACCAATTAAAACTTTTTCTTTCTCTGAGGTTTGAAAGTGACACCAAACGGATTCCTTGTAGTCTTTTTTATTTAAGGAAATACACTCTTGTGGATGAAGTGATTTATCAAAATACAAAGCTACCCCACGACTAGGGTGATCATTGTGAAACATTGTATAGTTATCTAAGTTGTACTCTGAAATAACAAAACTATGTACACGTTTAGGCACAGTTTCAGTAATACCAATTATTTGTGGCTTTTCGTCGTCAATTAGTGTCAGTAGTTCGTCTTTTTTATTCAACAACCCATCTGTATTAGTGTACAATACTTTAAAACCTAATTCACACTCTTTATTTTTACATTTGCCATTATTAAAACTATGTACATGAGCTTTTCCTTTGAGTCAGTTAGCATTTGAGCCACCCAACTCTTGGCTGGGTGGTCTCTTGACAATCTTGCCATTCCTAATCACAAGATCAGTTTTTCCCTCGCCCCTGAGCTCTTTCAGTTTATCCCTTAGCTCTTTGTTTTGTTTTCGTTCCAGTGGTGTGTAGTCGGGGTTTATATAAACCCTGTCTTCTGCCTTTTCTACTCCTTTGTTGAGCTGATATGCATTTCTAAGAATCTTTGCCTTTTGCTTCCCCGTTTTTTATTTTGATTCTGAGAAGCCTTGGTTTCTCTCCAGGTTTGCCTAGTCTGACTGGTTCTGACAATTCAATGTCCGCAAGGTCTGGACAGACCTTGGTAATGAGTCCCCTCGCTTGTGTGAGATCGTCTTTCTTTTTGTCATCAGCAGCCTGCTGAGAGCTTTCTTTAACGTTAGCCACAATGATGTTTTCCTGTCGTTTTTCCTTTTCTTTTCTAGTGGTTGATTGCTATGGAAGTAGGCCGGGCAATGGCGCCACACTTGACAAAGTTGATTTCCTCTGTCTCTCTCTCTCGTTTCTGACCTAACCATCATTCATGCACGATCTTCCCACTGATTGGGTGCATGCAGGACACACTATGGAACCCATCACTTCCATTGATTCATTGCTATGGAAGTAGGTGGTCAACTGAATGGCGCCAAACTGCATACTCTCTCTCTCTCTCTCTCTCTCTCTCTCTCTCTCTCGCTCGCTCACTCTATCTGTATGTGTGTGTGTGTGTGTGTGTGTGTGTGTGTGTGTGTGTGTGTGTGTGTGTGTGTATGTGTGTGTGTGTGTGTGTGTGTGTGTGTGTGTGTGAGAGAGAGAGAGAGAGAGAGAGAGAGAGAGAGAGAGAGAGAGAGAGAGAGAGAGAGATAAAGAGAGACTTCAGATGTACTTTGGCCATTGACCCATGTACAACGACATATACACAAACACACACACGAAGATAACAGACAAAAGAACAAACAAAATAAACACACATATACTAAGCGCAAAATAAAAACAACCATTCCAGAAAATAATAAACAATAACAACTACAGCATATTATTATGGCGAGCATACATCCACTATGAGAATAATTGATTATACGCTACGGGTTCACAAATTACTGATCTAATAACTTATATGAAAAATAATTAACGACAGCATAATTTGTTCAAGAAAAAAACAACTTGTAAAGTAGTAAGAGAGAGAGAGAGAGAGAGAGAGAGAGAGAGAGAGAGAGAGAGAGAGAGAGAGGTCTAATATGGCAATACTGATGTAAGCTTATCCGAGAGTGGGACGCAAAGACGCAAAGAGAGAGTGGGGGGGGGGGGGGGGGGGGGGGGGGGGGGGGGGGGGGGAGAGACAGAGACAGAGAAGAGCGAGACTGAAATAGAGATATAGACAGAGAGATGGAGATACAAAGACTGAGAAAACTGAAACACAGAGGGTAACGCGCGCGCGCGCGCGCGCGCGCGTGTGTGTGTGTTTGTGAGTATGTTTGCGTGAGTGTGTTTAAGAAAGAGAGAGAGAGGGGGTGCAACTCCACAGAGAGATGGCAACTCGTCACACAGAGAGAGAGCACACACATAAAAACACTGAACGCAACGCCCTCAATTTCAACGTGCACGTGAACTGCACGTCACTCATTAGTTTCTCTCTGCAGATGGGGCTGTGTGACGCTGAGAAGCCTATTATCCCCTCCCTTCCATTCCCCCCTCCCCCCTCCCCCACCCCCCACCCTCCCCGCCACCTCCGTCTCTCTTTCCAGAATTCCACTGAAAGACACTGATGAGCACACACACCCCTACCAACATTTTTGTTTCCATTTATGTACTATCAAATTAATTAAACAAACCCACAGTATTTTTTTAACTGATGTTTGTGTGCCAGAAGTATTATTATTATTATTATTACTAGGGCAACGCCTAGTACCGGAAATACCGAGCACCGGTAAAGCCTAGTACCAGTAATGCCAAGTACGGTAATGCTGAGCAGCAGGTTTTTTTGGTCCACGAAATATTATATTATTACTTTTGTGTCTCTCCTTCTTTCCACCTTCTTCTCTCATCCTGCTCTACCCCCTCCCCCACCATTATATGAATGGTAAGGCCCCGTTTCCCGTTGATGCTGCTCTGTGAGTGACACGCTCTCCCGATTCTCTCTCTCTCTCTCTCTCTCTCTCTCTCTCTCTCTCTCTCTCTCTCTCTCTCTCTCTCTCTCTCTCTCTCGTATTAATTGTACGTTAAAAAAAAAACCACTCTTTTTATTAACACATTTCAATTTTTACTGCTGCAATGTGAAAGTTTTAAAAGTAGGCCTGTGTGTTGTACATACTATGATTAATTGCTAGGACTACATTTTTTATTTATTTAAATGTATGCAACATGGATACCTATGGATGCCATTGTTCTTTTGAAAGTGTTTCATAATTATTTTCACTTTGACCTTTTCATGCACACACACACGCACGCACGCACGCACCCCCCCCCCCCCCCCCCTCCCCCACTATCTCCTTACTATCATCACTCCGTTCTTGCCCATTCCACTCACGCTATATACTATGGAACCCATAAGCGAGGATAAACTATTTCTGTCTGTCTGTCAGCCTACCTGCCTCTACCTCTCTCTCTGTTGGAAGACTAGGCGTTGCCTAAAATCTTTATCCTTGAAAAATAAAGTTCAAGTTTTCAAGTTTTCAAGTTTTCTGTCTGTCAGTTTGTCTGATTTTTTTATATACCCATATGTTATGAGGGGGGTGAAGAGAGAGAGAGAGAGAGAGAGAGAGAGAGAGAGAGAGAGAGAGAGAGAGAGAGTAGAACTTCTTCTTCTTCTAAGTTCTTCTTCTTCGGTCGTTCAGGCATGTTCCTGTCAATTATGAACGTAGATGCATCATGCTGCTGTTATGCGCCTAAGTAAGAATAATTAGGCCCAGCATGTCTGACTTCGGCTAGAGGAAATCTTTTTGAAAGTATTTCTTGAAAAAAGGCAGGAGAATGGACCGGAAAGGCAGAACGATAGTAGATAGCAGCATGCAAAGGGAAAAGGCAGAGTCAAAGAGACTGACAGATTAGAGGTAGTTATAAGCACAGAACTTCCAGAAGGTGGGGAAACTGTTTGTACGGAAGACCCCCCCCCCCCTCCCAGTATCCCCAGGGGGACAACGTACACACGGTTTGCTGGGGAGACTTCTGACAGCTCGCCTGCGCTACCCCTGGTCCTGTATGGAAACTCCCCACCCGTAATTAGGTGGAAGACAATAGCGTGAATAGCAAGCTGTTGATAACTCCGTATAGTAATCTCGGCTCTTCAACCGTCTAGCTATCCCGTAGCAGCAAGACGTTCGTGCGTAAAGTGGTGTATGAAATTAGCGTCCGTTTTGGTTGCCTGCAAAATGTAAATCGGGTTATAGCGCGCGTTTATGAACGGATGCTGTTGAAATTTTGCACCAAGATAGTCACTATCTCCGGTCATGCACGTCCCAAAGTTCGAGTCAATGTCGGGTCTGGTTGCACCGCAGTTTGTGAAAAGGGTAAGCGGCGTATGTAGCGCGCGTTCCTAAATCGATTCGCTTCCGATTTGGCACATCGATAGTCACTGTCCCCGTTCATTTACCTTCCAAATTCGAAGGCAATCCGTCCAGAAATACTGGAGATACGGGCGCCGAGAGGCCGGTGGATACACGTTTCGCGCATTTGCCAAACCGCGCAAATGACACGGCTGCCTCGGTTGCCGTTGCCATCGTCCCGTTAGGGCTCACAGCAAATTTGAAGCGATTCGGTCAAAAAACGGAGGAGGTATAAGGCCCGTTTTGTGTTTCAGACACACAGACACACGGACACTTGCCTTTTTATTATATGATGATTATCAACGCATTTTTTGACCATCCAAAGGATGAATTACAGACTAGCGCAAAATGAGTCCTAATGGTGGCTCTATGTTGTTTTTATCTTGGAGAGAATCACGGGGACATGCCCTTTGACAGCCTATGACCTTTATAACCCTACAGCACTGCAAAGACAATTGGCTCAGGCTCAATGAGCCTCTTCCGCCCGTTCTAATCCCTTACTTTTCCTAATTCTTTATCCTCTCTGTCTGTTTGTCTGTCTGTCTCTTATATGAGAGAGAGGGTAATAAAGACACAGAGAGAGACAGAGACAGGGAGACAGACAGGCAGACATGGACGCAGAACAGAGAGAGAGAGAGAGAGAGAGAGAGAGAGAGAGAGAGAGAGAGAGAATAAATTAATTAATTTTATTCATAGAGGGTAATAGAGTAAGCAATAACATGCTTTTTTACATCCAGCCCTCTGGACAAAATACATATATAAAAGTAGAAAATGGAAAACGAAAATAAGCACAGACAAAGTAAAATGCAAAATACATCCCTATTATAACACATCAATAACAAAATCAAACCTATCATTATTATTGACTATGCTCATTATGAACATTCAAAATTTGGGAAGTAAGCGCATACACACGGGAAAATAAAACCCAATCCTACTTTTCACACTCATCTTTAACATTCAGAAATTGAGAAGTGCACAAACATATGAAACCCCCCCAGAAAAAAACCCAAGAACCCTTAAAAAAGCAGACCTAGTCATATGTTTGCATGCGGATGCACACATTCAAAAGTAAATACATACACAAGACGAAATCAAGCCTAAGCCTACTACTCATCACAAAATCAAGACTAATCCAACTTTACATACTCGTAACATATACACAATTTAAATTTAAAACCGATACACATAATAAAGTCAAGCCTAAGCCCACTTTACATACTAATCTTAAAAATGCATCAATCGAAAATGTAAGCACATACACATGACAAAATAAAACCAAATCCTATTCTAGATACTCATCTTTAACATGCACGCATTTTGTAGTAAACACATATACATAACAAAATGAAACCTAATCCTACAATAATAATAATAATAATAATAATAATAATAATAATAATAATAATATTTCACAGAGAGAGAGAGAGAGAGAGAGAGAGAGAGAGAGTTATTTTTCTTATTCCAATTGTATTTTTCTCATAGCTATTCAATTAATTTGATGATGCAGCCTTTTGTTCGTAACTGAAACGTTTTTGAGTGCGCTTATAAGCTTATAGCTTGTTGTGCTCATACAATACTTTGTGTACACTGCAATGTATTATGTTAATAAACTTTGTTTAAACCAGAGAGAGAGAGAGAGAGAGAGAGAGAGAGAGAGAGAGAGAGAGAGATTAAGTATAATTTAATTGTAGACATCTATGCAGTTTAGAAAAATCGGTAAAATTCTGTTTTTAGGAACGCTGCTAAGTATGTGACAGATACATCAAATTTAATTTAATTGTTTTTACAGAATGATAATTCAGGCTAACTGAAAAAAGTTCAGGTGATAACCTTTCATGAAATCCAATAACATTCGTTTAAAAAAACAAACAATTGAGGTATGTTATTACCAGACAGACAGACAAACATACCCAAATAGGTGAACACGTAAACCTTCTGGGTTGAGACACGAGTTAATTATGTTGTGATGAGTGAGCGCTATTCGATCCTGCAACATGGGAATGGACATTTGGTGCTTTAAGCCAATACTCTATAATATATATTATTATAACCTCCTGGCCCAGGCCCAGACCAGAGTAGCATTGTAGGCCTACATACTTCTCATGCCTCGTTAGGCTTCGCAAATGTTAATTAATTAATTAACAAAAAGCGCTTGGTCATTATTGTCTGTTTATTAATTTAATCTATGATGGACGTGTTGCGTAATCAGACAAAAATGTTATTGTGCATATCAAAATTCTTTTAGAGATTGACCCAACAGCTTTGAAATTAATTTACGGAACCAAAATAAATGTATATCCTTTCTGCGTCGTCGTTTTGTGATCCTGATAGCTTATTGAAAAGTATATGCCTGCTGTAATATTTTTAGTACTCAGCCCCAATAATTGTGATGGTGCACGAAAAAACAGACATAAGCTTAAATTGGGCACAGTCTTTAGTTTTGTTATCATAAGATGAAGCTGACGTTCCTAATTCCTAAGACAGGAAACAGAATTGAAATGTCTTTGCTAGTTTGGATTTTACAGACATTTGTCTTTGGGCATCTTAAATATACCATTTGCAGAAATCTGACACTGAAGAGACAGTTTGGGCTTTTTGTTTGTATTAAAACTATAAACCAAGAAATAACACAAGTCTTTATTGTATATTTTGAATAACAACAACATACAGTATTTATACGGCGCTGAATCTTGATAGAAATCAAATCAAAGCGCACACACACGTTAGCATTCAAAGCGCATTCAAGCAAAAACGCAATACAAAGCGAACACACACGGATGACATAAATGGAATATAGCAGAAACAGACCTAATGGCAAGAGAGAGAAGAGAAAGAGAGCGGAGCTTTAATGACGGGGGAACAGGTGGGTTTTGAGGTTAGCTTTGAAAGCAGAGAGGATCGGTCGCTGACGGAGGGAGAGAGGAAGTTTGTTCCAGGAGGTCGGTCCTGAGACAGCAAAAGAGCGCCGACCAACAGTTGAAAGCTTATACCTAGGGATCTGGAGAGAAAGAGAGTCAGAAACTGAACGTAAAGTGCGAGCTGGCGTATTGATGGAAATATTGTCGCAGAGGTAAGATGGAGCAGCTTTATGGATAGATTTATAGCAAAGTGTGTTTAATTTATACTCAATTCTGTCTGCGACAGGAAGCCAGTGCAAAGAACGCGGAAGAGGGCCAACATGATCGAACTTTTTCTTCCTAAGGACAAGACGAGCAGCTGTGTTTTGAATACGCTGGAGACAATACTGGTAGGGTGTATATAAATAGAGATAAATATGCCCTGAACAGAAATTCCATATTTTTAGGGTTGTGAACTAGAGTATATTTTCTGCTTTAGCTAAGCAAAACAAAATGTTGAGCGACTCATGTAGGGTTTTCTTATGCTACGTCACATTCTAATGCACCCAATGGTATTATTGTCTACACAATAACCGCTATTGGCCAATCGAGGTACAGTGTTAGGTGTATGTGTGTATGGAAACATTTTTTCTGTCTGTCTGTTATACTCAGGTCAAAAACAGGATCTGTCTGTCTCCGTCTCTGTCTCTCTGTTTTTTCTTTTTCTCCCTCTTTCTCTCACTTCTGAGGTTATGAAATTAAAACGTTCAGTGTTCTCTCTCCCTCTCCCCCCTCTCCCCCCCCCCCTTTCTCTCTGTACGTCGCATAATGACCGCGTCGTGTTTGTTTGCTTAGCTTAACAGCAATAAAAAAATTCATTCATTCATTCATTCATTCTCTCTCTCTCTCTCTCTCTCTCTCTCTCTCTCTCTCTCTCTCTCTCTCTTTCTCTCTCTCTCTCTCTCTCTCTCTCTCTCTCTCTCTCTCTCTCTCTCTCTCTTGTGACATGTTTCGATTATTCGCCTTATGATTATGTGGTGTGCCTTAGTATACCCCCCTCCCACCTCCCGTTTCCCATTACCCTCATTTTAGCCCAAGATGAGAAGTCACGAAAACGGGTGAATCGTTCCAAAAATATGTACAGATTAAAGAATAGTATGATCAGACTCAGAAGAGTTTACGTAACACTTCCTGAGGTAGGGACATCAAAACATTTCAGTCTTTCATTGTTTATTTAGTATTTTAAAATATGATATAAATGCAGACGAAAACGCAGCTCCGGCAACGAAAGAGAGGCCCGCAGTTAATGCTTCTTCAACAAATCTAGTTGTAAAAAATAAACTTAGTGCACGCATATCTTCAATTACCACACATTCTGCTTCTTGTACCTTTAACTTTGTAAAATCAACATGTTACTATTTTTATTTTTTTATTACACATCGATTTGATTTTATCCAATCATTGTTCGAATGTAAGAACGAAAGTAGGACAGCGGTAATCCACAATGGCGCTTCGCGTTCAGAGCAAAGTGCGTATCATCACTTTTCCGAATGAATTCATTATGTGACGCAGTTTTGATTCCAATCGAGTAAGTGTATTACAATTGTGCTTGTGTATAATGTAGAATGGGTGCATTGATAGAGTAGGCAATGACTTCAACAGATTGAACTGGAAAAAAAGGTTTAGATCTAGATAATAATTATCTGATAATGCACGCTCTTCTAGGCTTCTTGCCCACAGTCAACCAGCTGACAATTCTGCCCCCTTTTCTTGCCTTACTGAACACCTAGATCTATCCTGGCCCTACCAGATTATTATAGGATGTACTCATGCAGAGAGAGTAGTGAGTGTAAAAAGCAAGTGTGTGAGGGAGTGGGGGGGAGGGGCAGAGTGAGCGAGTGTGTCTGTGTGCATGCGTATGTGCGTGCGTGTGCGTGCATGTGTGTGTCTTTGTTGTTGCTTTTTGTGTGCGTATGCATGTGTGTGAGAGAAATGAAATGAAAAATGAATTTGATTGACAATAGCAAACAATGCTCCAATGCCAAGGAAGCACAAGCCATGAACTAAAGAATATAAGCCTATAATTGTGTGTGTGTGTGTGTGTGTGTGTGTGTGTGTGTGTGTGTGTGTGAGAGAGAGAGAGAGAGAGAGAGAGAGAGAGAGAGAGAGAGAGAGAGAGAGAGAGAGAGAGAGAGAGAGAGAATGTGTGTGTGTGTTAATGTGTGTGTGCAAGAGCGAGAGTGAAAGAGAGAGGGAGAGAGAGACAGAGACAGAGATTGTCTGTATTGATGTGTGTGCGCGCTCACGTGAATGTGTGTGTGTGTGTGTGTGTGTGTGTGTGTGTGTGTGTGTGTGTGTGAGTGAGAGAGAGAGAGAGAGAGAGAGAGAGAGAGAGAGATTGTGTGGTGTGATGTGGCGGTGGGGGTGGATGTACTCGTAAACGTTGACGTCGTGACGAGGTTGTGATGTGGGAGGGTGTACTTTTTCTTTTTTATGTATGTTGTGTGAGTGCCGTGTTTACGTGCTTTTTATTTAATAAAATAAAATTATGTTTTTACCCCATCGCATAAACCAATTTCTTTCTTTACTGAAGCAAAATGTTGTTGTTGTCGTTGTCATACCCTGGCTAAAAGATTTCAGGGATCATCCCAACAAATGCAAATGCACCAGCTAGGAATGAGAATACTATGTGTGTGACCGCTTTTGATTACCCCGACACGTTTGCAGCCACACTCCAACTTCAGAGGATTTGGAAGACTGACGATGTTATGCTAGGAGTTTGTCATAGCTAAAGACAATCCCGCATAATTATGAAGAGCATAACAACATTTTGATGTAGCTTTGGTGTTCTAGGCTATGTCGATTGGGCTGACACAGCCTTAAAGGCGATCTGAAGCAAATAAAATGAAGCAGTGATTGATCGATTTTATTATTCTTGGAAACGATCAACAGAAGATTGTTAAAGATGGTTAAGTTTAGAGATTGAAAAGATATGTGCAGCCATTAGGAACTACATCTCGGTTACAAAATACAAACTGCTTAAACCCTTCAGTGCTTAGGACATTTAATAAATAAGTCCTGCTACTAATTAGTGAAAACAAATGAAAAAGAAACAGCCGAAGGTGCTGATGGTACACACAGGACATTCCATGAAGTATACGGGGCTCTCCCGGCTTGGTGACCATCAGATGCAATGCAGAGGAGTCCTTGCGAAATGTCCTTATGGGGGTACCAGCCCGTTTATCACGAATACAGAACCCGCCGGCAAAAGACACCCCACCCAGAAACCAGCAGTAACCATCCAGCAGCCCACCAAGGACAGGCGAGGCCAGTGCATTTCTTGGCCAAATGTTTGAATACAAGTGTTCAATTCTGTGTCACACGACTAGGTTGATCTTACCAAACCACGAGCATCTTCTTTTGAGTTTAATCGCAATAAGGGAATCAGGTCATGGGTTGTTGAACACACACCTCCCTCCTCTTTTCTGTGATTTTCACTTACAATATCGAATGGGTTTGCTTGCTGATGGAGTGACTAAAAAGCTTGGCTGTGTGACAAATTGATAGCAGGCATTGTTATTAGTCATTTTCATTGAGTATGTAACTGGAGAGGGAAGGAAATAAGGTATTTTTTGCATATTAATAACTTCGTTCATACTTCACTGACAGTGAAGTATATGATATATCAGCCTAGAACCACTTTGAACAGTTAGCCTTTTCCCACTTACTTAAAAAAAAGGGTTATGCTTAGTTTTCCTCATTAGTCCCTTGCTAGAATTTTCGTTTAATTATAACTGTCCATGATCAAAATGCCTTTGCCACTGAAGGGATTAAAGAATGATGATGAAAATGTCCCTACATCAGAAATTGACAAACACACCTTGAGGAAACATCATGCCAAATTGCATGCTTGTTACATGAAAATGCTAAACACTGGGTGTGTTTTTTAAAATCAAATTTAATTGTCCGCCATCAAAATGCCATTGGCATTGAAAGGGTTAAAGGCTGAACTGCAATTGTCCATACATCAGAAATTGATAAACACACCATAAGAAACTATCATATCAAATTTCATGCTTATTTCATGAAAATTCCCAACACTAGATTTTTAAAAAATTATAACCATCCGCGAGCAAAATGCCCTTGGCACTGAAGGGGTTAAAGGCTGAATTGAAAGTGTCCCTACGTCAGAAATTGATAAACACACCATGAGAAACTATCATGCCAAATGTCATGCTTATTTCGCGAAAAAGCATACCACTAGAATTTGTTTTAGTTAATGTCTGCAAAAAATGCCCTTGGCACTGAAAGGATTAAAGGCTGAATTGAAAATGTCCCTACGTCAGAAATAAATAAACACACCATTAGGAAATATGTTGCCAAATTCCATGCTTGTTACATGAAAATGCACACCACTAGAATTGTTTTTAATTAAAGTTGTCCGCAATAAAATGCCCCTGGTACTGAAAGAATTAAAGGCTAAATTGAAAATGTCCCTTCATTAGAAATTGATAAACACACCATAAGAAACCATCAGGCCAAATTTCATGTTTCTTATATGAATATGCCCAACACTAGAATTTTTTTATTTTTATAACTGTTCGCGATCAAAATTCCCTTGGTACTGAATGGGTCAAAGGCTGAACTGCAAATGTCCCTATGTCAGAAATTGATAAACACACCATAATAAACTACCATGCCAAATTGCATGCTTATTGCATGAAAATTCACAACACTAGAATGTTTTTAATTTATAACTATATGCTATGATAATGCGTTTGGCACTGAAAGGGTTAAAGACTTAATTAAAAAATGTTCCTTTGTCAGAAATTGATAAACACACCATAAGAAGCCATCATACCAATTGTTATGCTTAGTGCATGACAATTCAGAACACTAGAAGTTTTTAAAATTAAAAGTTCTGCGATCAAAATATCCGTGGCACCGAAAGGGTTAAAGGCTGAATTAAAACTGTCCGTAAGTCAGAATTGGATAAACACACCATAAGAAACTATCATGCCACATTTCATGCTTAATGCATTAAAATTCACAGCTCTATAATTTTTTTAAAATTAAAATTTCCACAATAAAAATACTCGTGGTACTGAAAGGGTTAAAGGCTGAATTGCAAATGTCCCTACCTCAGGAATTGATAGACACATCATAAGCAATCATCATGCCAAATTTCACACTTGTACATTAAAAATGAACAATTCTGACAATTCCTCCTCAGCTATTTCCCCCCGATTGTTTTATGCATGCGTTACTTAGTTTTTGTTATTTTAAGTTTTCTTTGATTTCTTGTTATATATTATTATTTCCCCAGGGCTGGGTGGAAAAAAGCTGTCATTGTTTATTTCATGTTCCCTGGTTAAATAAAATTTCGTTTTCGTTTGTTCGTCTCTCTCTCTCTCTCTCTCTCTCTCTCTCTCTCTCTCTCTCTCTCTCTCTCTCTCTCTCTCTCTCTCTCTCTCTCTCTCTCTCTCTCTCTCTCTCTCTCTCTTGTAACTCTGGTAATCAAACTGTACAATCAATTTGTTCTAGCACTTCATGCTCTTCTCAGAGATCGGTAGCTACGTCTGTTTCCCATGTTGATTAATAATTACTTGATTTTTTGACTGTTTTCATTGTCATATTGACATGCTGAGGATTAACACATAATAATTATGACAAAGGACAAATGTATACTGATAACGGTGTTCTTTAGTAAATTGATTATGGTGAGCATTGTTTCATGCCGTTAATTATTTTTTTCATATAAGTTATTAGATCAGTAGTCTTTGATTCCGTAGCGTATATTCCATTATTTTCATAGTGGATATATGCTCGCCATAATGTTTATGCTGCAGTTGTCATTGTGTATTGTTTCTCTAATGTTTGTGTTTGTTTAGCGGTTAGTATATGTGTGTTTATTTTGCTTTGTTCTTGTTTTGTCTGTTATTTTCGTGTGTGTGTTT
>CM065700.1:23593222-23625722 GCA_017654935.2 Phymorhynchus buccinoides | reverse complement strand
CACTCGCACACAATTAATTATGCAAGTAAAATAGTTACAACATGAACATTCTAAGAAGAAACATAGAGACCACATTCACATTCCCAATCAAGTTTGAATACAATACTGCAACTTGAAATAAAATCATACTGCCATCGACATACCAATTACATGACTAATTATAATAGACAAATTTTGCAAAAACAAAAATACCCTTCTACCTCATTTACAAGCATTTAAAGTTTACAAGACGTAGACATTCTACATACAAAATACGAATAATAAAATAATTGTAAATACATTTTTTACAAGATTTCTGCAATAAAACGGACCCCCCCCCCCCCCCCCCCACCCACACACACACACACACACACACACCTCACACACAAACACTAATCAATCATAATATGTCCGAAACAAGTGAGTTTTAAGGGCAGAGCGAAAGGCTCTCGCTGCTTTCTTTCCAACATCAAGGTTTCAGTTTGTTCGTGAGCGTGACTTTGGACACAGTGACTCGTGAGGGACAATATACACACTCATTGTCTTCTGCCCGACCTTGGTCGGCAAAGGTGTAAAAATATGTCGCAGTCTGTATTTGTGTGTGTGGTGTATGTGTGCCTTTCCCAAGGATATATCGCGAACCGCTGAACAGAATCGTTCCATGTTTTGCTTGGGGGTGTATTACTAAGAGTACAATTCATTGGAGCATAAATTATGCCCCAGGGGTGTCGCCGAACGGCAGACATGGCCTTCTTTTTCTTCACACTGTTATATTTCGCAACGCATTGCATAAAATCACTTTCAATTATGTGTGTGTGTGGGGGTGGGGTGGGGGGTGTAATGGGTAATACTAAGAGTAGAAGACATTGGTGCATACATTATGCCCTGTGGGGTGGGATGTCGCCGAGAAGCAGACATAGCCTCCGTTCTTCTCCACACTGTATAACTCGTGCATTTTATTCTCTTCTTCTCTTTCACCTTTTGCGCCATTTCTTTTTTTTCAGCTTGCCGAAGAAACTCCCACCACCCCTACCAAAAAACGGACATCAACCAACCCCCTGCCCCAAAGATTTGTACACCCGCCCGCACGACTTCCTCAGCCAGCCAGTTAACCACTGGGGGTGGGTTACGGATTCTGCTAGACCATAATAACAACGACATGATTAGCCTATGCCATGGAGAAGAACTCAGCCTCACCATCACATCTGGCCAAACCTGAAAACACCGACATGGAAATGACCACCACTCAGACTTCCTTCTGCCGTAATAATCCAGAAAAAGCTCCACAGAAAGAAGAACCAGAACCCCAGCATCGCCAAGGGCAAGATCGCGAAGAGAAGGAATGTCTTACAGACATGACAACAACAGTACTAAGCGAGAAGAGATTACTTTCTCACAATCCGGAACAAGTGATGAAGAACGCGAATGACGAGATCGTTGTTAGCACCGAAACGTCTGCTGCTGCAACAAATGCCCCCATGCTGGCAACATCCAAAGACTGTACAGCCCCCAACCCCATTCTCCCACCTCCAGCTTCACCCCCCTCTCCTTCTTTCCCAACAGACCCGTCCATACACTCCTCTTCCAAAGGAAAGAAAGACACGAAGACCAACCTCAAAGGTGATTTGTTTTAATTTGCTTACGAAAATAATCATATTTATGCTTTGTTTTGTTGCTATTTGTTTTAGCTAAACTCGTTGGATTTGCTTTATACGGGGGAAATTTATTAGGCTAATACTTATAGGCTTACTTGTCGATTTAAAAAAAATGCAAATTGATGGTTTAAGTGTGTGTGTGTGTGTGTGTGTGTGTGTGTGTGTGTGTGTGTGTGTGTGTGTGTGTGTGTGTGTGTGTGTGTGTGTGTGTGTGTGTGTGTGTGTGTGTATGTATGTGTGTGTGTGTGCGTGTGTGTGCGCGCGCGCGCGTGTATATATGTGTGCGTGCGTGCGTGCGTGCGTGTGTGTGCATGCGTGTGCATGCGTGTGTGTGTGTGTGTGTTGACTTTATTTTGTGCCCGTTATTTAATGTGTGTGTGTGGACTTTCTTTTCTGCCCGTTATTTAATGCTAACTCATTACGTAATAAAACAACAAGTCTTTCCGAACATGCTTATATATCTCAGGGTATGTGCGTACGGAGCAATAAAAAACATCTTAATCTTTTTAAGACAATAAAAGAGGTGTGATATATGCTTTTATATGCATGCTGAGCAATGAATGTCTTTATTGTTTTAGACAATAACATGTTCAGCAGGGCCACATCGCAGAAGACGGACCCTGCGGCTCTCCCAGAAGCAGAAGGCGGCGGTGAAGAAGCAGGCCAAGTCGGTGAGCAAAAGCCTGCTGGTGTTCCTCGTGTCTCACGTGGGGCTCACGTGTCTGGTGGTGGCCTACTCCATCATGGGAGGCTTCATCTTCCAAGCCCTGGAGGCCTCCAGCGAGGTGCAGAGGATCACCCGCATCCACGAGATCAGGAGGAGACACGTGTCGGTGAGTGAGTCCTCCGAAATCGGAAAGTGTCGGCTGTGTGCAGCGGGGAGACCCGTGAAGACTGATAACGGGACACATGTGACCTTACCCATTATGGCCTTATGGTCCGGGAACGGAAAAGAAGAAGAGGCGAGTGAGTCAGTGAGGTTAGGAACAGATTTGAATAGTACGTATGCCCCGGAAGTGTTATGATTATTTCCCTCTGATTTGGTTCATATATAGGCCTATAGACACTATGATACATTTGGCAGCTTTTTAGAGTAATCTTATATTTGTATGGTTGTGCAGTTTTCTTTATGTTTAAATAACCATGTCATGTAATGTAATATGTTCTATAGGCCTATGTTTCATTTCCTATGTGATTTAAATGCAATGTATTTTAGTGTATGTGTAATGCCAATATCAATGTCTTTGTTCCGACTGTGCCATCTGAATGGATTTTGTCTTTATAAAGATAACAGAGATATTTTGATGTGGTTTGATTTGAGTTGATGTGTAACTGTTAGCGTCTGTGTCATGGATCAGCCACCCTTCTGCTCGCTTGTCGGGTTCACAGCCCCGAACAGTCACGCATAGGCCTACTGACAAACGGCACATTGTATAATCTTGCATAAACTTATTCATTTATAAATGCCATCTCCTTCATCCATTTTTACCTATTCTCCTATATAAATAATATTTTACCACATAATAGTGTCTAATAATAATAATGGGAATTTATGTAGCGCTCTTTCTCACATGAGCTCAGTGCGCTTTACATTGATAACAAGAACATTACAGGCAAACAAATAATGAATCATTGGAAAGTAAAATAAACACGATGATTGCACGCAACGTTCTCTTACTTCCTCACACACACACACACACACACACACACACACACACACACACACACACACACACACATACACACACACGCGTACGCGCGCGCACACACACATACTCACGCACACACGCACGTACGCACGCCTGCATGCATGCAGGCACACACACATACATGCACAAACACACACACACACTTGAACGCACGCACGTACACATACACACACATACACGCACGCACACACTCACACACAATGAATTATGCAAGAGTAAAATAGTTACAATATGAAAATTCTAAGAAGAAACATAGACCACACATTCTCAATCAAGTTTGGATACAATACTGCAACTTGAAATGAAATCATACTGCCATCGACATACCAATTACATGACTAATTATAATAGACAAATTTTGCAAGAACAAAAATACCCTTCTACCTCATTTGCAAGGATTTAAAGCTTACAAAACGTAGACATTCTACACACAACATACGAATTATGAAATAATTGTAAATACATTTCTTTTACAAGATTTCTGCAATGAAACGGACCCCCCCCCCCCCCCCCACCTCACACACAAACACTAATCAATCATAATAATTATGTCCGAAACAAGTGAGTTTTAAGGGCAGAGCGAAAGGCGGAGATAGAGTCAGATGAGCGGACATGTTGTGGGAGGGAATTCCATAAGTGAGGTGCTAAATAGTAGAGTTGAGAACCGGTTCAAATTTTCGAACCGGTTTTTCATATCCGAACCGGTCTTTTCGAACCGGTTTTTTAAACCAGTAATCGCATCAGTGGTTTCACCTATGCAAACATATTTATTTGTCAGAATATTCACACACGCGCGCGCACACATACACACACACTCAACTAAAAACTCAGTTCAACTCCAACAAACAATTTAATGACGGGGCCATCTGCCCGTGTCAAAGGAAGGTGAGGGTAAGGGCGTAGTTGAAAAATATAATAATCATAGGGAAAATAATTAAACCAAAGCAAAAACAAAACGTCATATGGCGGTTGAAGTGTGAAGGGTGGTAACACATTCACAACGCAATGAACCAGCTTTGAGAATAATCAGATATGTAGCGGGAGGATAAGGAATACAAAAGTATAATAATCTTAATTATGTACCTGAACAGATAAACAAAATGAGAAGAGAAAATCTTTCACAATGGAACAAAAAAATATCACACACGAGCGCGCGCACACACACACAATTACACGCGCACAACCGCACACACCTGCACACACGCGCGCTTGCGCAATTGCACACGCACATGCACGCACACCCACATTCTCTCTCTCTCTCTCAGTCCCAGGGCTGGGTGGAGAAAAGCTGTTATTGCTAATCTCATGTTCCCTGGTTAAATAATATTTCCTTTTCGTTATCTCTCTCTCTCTCTCTCTCTCTCTCTCTCTCTCTCTCTCTCTCTCTCTCATCTCTCTCTCTCTCTCTCTCTCCGTCTCTCGTATCTCTCTCTCTCTCTCTCTCTCTCTCTTCTCTCTCTCTCTCTCTCTCTCTCTCTCTCTCTCTCACAACAGTAATGACATATCAGTTCTACTTTTGGACAATATCTTCAGTAAGCGCATTCATTTTAATCGAACAATAACTACTGAATGTACATTAAAAGCTACTCCCAATCCCAGTTATAACAATGAACACCCCCTCCCCCTCCTCCAAAAAGAAACCCGCAAAACAAATCAAATTTTAGACAAAACCGTACATCGTTTGGGTTTGTTAGAGGTCAGTACATAGAGAGAGACGGGGGATGGGGAGGGAGAGCGAGAAAGAGAGAGAGAGAGAGAGAGAGAGAGAGAGAGAGAGAGAGAGAGAGAGAGAGAGAGAGAGAGAGAGAGAGAGAGAGAGAGAGAGAGTATACACATTTACGTATGAATAAAATACAGTACAAATATCATAGCAAGTTCATGTCCGTTTATTGATAAGAAAAAGCTTTTGTGTGTGTGTGTGTGTGTGTGTGTGTGTGTGTGTGTGTGTGTGTGTGTGTGTGTGTGCAGATCAAAATCTTTTCGAACATATTTGCTCATCTTCTTAACATAAGAATGTGTAGAAATGAAATGAAATAAACTTAAAAAGACATTGTTTTATTGTTGTTCCATTCACAGTTCTCTTGGTGATTAGTCATGTTTGTTGTTCCACCGATCGCACTGCCACATTGCAAGCACAAAGCAATACTTTCTACAATCACTCCATCACTCTTCCGATTTTTTCCAGGAGAAAATGCCTCCAAGTGTTCGTTACTGTAGTGTAGGCCTAATCATTGGCCATACTTGCTCCTTACAACTACTCTTGGTTTACAAACACCCAATCTGCGCTGAGATTCAGTGTTGTTCTTCGAAAAGAATGCGTTATTTTAAGAGAAACTTACTTTCAGTTTGCAGTTTAAAAAACCGGTTCACAGCAACTCGAACCGGTTTTTCGAACCGCGGAATTTCAGGACCGGTTTTTCGGTTCAAACCGGTTTTTTTCCCCACCTCTACTAAATAGTAGAAGGATCGTTCACCAAAAGATTTCGTCTAATCAACTCCCATCCCTCTATCCCATGTATTAAGGACAAAGGACAATGTACTTTTTGGCTCATTCTATAGTGAGTCTATAGTATGATAGTTGTTCGGTTGTGTGTGTGTATGTGTGTGTGTGTGGGGGAGGGGGGGGGTGCGTGCGTGTGTGTGTGTGCGTGCGTGCGTGTGTGTGTGTGTGTGTGTGTGTGTGTTGCGTTCGTGGTCTAATCTCCAAGCTTTAACGTTGGCATTTTCTTGGGAAATAGAAGGTGTACATTGTTCAAACTTTCAATACACATAGATATTTATGCACGCTTTCAAACAATAACGATTTGAATAATTATATAGTTAAAACAACAATGTAAACAGATAACATTTTAGAATAGTGGGTTAGAGAGTATTCAACAGACAACATGAGTTAAGAAACTCATCAACACTGAAAGCCTCGATAGCTCATTGGTAGAGCGTCTGTCTCTGATGCCAATGGTTCCGGGTTCGATTCTCGGCAAAGGCCCTTTTTTTATTTATTTTATAGTTGTATCCTTTTAATTGTACTTTAGCCCCCCTCATGTCTACGACCCTCCATTATATTTTGTTGGCAATCTTGTACTTTAAACACCCCCATCATATTTACGACCCTCAATCTCAAAGTCATTATTTGTTGGCAATCTTGTACTTTAAACACCCCCATCATGTTTACGACCCTCAATCTCAAAGTCATTATTTGTTGGCAATCTTGTACTTTAAACACACCCTCATGTTTACGACCCTCAATCTCAAAGTCATTATTTGCTGGCAATCTTGTACTTTAGACACCCCCCATCATGTTTACGACCCTCAATCTCAAAGTCATTATTTGTTGGCAATCTTGTACTTTAAACACACCCTTGTTTACGACCCTCAATCTTAAAGTCATTATTTGCCCCCAATTTTGTACTTTAGACACCCCCTCATGTTTACGACCCTCAATTGGCAATATTACACTTACCCCCCCCCCCCCCCCCCCCCACTCAGGTTTACACCCTCAATCTGAAAGTCATTATTTGTTTGCAATCTTGTACTTAAGCACCCCCATCCCCCGAGTGAGCCTTGAAGGCTTTGCCTCTTGTTAAATAGGTGACCGGAAACAAAGTCACAGGGGAAAAAAATCGCAGAAAAAAAGTCACAAATATTGTGTCTATTTGAAGATAGAATACTCTAAAAATTCGAGGCCCAGAGCTCCTCTCATTCTTCCGCCCACCTCACCCCCATCCCCGGGGGTCAGATCAGTCATAGCTGGAAGAGGGGTTACAAACGCTTGGTTGGTGGGTCTGAGGGGCGAAGCTGTAGATAATTGGAATGTAAAGGATGCAATGAAGACCCCTCCTAAAACTCAGGCATGGAATTACATTTCTTTGTCTTTTCTCTCTCTTTGTCCTCCCAGCTCTGTCAGAAGGGGAGTCCATTACGATGGGTACGAGGGCTGTGCGTTTCCTTTTTTCTCTCTCTTTGTCCTCCCAGCTCTGTCAGAAGGGGAGTCCATTACGATGGGTACGAGGGCTGTGCGTTTCCTTTTTTCTCTCTCTTTGTCCTCCCAGCTCTGCCAGAAGGGGAGTCCATTACGATGGGTACGAGGGCTGTGCGTTTCCTCTTTTCTCTCTCTTTGTCCTCCCAGCTCTGTCAGAAGGGGAGTCCATTACGATGGGTACGAGGGCTGTGCGTTTCCTCTTTTCTCTCTCTTTGTCCTCCCAGCTCTGTCAGAAGGGGAGTCCATTACGATGGGTACGAGGGCTGTGCGTTTCCTTTTTTCTCTCTCTTTGTCCTCCCAGCTCTGTCAGAAGGGGAGTCCATTACGATGGGTACGAGGGCTGTGCGTTTCCTCTTTTCTCTCTCTTTGTCCTCCCAGCTCTGTCAGAAGGGGAGTCCATTACGATGGGTACGAGGGCTGTGCGTTTCCTCTTTTCTCTCTCTTTGTCCTCCCAGCTCTGTCAGAAGGGGAGTCCATTACGATGGGTACGAGGGCTGTGCGTTTCCTTTTTTCTCTCTCTTTGTCCTCCCAGCTCTGTCAGAAGGGGAGTCCATTACGATGGGTACGAGGGCTGTGCGTTTCCCTTTTTTCCTGTTGGTCCGCCCAGCGGTTCACGAGATATGACAATACCTGAAAAATCTAGTTACACAAGCCTCACATCGCTATGGTTCAAATAACTATATCTTATCACACACAAGAATGGATATATTCAAATCAAGTTTTTTTCGGGTTCCTCCATATGGAATTCCCTTCCGTCCGACATTAAGGTGTAGAGTGGCACAGAGGTAACGCGTTCGCCTTGTGTCAAGTAAATCCGAGTTCGAACCTGGGTACAGGAGATTTTTCCTCTCACTTTGCACTAGGCCTTACGGTCTGAACGTGGAATCTTTCGGGTGAGACGATAAACCGAGGTTCCGTGTGCCCATGCACTTAGCACACGCTAAGCCCAGTGGCAACGAAAAAGTTGTCATTTGGTCAAAATGTACCCCCCCCCTTTTCCTTCCTCATCAGTCACACAAACATTGCATGCATAAAAAATGGGTGGCGCGCCTGTGGCTGCGACGCGCTCTCCAGGTGGGAGCAACCCGAATTTTACAGAAACGCCTCTGTGACTATAAAGTACCTAATACCTAAATTATGCTCCTCTATCTCAACCTTCAAAACGAGTCTTCGAGAGACACTAACATTCGACCCTCCATAACTTCATTTTTTTTACCTTGGTCATATCTCCTGATGCGCTATATTGCTTATGACGATGTCAGTATGTATTCACTTTATTTTATTCGTTTAGTACTCTCCAACAATGTGCCTGATTTATGCTAAGATTAATGTTTAAATTTGTCCTCATTTTTATTGCAAATTGTTACCGGTTTCATACCCTACGCTGCATTTATTTGCCCTGTTCTATAATGTATATTTCTTTCATACGTGCTTCAACATATCGCTGTGCGTATGTGCATGTATGCTTGCGTGCGTGCGTGCTCGCGCACGCGCGTGTGTGTGTGTCTGTCTGTGCGCGTGTGAGTGCGGGGATGTGCGTGTATGGTTACACGCATATATGCACGCGCGAGTATTAAAAATTATGCTTGTGCGTATGCAAGTTTTATAAATCCATATTTCAACCAATGTTTGTATTATAATATCACCTGCTTTACTACATTTATGTTCGCATCTGTATGTGTAATAGTATGCCTTGCCACTTTTGTGAGGGGGTGCTGTTACGGTACAATTTGTCGTAACGGTACAATTTGTCGTCGCATCTCACGGTACAATTTGTCGTAACGGTACAATTTGTCGTAATTACGACAATTGTGCCGCGGTGTTACCTTTTTTTGTCTGCCGCGGCACAATTTGTCGCTAACCTGTAATACCGTAAAATACTCATATTGAGGCAAAAACTGTGCAAAGGGTACAATCCCTGGTTTAAGACACCCCCCCCCCCCCCCCCCCTCCCCCAATGCTTGAAAATATAAAGCAAGGGCATCTCCGAGCGGCAGCAACGCATTGTGAGGGCATCGCGGAGCGGCAGCAATGCATTGAGACAATGCAAACCCGGCCAGAGCTATACCCCCCCCCCCCCCCCCCGCCCCCAATAAACACCCCCCTGGAGTTGTATGTGTGTGAGTGTGTATATGGTATTTGGTAGCATATAGTCACAGATACCTCTGTGAGATTCAGGTTGCTCTCACCTGGAGAGAGCGTCGCAGCCAGAGGCGCGCCAGCCATTTTTTTCCCTATTGCATGCAATGTCTGTGTGCTGAAAGAAGGGATGTGGTAAATTTTGACCAAATGACAACTATTTCGTTGCCACTGGTGTGTGCTAAGTGCACGAGCACACTGGACCTCGGTTTATTGTCTTATCCGAAAGACTCCACGCTCAGTTAGATTTTTCGAACTAGAAAGATAGTACGAGACTTGGGGGTGTTAACCGCCGTTTTGTCCAAATTCCGCCGTTTTGTCTATAGACAAAACGGCGGGGTTAGATCCGCCGTTTTGTACAAATTTTCTATTATGATTTGGACAAAACGGCGGTTCAACAATCCGCCGTTTTGTCTATAGACAAAACGGCGGGTTGGACAAAACGGCGCCCGATTTTGAACCGCCGTCTTGTCCAAATGAAAGTTGGAGTTATAAAAACTCATTCTTGACAAGTTCTCAATTTTGGTTTTAATCTTTGTTAAATCAAATGAATAACAAGCTGACCACTGACACTGGTCACTTTGGTCTAATTTTACCGTTTGAATGCTAATTAGTGTATTAGGAGATCATATGAACAATTCGATGGCTTGGAGTCAAAACAGACTATCTTTAGATAGTCCATTGACATATTATTGAACTTATTACGAAAACTTGTATAAAAAAAGACTGTTGAAATATAAAAAGCTAAACCCCCTTTATATATTTCTGCAGTCATTGTTTGATACAAGTTATTAGTTTTTGTAATAAATCCAATAATATGTCAATGGACTATCTAAAGATAGTCCGTTTTGACTCCAAGCCATCGAATTGTTGATGTGGTTGACCAGTGGTCACTTTGGCCTATTTTCACTGTTTTACTGCAAATTAGTGTATTAGGAGTTCAAATGAACAAATTTTTATGTGGTTGACCAGTGGTCAGTACCACTGACCAGTGGTCACTTTGGCCTATTTTCACTGTTTGACTGCAAATTAGTGTATTAGGAGTTCAAATGAACAAATTTTGATGTCGTTGACCAGTGGTCAGTGTTACTGACCAGTGGTCATTTTGGCCTATTTTCACCGTTTGACTGCAAATTAGTGTATTGGGAGTTCAAATGAACAAGGTTTGATGTGGTTGACCAGTGGTCAGTCACACTGACCAATGGTCAACCACATAAAAAAAAAGGCCAAAGTGACCACTGGTCAACGACATCAAAATTTGTTCATTTGAACTCCTAATACACTAATTTGCAGTGAAACAGTGAAAATAGGCCAAAGTGACCACTGGTCAAGTGGCACTGACCACTGGTCAACCACATCAACAATTGTTCATTTGAACTCCTAATACACTAATTTGCAGTCAAACAGTGAAAATAGGCCAAAGTGACCACTGGTCAGTGACACTGACCACTGGTCAACCACATCAACAATTGTTCATATGATCTCCTAATACACTAATTAGCATTCAAACGGTAAAATTAGGCCAAAGTGACCAGTGTCAGTGGTCAGCTTGTTATTCATTTTATTTAACAAAGATTTTTTAAAAGAGAGAACTTGTCAAGAATGAGTTTTTATAACTCCAATTTTCATTTGGACAAAACGGCGGTTCAAAATCGGGCGCCGTTTTGTCCAAAACGGCGGATTGTTGAACCGCCGTTTTGTCCAAATCATAATAGAAAATTTGGACAAAACGGCGGATCTAGCCCCGCCGTTTTGTCTATAGACAAAACGGCGGAATTTGGACAAAACGGCGGTTAACAGGGGCGAACCCCGACACTCACGTTGGATAGCAAGCAGTCCACTACAACTGGCAGACGAGCGCGTTATCACTCTGCCATCTTTCTTTTGCGCGCGCATGTGTGTTGTGTGGGGGGGGGGGGGGGGGGGGGGGGGGGGGGGGGGGGGGGGGGGGGGGCGGAGCGGTAAGGGCGTGATAAGGTACAAGAATGAGGCATCCACTATGATTTTTCTTTGGACAAATTTTTAGTGATTATTTTGATTATTTTATTTCGGTAAAACAACAGAAAATTGAAAGAAACAAAGGTTCCCTATTCCCCTATTTTTTGTGGTTTCACGCATAGGCCTATGATTCTGTGTCTTGACCACTAAGCTATACATATACTGGAGTGCGGCCTCACGCTGAAAAAGGGTAGAAAGTGGCCGCCATATTGGGATGACAAACTCAGCTCAGGAACGAAAGCAGGAGTAGGGTAGTGAACAGCTTTATCATCTAC
Source organism: Phymorhynchus buccinoides (assembly GCA_017654935.2). Lineage (NCBI taxonomy): Eukaryota > Metazoa > Mollusca > Gastropoda > Neogastropoda > Raphitomidae > Phymorhynchus > Phymorhynchus buccinoides. Next base: position 23,613,988 of record CM065700.1, on the reverse strand, counting down.
TTTTATGTGTGTGTGTGTGTGTGTGTGTGTGTGTGTGTGTGTGTGTGTGTGTGTGTGTGTGTGTGTGTTCTTCTGTGGATGCATGTGTATCAGAGAGTGGACATGCATGTGTGGGCGTCAGTGTGTGTGCATGTCCATGGGTCCATGCCTATTTATCAGTGGGCACATGCTGTGCATATTTGAGTGTGTGCATCCGTGTGTGAGTTTGTGTGTGTGCATGCTTTGTGTGTCTGTATGTTTGTGTAAGATCGTTTGTGTTTGTGTGCATGCGTTTTAAGGTGTGCGTGCTTGTTTATCAATGAGTGCAGTCCTTCGGAACGAGATTTCATCCTCAATGAGAAACTTTGCCCGCCCATTACGTTGCGCAACAGCGTGGCGGTGGAACAAAAACAAGCAGTTGCTAGCAGCGGACACACAAACCGTGACTATTTGCCATGAAACACTTTTTTTAATTCTTCATTTTATTTATCTGCTGTTAGTTTTGTACCAGTTATATCACAACGCCATTGCACGGCGAAAACACCGAGCTAAGTAGACCAATGCACCTACACTTTCATGTGTAATTCGTACATTCCATGTATTATCGAACTGAAAGCAAGACAAAACCCCAATGATGGTAGATTATGATTGTTCCATTGCACTGTAGGAATAATGTCTAGATTCATGACCAGTAGACATAATGTCCGGTAGGCCTAATGTCCATAGGCATTGTGTCTGTAGGCCTAATGTCCATAGGCATTGTGTCTGTAGGCCTAATGTCCATAGGCATTGGGTCTGTAGGCCTAATGTCTGTTGGCATAACTTGATGGCCGTCCATGACAACATGAACCTACAATTTTAAACTTTCTAAACATTAGTTTTGTAAGCAAGATTGCAACATTCCGGGAAAACATTCCGAAAGTATTTTGAAATAAATGCATGTTTATTTTAAGTCAAATGATGTAATATTATATGCCAGATTGTGTTGGTTTTTGTTTATTATATACGGTGACAGGTTTTGGTTATCTTGCGTTCATTTCCTTTATTTTGATTTGACAAGATAAGATCACGATTCAGTCTTCTTTTTAAAGTATGATTACACGAATGACATATTTTGTTAGGTTACATATTCTTTATAAGTGAAATGAAACTATTAAAATAAAGGTAATTCAATTATTTTAAAGCATAGTCCACGTGTGTTTATATAATGTGTGTTTTTCTTGCATTTGTATGTGTGTACCGTTTGTGTTGTTGTTTTTGGTGTAGCCCAAAAGAGCGCATTTTGGCAAATGACGATTTGAGCGCATAGCCAAGATGTGCGCGGATGGTCATATCCCAAAAGATCGCGTATTTTATCCTACAAGGCCAATATACGTATGTTCCAAAAGAGCGCATCTTAAAAGCTAATGAGGTTACACGAATTAGTCAACACGCATGGGCTGACACACACATAACATGCATTAAAATGTGTAGTGCTATCAATCATAAGTATTTACTTTTAAAAGAATAGGAGATTAAAAAAAACCGAACCAAGGGCATCGCCGAGCGGCAGCAACGCCGAGTGGCAGATATATCCTTTGCCCGTTACGCCTCTCTGCCTCCCCTTCCCATCATATCTTAGCCCCAGCGATTTTGACAAACCGTTTAGAAGATATCCCAGGGACAGACAATTCACCGACCCTCCTATATTCAGGGTCCACCGATCTCCATAACCTTGACCTTGGTCGGTACACAATACACTATAAGCTGAACTACCTATATACCAAGTTTCAACATCCCATGTTGACCAGTGCCCGAGATATGGCTAAAAAAAGACATTTCGGTTTTCAGTGTCATACATCAAGGACATGACTTTGACCTTGATGTTCGGATCTTTTCCTGTTAAGGTTGTACACCACCACAAAAAATTGAAGCAAATCTGCCACCATGTTCCCGAGATATAGTCAGAAAAAGCAAAACTCCAGATTCCAGACCCTCCGATTTTCAGGTTCCACTGATATAATTTGACCTTGACCTCCTATGTTGACCAGTGCAGGAGATATGCCTCAAAATAGAATTTTGGATTTCAAGGTCATACATCAAGGTCAATACCTTGAGCTTAATAGTTCATGTTCGGATATATTTCCATTACAACATTTGAAGCAATTCTATCACCTCTTTCTTAAGATATCCTTAGGACAGACAAAAGAGAAAAAAACGACCCTGCAATTTTCAGGGTCCAGATATCTTCTTGACCTTGACCTTGACCTCGATTGGTATATGATATACAGTGTATATGATACACCTACATAACTACAGTGTATTTTACGGTATTGCAGGTTAACGACAAATTGTGCCGCGGTAGACAAAAAAAGGTAACACCGCGGCACAATTTGTTGTAATTACAACAAATTGTACTGTGAGGTGCGGTACAATTTGTCGTAAAACGACAGATTGTACCGTTACGACAAATTGTACCGTAACAGGTGCCACTTTTGTGTTCTATGTTCGTATGTGTATCAAGGACAGATTGGAAGACTGTTATCCTTGGAAAATAAAGTGTAAGTTTTCCAAAAAATAGTTATCTCTCTCTCCCCCCCCCCCCCCCCCCCCTCTCTCTCTCTCTTTGTCTCCAGAAACTGTGGAACGTGACGAACGAGCTGAACATCTTGGAACCCTCCCTGTGGCGGCAGACGGCGGATCGGGTGTTGACGGCCTTCCAGATGGAAATCTACGAGGCGGTGAAGGACAAGGGCTGGGACGGCACAGACAACGTCACCACCAAGGAACTGCACTGGAACTTTGCAGGGTCCCTGCTCTACTCCGTTACCGTCATCACCACTATTGGTCAGTCCGTAGGTCTCTCTCATTCTCTCTCTCGCGCACACATATACACATACGCGGGTAGGCCTACACATGTTCACACACATGCGTGCACACACGCGCGCGTTCCTCATACACACACATACACACACGAGGGCGCGCGCGCAATCGCACAATCAGACAGACAACAGGCAGAAAGAGAGGGGAGAAAAAGACAGAGAGGGGTGGGGGGGGGGGGGGGGGGGGGGAGAGAAAAGACTGAATATGTGTAAAAGTCTACGCAAGGTCATTATGTAACAAAGGTGGCAATAATGTGCAAACCTAATGGTTTCCCACTCGCCTCACAGGGAGATGATTCTTTGCAGCTGATAATCTGATTACATGTTACGAAAGGTGTGACTATGATATATCAGTAATAGGCCATATTCTTGTAAATGTGTGTGTGTGCACGCGCACACGCTCACAGTGGAAAGATACGGTTTTGTTTTGTTTTGTGAAAAGATACTTTGCTTTTGGGAATTTTATTTCTTGATACGAACGGTGTGACATGGATGTATGAGCAATATACTTTGTAAACGCGCACGTGCGTGTGTGTGTGTGGTTGTATGTGTGCGTGCGTCCGTGTACGTGCATGTGTGTGCATCCTTGTCAAATACATTCGTACATACACAAACATAAACACACCACTGTAGGCCTACATACACACACACACACTGTAAAACTGTAATGCATCATACAATGTAATCTTTTAAGGAGTCAGTTGTATTCCCACTCCCAGTAGACAAAGTCACTGCCACGTGTGTTATGTAGCCTAATAGACAGCCCTTTTAACACGACTTACACTCCTGTAAGCACTCTACACCTAATTCAGGTTCACACATATTCCACGTAACGTTACGAAGAAATTTGGAGGACATTGAAGTGGTGTCCTAGAGGAAAATATATTCCAGCGAGACTGTCTGCCAATTATCTCTCTTGTTTAGTTTTCTGTGTCGTTCACTGAACTAAGGAATCAATAAAGAAATAGGCCTATGTGCTGTGTGTGTGTGTGTGTGTGTGTGTGTGTGTGTGTTGTGTGTGTGCGCGTGCGCGTGTGTGTGTGTGTGTGTGCGCGTGCGTGTTTTCATATGTGTTCGCGCACATGTGTATGTCACTGCGTGCATATGTGTGCGACTGTGTGTCCAGCATGCAAATGAGTGCGTGTATATGTGTGTGCGCGCTTGTGTGTGTGTGTGTGTGTGTGTGTGTGTGTGTGTGTGTGTGTGAGTCTGTGTATGTACTTGTACGTGAGTTTGTGTGTGTGTGCATGCGTTCTGAGGTTGTTATTTATATCACTGTCTGTGCCCATCACAGGCTACGGGCATCTGACGCCTCAGACGATGTGGGGCCGCGTGGTGACCATGCTGTACGCCCTGGTTGGCATCCCCATGACCCTGCTGTGCCTCACCAACATCGGATCCTTCATGGCCAGGTGCTTCAGGCTCCTCTGGAAGCAGATCGTCTGCCAGCCGCTCCGGAACCGCATCAAGCGTCGCTCCATGGCTGTGGCCGCCAGAAAGAAAGCCTCCACCGCTATCCACATCGCTAACATGGCCATGAAGAATCGCAAGGAAAATGTAGGTATTGTCAGCGAAGGCGTCGTCCCCGCGCGTCCGGGGAATAATGATGTCATGGTACCTTGTTCTCCCTCGTCGGCAACGGTTCATGAAGGTTCGGTGCTTTTATATGGAAAACAGGGTAGAGAAGGGGCTCCTTGTTTACCCGTGGTATCAAGAAACGGTCACTTCGTGTCGGGGTTTGAAAGTTCGGGTTTTGAAGTATCGCCATCTGGTGATATGTCTAACTACTCTTTGATGCAGGACTCGAACTGTGCAGCTTTTGCGGGAAATGGTAGCTGGAATGAAGACAACCCCAACCCCAACTCCTTCCCGCACGATGCCGTTTGTTTCCACAAGATGCCTGATCAACAGGGGGCCCCAGACTATCAAACGGAAGAACAGTCCCAGTTTCCTCCACCAGTACTGCAAGGCTCCTTCCAAGGTCGCGGAGAAAAAGATCTTGTTGTGAAGAGCCAAGGTGCCGAGCGAGTCATCACCACAACCGTTGAAAAGAACCCCGATCTTCAGCTAGACGTGGTGATCGTTGAAGCGAAGAAGAGCAGCTCTAGTAGCGAGGTGGTTCGTGTTCCAATCATAGTGTGTCTGGTGATGGTGGCCGGTTACGTGATCCTGGGCGCCGTGCTGTTCTCACTGTGGGAACAGTGGAACTACTTCGACAGCTCCTACTTCTGCTTCATCACGCTGTCCACCATCGGCTTCGGGGACATGGTGCCGGGCTACGAGCACAACACGTGGGACAACCAGGCCAAGCGGGTCTCCTGCTCCTTGTACCTGCTCTTCGGCCTGGCGCTGGTGGCCATGTGCTTCGACCTCATCCAGACAGAGTGCCGCGAGATCTTCAAGGACCTGGCCACGGCTCTGGGCTTTGCCGAGGAGGACGTCCAGAGACAATGAATTATAAAGAAGTACGTACACACGAACAACCATACCGAGACAAGTATTACACAACACTTATGCAGTAGCACTGTGCACGGACAATTGGGTGCTTTGCTGAGATGGACGTTCAGAAACACTGACTCATTAATGTGAGGACGAAGAAACAATCATTCAAATCTTTTGTTAATACCACTTATTTCAAGGACCTGGCCAGGCCTCTGGGTTTTACTGAAGAGGACATTCTGAGACAATGACTTATTGTGTGGACAATCATAACATGCACAAACATTCAAAAAAAGTGTTACGTAACAATGATGCAGAACACTTATTTCAAGACCTGGCCAGGGCTCTGCTTTCAGAGACAATGACGTATGATTGTAGGACAAACAAAACGGGAATAATCACACCAAACAAAGTGTTATAGAACACTGATGTAATAGTATACACTGGTTTGTTATTGTAAGAAAAGGTGTTACGTAACACCCACACCCACTCCCAAAATGATGCAGAACACTTATTTCAAGACCTGGCCAGGGCTCTGGGCTTTGCTTTCAGAGACAATGACGTATGCTTGTAGGACAAACTAAACGGGAATAATCACACCATGTGTTATAGAACACAGATGCGATAGCATACACTGGTTTGTTATTGTAAGGTCGAATAAATTATGAGCAATCAATTATACCCATCAAAGTATTGCACAACACGTATAACATTATGCGATTAGACAAGTGGAATTTATCCAAACTGTGCAACAACACAAAAGAAGAACTCTTACTCTTACATTATCTACTAGGGGGCTTAGTTGGCAGTATCCTGCGTATGGAATCGTTACTCGTAGTTCTGTAAATAGCTTTTAGTGATATTGTTGTCTTTATTTATTTGCAGAGGCGTATTTCGTATTTCTTATTGGACTCATCCAAGCAATCAAGATTACAACTTACACCATCAACCTCGTCTCGTATTTTAACGTATGAATGATCCCTTCCCCTTCCCCTTCCTGTCCCTCAACTGTCCCATCTACTGTTTTCCTTCGAAGATAGAACCCACATCACCCTCATGCAGTACCTCAAAAGTCAACACTGCAACAATGGAACAGGCTCCCATGAATTCCACCGAAGTAACTCAGCAGAAGTGCAGTGTCTCCTCTGGTGGTTGCTTCCTGACGACCTAACATACAGTCACCTTCCTTGGACTGCTGATTTCGGATTCCGCGACCTGACAAACCAGGCTGTGGCTGCGAGTTGGGACTGGAAACGAGCGGCATGGGAGCACCGGCACTGTTTAACAAAGAAAATGGGACAGCAACAACAACAACAACGACGACGACGACGACGACGACAAAACACTACATTTTAATCTCCTTTGTTACGTGCAATTAAAGGACGCGGACACTCTTTCTGATCGACAGACAAAACACAGCTGTTTTAATGTGTGTAAGCCTTGGCAGAGTGGCTACAATGGAGAGACGCTCACTGGCTACACCTTTGAAATGAGGCAAAGTGAGGCTCATTACGAGTTAGGCTTACATCCGTGGTTTAGCTGTTTTCTTTTTTTTAATCTACGTCACAAAAAGAACACGATGGAGTAGCAATGCTATCTCCTACTTTTCTTCCCTGTTTTAAAGTTAGTGTTTTCTTCCTCTTCTTTTTCTTTTTAAATCATGATTTTGAGACAACTCTCTCTCCAAAAATCAGCAAGTTTTAGTGCTGAACTGTCATTTTGAAATGAGTCTTGGGTAAGTTCGGAACATTGCCTGGCTGAAAGTTTCCAAACGCATAATTCCGAATGACTTTAAAGACCCACCAGATCCGTGAGTGAAAATCACGGGTTTCACGTGTTTCCTTCTCTCGCTGGTAAGATATTTTATTTTGACCAGGTTTGACTTCCATACAAATGCCTCCAAATTGAAAACGAGACATACTTTAAATAGCAGCCTCAATTTTTAAGTTGGGGGCATTTGTATATGGGTCACACCTACCCGAAAAAAAACAAGGGACTTAATCTTGCCGGTTTAGTGGGTCTTTAACTAAAGTGAGGTTCGTTTGCAATGTACATTTACATACCGAATTCTGACACTTCTTGACATGCTGCGCTTTTGTGATTTTCAGTTTGGGGGGTGGCGTTGTTTCTTGAGCTAATCGTGCGAGTGCAATGAATTGGTAGGCAAATAATTGAAACATGCATCTTTATAATTTCAACTGATATAGGGCTTGGTTTTTGTTACACACGCTTGTGAGAATATGTCCCTTAACTTTTGTTGATGCTGTACTGTCTGTATTGGTGTTGAAATAACTTACACACGCGCACAATCCAACGCAGTTATATAAATCATTTAGTTTTTATTGTCTATTATTATTATCATTATTATTATTATCATCATTATCATTCGTTTGCTTTCAGCTTACAAACGGACAAGTCGAATTAAATTACCCGAATCTGTTTAAGTGAAGATTTATTTTTTTATTTATGTTTTTATCTTCTAAAAAATTCATGTATTTAAATGTCATTCATTCATACCCTTTGACAATTTGGATTGCAAATATTCTGTTATACCAGCCGCCGTGGCGTAGTGGTTAGCGTCGCGGACTACTGGCTGGGAGATCACGGGTTCGAATCCCATCAGAGGCGAGGATTTTTTTGGTCCTGGACCGACTCCTACCCAGAGTGAGTGGCTATGGGCTCAATGGGAAGACTGAAACCACACAGTCGAGCTTCATCCGCTTAACGGATGCGATTCTGAGAGTGTTGCTCTAATTTCAAGACCAACACTGCAGGTGTCTATAGTTCTCGGGCCTGGTTAACGCCGGGATATCATTATGAAAGGAAGCGTAGAATATAGCCCTGTCATGTAGTCTCAGACCGATACGGAACTCCATGGGATCATCATCATCATCATCATCATCATCATCATAGTCATCCGCCTTATTTCCATCAATCTTTTTTTTTAAAGTCTCAAATTCTGTGGCTTTACATGCCCTGTTTCGGTTTCCAATCCAGTCTATGCCTTGGTGCGTTCGGGTCAAAGTCATGGGGATCAGTGTGTTCTGGGGAGCTGTCGGTGGACGGTCGTGGTGGCGCTGGCTCCGCGACTAAGAGAATAGTGTCATCAGTATGGGGGCTTAGTAGGTGGTGTCCTGAAACAGGCTCTACTGAACTCCACCGAAGTGACTCAACAGCAGTGCAGTGTCTCATCGGTTGGTTCCCTCCTCACGGCCTAACATAGATGCGCTCCCCTTGAACTGCTGGTCTCAGATTCTGCGACCTGAACAAGCGGAGGTGTGGCTGCGAGTTGGGACTCGGAATGAGCGGCGTGGGAGCAACGCCACTGTACGGCCCAGAAGATGGGACAGCAAAAAAATTATTATTTTTTTGTTTTTTGTAAGGCAGATTCGCAATCCGCAGGTTCTGTGCAAAAAACCCATACATTTAAGAAATAAGCGGATTGGATTGCGCATGGGTTTCATATTTCTTACTTCCAGATTTTTTTGTGGCGGATTTCGCATGGGTTTCTGCGCGGAACTTGCGCGTCGTATATGTATGTGTGCCCTTAGCCGAAAAAACCTGTTCGTTCTTTTGACAAAATGCTTTAATGGCTTAAATTTTCTGTTGTTGTTGCTTTTAATAATTTTTTTTATCTGATGGATTGCTACAAGTTATTAATAATAATAATAATTAGCATTTATAGCGCCTAATCTTAAAAAGCCCTAAGCGCTTACAATAATAAATGAATAAACAAGCAAGCAATATAAATGAAGAAACGACAAAAATATATTATACACACACGCGCGCGCACGCACACACACGCACTAAACACAGAAACACGCACGCACTAAACAGACACACACACACACACACACAAACGCACCACACGCGCACACACACATGCGCGCGCGCACGCACACGCAACACACACGCACAAACTACACGCATACACACAAACACACGCGGATAGAAGGGGCACAGTACTTTGAAAAGAAATATAGCAGGCTATGATTTGAAAAGAATAGTTTTGAGAGAAGACTTAAATGAAGAAATGGAGTTGGCAGAACGGAGAGGTAAAGGGAGTCTATTCCAAGAAGAGGGGGCCTGGAAAGAGAAGGAGCGTTCGCCAAGGGTCTTGGTGCGGTAACGAGGGATCTGGAGGAAAGAAGTGTCAGAAGAGGAGCGTAACTGTCTAAGAGGTGTGCAAAGGTTCAGAAGATCAGCGAGATAAGAAGGAGCCAGACAATTCAGGGATTTGTAACAGAGCAGAGAGAGCTTGTATTCGATACGCCTTCCGACAGGAAGCCAGTGAAGAGATTCAAGCATTGGGGTGGAGTGAGATAATTTGGAACACCTCAGTACAAGGCGAGCAGCATTGTTCTGAATTTTCTGCAATTTAGCGAGAAGATTTTGTGGGCAACCAGCAAGAAGGGAATTGCAGTAGTCTAAGCGAGAGAGAACAAAGAGTTTTGGTGGCGTCTTCTGAGAGAAGATGACGAACAGAAGCAATGCGACGGGGTTCTAGATAGCAAGCATGACAGACAGAGGAAATTTGAGTTTGAAAAGAAAGTGTTTGGTCCAGTGTGAAGCCAAGATTGCGAACGCTTGCAGAAGTCTGAATGAGAGATTTCTCTAGTTGGATAGGAGTAGGGAGCGAGTTTGTAGACAAACGTCTCTTGGGGACAATGAAAATAATTTCAGTCTTGTCGTTGTTAAGTTGGAATTTGTTGTCAGCCATCCAAGCCTTGACGTCAGAAATGCATGATTGAGTTCGTTCAATGATAGAAGGAAGCTGAGAGATATCGTCAGACATGTAAGCCTGGTTGTCATCAGAAAAGCAGTGGTGGGAGATGCCATGGTGAGTAGCAATGTTAGAAATAGGTTGTGTGTAAAGAACGAAGAGAATGGGGCCCAGAACAGAACCCTGGGGAACTCCATACTCCAGACCAGCTGAGTGAGAAGAGAAGCCGTTAACAGAAACAACCTGAGTACGACCACAAAGTACGGAACCATGAAAGAGCTTTATCGGAGATACCAAAGGTATGTTGCAGTCGAGATAGAAGGGTACAGTGATCTATAGTGTCAAAGGCAGAGGATAGGTCTAACATGGAGAGCAGAGAAACCTTACCATCATCAAGAGCAGAAAGGAGATCGTTAACTATCTTCAGAAGAGCAGTTTCAGTGCTATGACCAGCACGATAGGCAGACTGCAACGGATAGAGGACAGAAAGGACAGGTTGGACACGGGCCGATAGTTTTTCAGGTTTTCGGGATCTAGAGAGGGTTTTTCAAGAGAGGCCGGACAACAGCGGTTCTAAATACAGAGGGGAAACATCCTGAGCTGAGTGATTCATTCACAATGGTGGTTATGTAAGGTAGCAGATCATCAATAACAACACACAACAGGGAGGAGGAGAGGGGGTCAAGCACACATGTCTTGATAGTAGTTTTCTTGATCACATCCTTAACAATAGTTTCAGTCACAGGTTCAAAACCAGAGAACGGAATGCCAGAAAAAGCGTCATAGCAAACATCAGGAACCGTTACTGTCTGAGAGTCCAGGCTCTCACGGATTTTCCTGATTTTGCCAATGAAAAAGTCACAACATTTCTGAGGCAGGTCAGAGGGACAGACAGATGAAGGAAGAGGAGAAGATTTTACTCTCCCCATGAGTGTGTCTGTGAGTCTGAATAGCTGTTTGCTTGTGGTGCATGCGACTATTTTTGCGTTGTAGAATGCTGATTTAGCTTGCTGAACAAATTTGCTGAATAATGGTTATTGATCTATGTTTGTTCACTTCCCCTTGAACTATTTGAACAAATCACTCGCATTTGCATTCATTCTCTCTCTCTCTCTGTCTCTCTGTCTCTCTCTCTGTACGAGCGAGTGCGTGCACACGTTTGATTAATGTTCTTTCAGTTATGTTGTGTTTTTGTCATGTTGTTGCACCTAACCTGAATTTCTCTTTTGGAAATATCAAAGTATACCTGAACTTGAACTTGAATAAAACCTTTTCTGGCGTTTTTGAATGATTCGTTGCTTCCAGTGTCGTATATAAGTCTTATTTGTTCTGTAATAATATTTTTGGGGGGATTTCTTTTTAAATTAATTGAATTGACTGGAATAATTGTGTATGACAAAATAATAAGGTAAGTAAGCATACACTGTACGTGAAGATTAATGATTCTCATACAACTAAAAGGGAAACAACTTCGTGTCAAAGTTTTGACGCTGATTGTGTTTGAGAGAAAATTGGCTCCCCTTGCTTCCTGTTTCAATCTTCTATGTAGAAAGCCGAATCGGTTATAAAGAAAACTTGTAGAAATTTGATACGGTCAAACAATGTTGAACTGGGGAGTCAATTCTGCAAGAGTCAGTGTCATCCGATATAATGACAAGGATAGGTAAGCCTGTATAATTTCGGTTTGCAATAATCCGTGGCTTAATTTCTCAGTAAATATTTTTTCGATATAAGCAGATTTGAAGTTAAATGGGTTTATTCTTCTGATTTACTCCATGAAAGTCCTTCAAGATTAACCACCCGCCCCAGGTACTGTCAGCAACGTTACCAAGTAATGAAAAGAAAGAAAAAGACTTTTACAGAAAATCATCTTCATCTGAGTTATCTGAGTGACAATCCCAATGGATTCAGAAGTCTAAAGAAAATTCTTTAGGTAATAACCCTAGACTCCACCATATGTTTTTTTAAAGATGCACCAGCACCCCTTTATGTTATTTCCAAAGGGCCAAATAAAGGTAAAAACATAACTCCTTAATAATGGACATAGTTGACGTTACATTGTTAGTTGGGAATAAAAAAACAGAAAGAGAAAGAAAACCGTGACAAAATAATAACTTCCATAAACCCATCATTTATTTGGTATTTTTGGCATTGAATGAATGAATGAATGTTTAATTGAATGCCTTTTCACACTGTATGTGATATTAGACAAAAGAGAAATGGTATTTGTATGTTGGTACATTTTAGTCACAGAGATAAGTGTCTTTGAAATTCGGGCTGCTCTCACCTGGTGAGACGTTGCCACGAGCGCAGCACCACCTTTTTTAAGGGTGAGGGCGGGGGGGGGGGGGGGGGGGGGGGGGGGGGGGGAGGGCGGGGGGGGGGGGGGGGGGGGGGGGGTGGGGGTGAGGAGGGGTAAGCGGACTTGGGAAACTTAGCTATCAATTTGGTCATACCAGGCAACGGGATTTTCCTTAATCTTACTAACTTTTTAACTGTCGTGTGATTTTTACGTGCGTAAAGCGCACCGGTCAGACTTGCTTTAAGTCCCTATCCGAAGGACTCGACGTTCAGTTCGATTTTCCTGTCAAGCTAGAAAGAAAGGGCGAGGCCGGAATTCGAACCCGGGTTGAAAGTGGCAGGCGAATGTCTTAAGTCTCTGTACACGTGAAAATTCTTCACTCTTTCCCCTTGGCGTGTGGCCAAGATATGACTGATAGGACAGTCCTAATATGACTTGCATATCACTATGAGCTATGGGGAAAGAGTGAAAAATGTCCAGGAGTACACAGACCTTTAACCGCTCTGTCACCTTCTTTCAAGTTAAGAAATTATAATTATATCTCGTATGCTGATTGGTCAGAGGTATACACAAATCTGACCAAGTGAAAACGTGAGATGCGCGCCCGCCAGATTAGCCAGTTCGCGCCAGGATTCCAGAGGTGCCAGATGCAGCCAGGAGTGCTCCGTAGAATATTAGTTTTGTGTTTTAGTTATTGTCCCATCCTAAGTTGGTTAAACTTGTAAACTTGTAAAAATGGTCTAAATTCTATGTGTGTGTTTTTGTGACGTTCTACTCATCGGAAATCAGGTCAGTGTTTTCATTTCACATTTCAAGAGAGTGCTTCATTCATTACCATCGTTTGACTCGAGCTGGGAATCTAAATTGGCCGGTCGGCTCTTCTCAGAAGCCTACTAAAATAATAAACGGTCGACCCTATTGAGAGGTCAAATTCGTGGCTCTACCAGAAGCCATGGCTTCTCCGAGTTCCCGGGAGGGCATTTCCGAACCCATAGCCCCGAAACCCGAGGATATTATGAAAATGGTGCAAGAATTGGATGCAAACTGAACAAAGAAATTCGAGGCTCTCGGCAACCTTGTTCAGCGCGCCATCTCGGACGCGCACGCGGGCCCAAGTGACCCAAAAAAAGCGCGGTCGTCTCGCTCATCCTAGCTGGACAACACCATTGTTGTCAATGATGAAGAATCGAATCTTGACGATTTAGAAGAGAACCTGGTGAAAACATACAGCACTCAAGAACCGGACCATCAAGAAATCGATCACGACATTGAATTACTAGATAGGATCGCGGCAGAGATCGATTCGGAAGAAGAGAAACTTGGCGAAAAAGTGCTACCAGAACTGGCAAAAATAATTGATGGTCGCTTCAAGGAGAAACTCAAAGCTGCAGACCAAAAGAAGAAATTTGAAATCTACAACAGACCGGAAAACTGCGCACGCCTCGTTATGCCAATTGTCAACCCTGGAATTTGGAACAAACTTCCAGACGAGGCTGTGAAAACAGATTTGAAGTATCAGCACATTCAGCGCGCGATCATCAAAGCTGCCACTGCGCGAGTGTGTGACGTCATTCTCTCTACAGACTCGAAACTGAGTGAAAAAATGGCGGGTGCGGTACAGAACTGCACAGATTCTATTGCTCTCTGCACACATGCGTCTCGTGAGATATCCTTCCGCCGTTGCCATGCTCTTCGACCCTATCTCAGCAAACCAAAACTTTGTGACGAATCGGTCCCCATTACGTCACAGCTCTTTGGGGATGATCTAGGCAATTCGCTCAAAGAGATCAAAGAAGCTGAACAGATAGCAGCGAGCTGTACCCAGCCAGAGAAGCCATACCGACATCAAGGCGGAAATCAAGCCCACAGCTCTGCGCAAAGCGAAAGTGGTTCCAGCCGGCGTGGCGGTTTTTTAGGGAAAAGTCGGGGGTTTCCCCACTACAAACGGCAGCAGTGGGGGCATCACAAACGGCGAGGCCACTACAAGGGCCACAACTCCCGCTGGTCTCCCTATCACTAGCTGAAAAGGTGAGAAGCTTGATACGATCGTTTGAGGCTGATGTGGATAGTTCTGTGGCAGGAAGGCTGATGTTTTTTCATCATGAATGGGCACAGATTGCGTCTGATTCTGAGATTTTGCAAATGATTCAAGGAGCAAAGATAGAGATAAATTGTCCTGTAGGAACTCTTAGTAACTTGTCTTCTAACAAAACGCCAGTTGTCAGTCCTAGTGAATGCCAGATCATTGACTCAGAAGTCCAAAAACTCATTTAAAAGCGTGTCATCTCCCAATGTAGTCACACTGAAGGCGAAGTACTCTCCCCTGTGTTTACTAGAAGTAAGAAAGATGGAACACATCGTATGATTCTGAATCTAAGTAGACTCAACTCAGAAGTTTGTTACCACCATTTTAAAATGGAAACACTCAATACAGCTCTGACTCTTATCCATAAGAACTGTTTCATGGCATCAATAGATCTTAAATGCATTAGTATGCCCATTCATGAGGAACACCAAAAATTCCTGAGGTTTGTGTGGAAAGACCAACGTTTTGAATACAATGTACTACCAAACGGACTAGCTTCGGGACCTCAGTGGTTCACCAAACTGTTGAAACCAGTGTTCGCTTTGCTCAGAAAAGAGGGCCACATATCAACATCTTTTTTAGATGATTCATTGCTGGTAGGGGCTACAAGAGAAGCCTGCATGCAGAATGTCATTGACACCGCTACTCTTTTTCAAAAGCTGGGGTTCATTGTGCATCTAACAAAATCAGTATTTGAACCAAGTACAAAAATTCAGTATCTAGGTGTAATAATTGACTCAGTGGATATGAAGGTGAGACTCACTGAGGAAAGGAAGACAAGCTTGCAGAATGATTGCGAGAAGCTTCTAAGGAGAAATAAATGCAAGATCAGAGAACTGGCCCGAGTCATTGGGAAAATGGTGGCCAGCTTTCCGGCAGTCAAATTTGGACCACTTCACAACCGCCAGCTAGAAAAAGAAAAAACTGCAGCTTTGAAAAAGAGTAGAGGAGATTTTGATCAGTTCATGCTCTTATCACCAGATAGCCTTTCAGAGCTACAATGGTGGACCGGGAACATTGGAACGGCAGAAAATCACATTTGCAAAGGTGAAGCCGACATTGTGGTCACAACAGATGCTAGTCTTACAGGATGGGGCTGTCACTGCGAAGGCGTATCTTCGGGCGGAGAGTGGTTGGTCGGTGAAACAGACTTTCACATAAATTACTTAGAACTGAAAGCTGTGTTGTTTGCCTTGAAATGTTTTCAGAGCACTTTGAGCAATAAGCATGTCAGACTCATGATTGACAACACCACCGCAGTGAGCTGTACAAACAAAATGGGTACAAGCCACTCTGATGCTTGCAATGACATTACAGGAGCCATTTGGGCATGGTGTGTGAGGCATAATGTGTGGTTGAGTGCTGCTCATATTCCGGGTGTGTTGAGCACTGAAGCTGACAAAGAATCCAGACGCACCAACCTGGACGCAGAATGGAAATTGGATGCAGGATGCTTGCCAGCGCTTGCAGGTCTCACCATAAATTGATCTATTTGCATCCAGGATGAAGATGAAGAGATTTGTTTCTTACAGACCAGATCCCGAAGCAGAAGCCATTGATGCATTTTCACGCTCTTGGAAAGACTTAAATTTCTATGCTTTCCCACCTTTCAGCATCATCAGTCGGGTGGCACAGAAAATTCAACGGGAAAAAGCCACGGGGATCCTGGTAGTTCCAGATTGGCCAACACAACCCTGGTACCCCGTGATACAACGCCTCATGTGCAACCGTCCTGTGAAACTTGCGGGTCATCACAGGCTTCTTCCAAGCCACCCCACAATGATCCACCCACTTCTTCAGAAACGCCGACTGGATCTGCTGGTCTGCAGTCTCAGGCCAGTGCTCATGAAAGCAGGATTGACCACAGAATGCACCAATCTAGTCTTAAACTCATGGAGGCCTAATACTCAAAAGTCGTACAACACATACATTAATAAATGGCTAGAATTTGTAGGAGAAAAATGAAATCACAAACCCTAACTATGTGCATGTCTCTAATTTCCTCACAAAACTGTACTCAGACGGTGCTAGCTATAGTATGGTTAATCTTGCTAGAAGTGCCATCGCTGCGTTTCTAAACCCCAAAGACTCAATATAATTCCAGTTAAACTTCGACTTCAGGTAAGCCTCGTTTAACTTTATAATTATACTTTATATTTTAATAATTCAAATAATTATATAGTTCGAAAGTCGTTAAAGCAAAACGTTTAAAGCAAATTCAATTCAGAATTCACAATTATTCTCTTTTCCAAAACAAATCTTCTGTCCGAATGATTAGGCTTATCTACATGGACCCAAACGTTTACTGGAGTGCTCTTTAGTTGCTCCAAGTCTCCATTGCAGATGCCGATTAGTCTTGAAATCTGCCAGTAAAATTATAGACAAAAAATAATCCGGCTTAGGCCTATCTACTGAGACAAAACCTATCAACTTAGTGAAGATTACTTATTATGAAGTACAGTGTTCTTCAGCTAAGACGACACCCCTGTGAACAATGAAAAAAGGTCGACTTATCTGAGGGTCGATTTATCCCGTCTTCGGTTAATTCGATCTTTACTGCTGGAGGGTCGATTTATGCGAGGAATGGATAAAATATGGTAATCCGACGTTTTCTGCAACAAATTGACCCAAGTATGAAAAGCTCTCTCTCCCCCCCCCCCCCCCCCCCCCCCCCCCCCCCCCCCCCATTTACTTTTCTGACTTTCATGCATCTTTGATGCAATGTACGTCTATTTCAACTGGATCTATAGGGCTTGAGAATGTTGTGATCTCCTTCCTGTTTTTTAAATACATTTTTAAGAGGCAAATGTAGTATGCCCTACATATCTGGGCTCGTTAGACAGACAGACAGACACAGAGACAACTAGATTGAAAAGTTATCGAATGTAGCATTCGAGAATCACCCGCGGAGTTGCGCAGCCACACCCAGACTTCGGAGAATGACTGTGATTATCTTGCTGCTGCTGCATACTGTCACTATCTCACTGTTTCTGCTGCTGATTGTCCCTATCTTGCTGAGTAGATTTCCCTTAAAAGCATCAGAGAACCACCCGCATTGTTAGTTTTCAAGGTCACACGTCAAGGTCATGACCTTGACCCCAAAAGGCACATTTACAATACCCAGCCAACATTCCCACCTGATTTCATCTTGGGAACTCCATTTTTCCGACCCTCCCATTTTCAGGGTCCAGCGATCTCCTTGACCTTGACCTTGATTGGTCAACAATATTCGGAAGGAGCATAAGCCAAACCACCTTCATACCAAGTTTCAACATCCTATGTCGAACTGGTGCCTGATATATGGCTAAAATGTTTTTTAATTTTTCAAGGTCATACGTCAAGGTCATGACCTTGACACCAAAAGGCACATCTATAGTACCTATCCTACATGCACATCAAGTTTCATCTTCATATCCTTATTCCTTCATGGTGATATGTTGTTATCTTGGGAACTCCATTTTTCCGACCCCCCAATTTTCAGGGTCCAGCAATCTCCTTAACATTGACCTTGACCTTGATTGGTCAACCATATTCGGAAGGAGCATAAGCCAAACCACTTTCATACCAAGTTTCAACATCATATGTCGACTGGTGCCCGAGATATGGCTAAAAATAGATTGTGTTTTCAAGGTCATACGTCAAGGTCATGACGTTGACCTTGACACCAAAAGGCACATCTACAGTACCTACCCTACATGCACATCAAGTTTCAACTTCCTATCTTTATTCCCTCATGGTGATGATAGGCTGTTAACAAACCCACATACACACATATATATACACACACACACAGCCACTTACACAACAAAAACAATATCACCTTCGCTCCGTAAACTCCGTGGGTGATAATAAGAACAAAACATACAAACACAAAAATGCAAACACACGGCATGCACACACAGACACTCTCACAATGAGAGAGAGAGGAGGAGGGGGAGGGGGGGCAGGGGCGTAGCAAGCTTTCCAGAAGTGGTCAGGTTGAAATGTGAGATCTGGGGGAAATTGGGGGGTCTGGGGGACTGACGCTGGCAATAGTTTGAATGTAAACTAGATTGAGTTATCGAAAGTAGCATTCGAGAATCACCTGCGGAGTTACTCTTGTTTTTAAAGGCGCTGGCCCTAAAAGGAACATCTGTAATTCCCAGCCTATTGCACAAGTTTGATCTTCCTATCATTATTCCTTCCCCACCCCACCCACACACAGGTGTGTGTGTGTGTGTGCGTGTGCGTGCGTGTGTGTATGTGTATTTGAGTTGAAGCGCCCCAAAAGGCACATTTACAATACCCAGCCAACATTCCCACCTGATTTCATCTTGGGAACTCTATTTTTCCGACCCCCCAATTTTCAGGGTCCAGCGATCTCCTTGACCTTGACCTTGATTGGTCAACAATATTCGGAAGGAGCATAAGCCAAACCACCTTCATACCAAGTTTCAACATCCTATGTCGACTGGTGCCTGACTAAAACATTTTTTCCAATTTTCAAGGTCATACATCAAGGTCATGAAAAGGCACATCTACAGTACCTATCCTACATGCAGATCAAGTTTCCTCTTCCTATCCTTATTCTTTCATGGTGATATGCTGTTATCTTTGGAACTCCATTTTTCCGACCCCCCAATTTTCAGGGTCCAGCGATCTCCTTGACCTTGACCTTGATTGGTCAACAATATTCGGAAGGAGCACCTTCATGCCAAGTTTCAACATCATATGTTGAATGGTGCCCGATATATGGCTAAAAATAGATTTTCAGTTTTTAAGGTCATACGTCAAGGTCATGACCTTGTCCTTGACACCAAAAGGCACATCTACAGTACCTAGCACTTCAAGTTTCATCTTCCTATCATTATCCTTTCATGGTGATATGCTGACAAACCCACATACACACAGCCACTTACACAACAAAAACAATATCACCTTCGCTCCGTAAACTCCGCGGGTGATAAAGATGCAATGGAAGCTCTCCTGGGAGAATAGGGTGTGAATTTGCAATCCTCTAGTCAACCCTTGAGTGTGACCATCGATTTGATCAACACTCCAACTGCAACCCCTGTTCATCACCCCACCCCACGCACCACATGTATGTAGGTATGCCAGTCAGTCGTTTCCGACCATGGCTGCCAAACAGCAGTCAGGCAGATGTGATCCCAGCGAACTGGGCTAGAATTTGTTTATAGTGGTGATGCCTTGCCTAGGGTACATCTCCACGCTCTCAGTCAAGGAATGTTGAAGACAGTTGGCGCTAGGGAAGGTCCCCAAAGGCCAACCAGTCCCTTTGGCTGCAGCTAATGCCCCCTAGTTTGAGGGTCACATTCTCTCACAAAAGACTTAACTGTATCACGATTTTCCACTGCTGTTGATAATCATCAACCCATAAACTGATAACACAAACCTCCAATACGGTGATCGTGGATATGACTGCAAAAGGAAGAAGAAGAAGAAGAAGAAGAAGAAGAAGAAGAAGAAGAAGAAGAAGAAGAAGAAGAAGAAGAAGAAGAGCAACAACAACAACAACAACAAAAACAAGAACAAGAAGAAATGGCTGCAAAAGTTAGAAGAAGAAGAAGAAGAAGAAGAAGAAGAAGAAGAAAAAGAAGAAGAAGAAAGGCAATAATCATTCAAAACAGAAAACGTATACAGAGTATTTGGTCAAGTAGCTCTTGAACTTGGGGTTCAAACACTTAAACTGTTAAAGGCCCATAAGCTTCTCGTAAACAACGTGCAGAATGATGCAAAATCAATTTGGATTATAAACTCTGACATTATTCAATGTCACAGACAAGCATAACACTGAACGCAATCATACTGTTAGCTCAAAGTTAGCAAAAATGCGCTGACCTTTTTTCTTCTCTGTCTTCTGCTATCTTGAAATCTCGTCTATATGGGCAATTAGCTCAAATGACGTAATTTGGGGTCTAGTCAGTAGTCAGTTTAAATCTACATACAGTACCCTCTTCTTCTGTTAAAAGGCCCACGGTCACCGAGCTGACCATTCTGGCCCCTATTCTTGACTTAATGAACATCTTCATCTATTCTGGCCCTATCAGACTTTGTAGAATGTACTCAGAGTAATGATTGCGCAAAAAGTAAATGAGCGTGTTTGTTTGTGTGTGCGTGTGTGTGTGTGCGTGAGAGAGAGAGAGAGAGAGAGAGAGAGAGAGAGAGAGAGAGAGAGAGAGAGAGAGAGAGAGAGAGAGAGAGAGAGAGAGAGAGAGATTGTGTGATGTATGAGGTTTGTGTATGTGCGTGCGTGTGTGTGTGTGTGTGGTGTATATGTGCGTGCGTGTGTGTGTGTGTGTGTGTGGTGTATATGTGTGTGCGTGCGTGCGTGTGTGTGTGTGTGTGTGTGTGTGTGGTGTGTATGTGTGTGTGTGTG
>CM065700.1:23568222-23590722 GCA_017654935.2 Phymorhynchus buccinoides | reverse complement strand
CACAAGTCTGTGTGTGCAACACATAATTTTGTCTACATTCACGCGCACACACGCGCGTGCGCTCGAGCACGCACGCACGCACACTGCAAGTAAGAAGTGTCTGTGTGTGCAATGAAAAATATGAAGGAAAGGAAATGTTAAAAAGTGTTATGAACTTCGAGGGAGATCACTGTTACCAACGCCAAATAAGCCAGGAAGAGTTATTTCCGAATACCATCTATTCAGAATGTTCTTTATTTATTACTGTTTGTGATCAAATGTCCTTGGCATTGAAAGGGTTAAAGGCTGAATTGCAAATGTCCGTACGTCAGAATTAACAAAGTCACCATAGAAAAATTATCATGGCAAAGTTCATGCTTGTTACATGAAAATGATCAATTCAAATTTGTGTTGTTAAATTAAAATTCCGATATCAAAATCCCTTTGGCACCAAAATGGTTAATGGATGAATTGAAGAGATCCCTCTGTCAGAAATGGATAAACACACCGTTAGGAACCTCCATGCCAAATTTTATGCTTGTTACATGAAAAATCCCAACACTATAATTGTTTTAAATCAAATAACTGTTCACGATCAAAATGCCCTTGGCACTGAAGGGGTTAAAGCCTGAATTGCAAATGTCCCTACATCAGAAATTGATAAACATACCATAAGAAACAATCATATCCAATGTCATGCTTATTATATAAAAATACCCAACACTATAAAAAAAAATTACATTATAACTGTCCGTGATTAAAAGGTCCTTGGCACTGAAGGGGTCAAAGGCTGAATAGAAAATGTCCCTGTCAGAAATCGATAAACATGCCACCTATCATGCCAAATTTCATGCTTGTTTCATGAAAATGCATACCACTATAATTTTGTCAATTGTATTTTTGTCCCCAGAAAATACCCTTGGCACTGAAAGGGTTAAAGGCTGAATTGCAAATGTCCCTACGTCAGGAATTGATAAACACACCATAAGATACCATCATGCCAAATTTCATGCTTGTTGCTTGAAAATGCACAATTCTGCCATTCTGTCTTCCGCTATAATTATACTGACACACACTGCTGTGACGTGTTTTGAATAAGGATCGTTTTATAAAAATGAAAAAACTAAAAAAGCAGAATTTTGATAATTGTTTTATGTTTTATTGATATTTTTATGGTAAGGAACAGGTCCCCCAACTTCCCCCAAGGTCCTACTTTCCGCTATTGTTCTCTATGTTATGGCTCCCGCCCACCTGCGTGCGCATCTCGACCCTTCCAACGGAAGTGTCGTCATCTTAGTCAGATTTGTGTGTAAACAGCATCGATCGGGCATTTTTCAAACAAAGTTACTGACTAAGATGGCGGTCTCCCATACTATGGAGCGCTCCTTGTGGCCGGATATGACGACACGTGGGTACAAGCCATACGGCCTGTTGACGTTTTATTGAAGGCGCTTCTGTGACTTATGTGTCATATTAATAATTGACGTCATTTTCTTCAAAGATTAGAACAGTGGACATCAGTTGTGTTCACTTTGGTGTTCTGAAGTCATGTTAGAAACAAAACTGATAACACAGTAAGCCTAAGATCTGTGAAGAAGCTACGTAGTCCATGAATTCTGCCATTGTTTTACTTTTACTTTCGGTGCCAAGTCTGTATATATAATGACTCAATTTTGTCTCGTGTTTTTTTCACGTTTTCATCTCGTATGCGAGATACTGCCTCAAACCTCCGGCTTGAAAGTAAAAAATCAAGTCGTTTTCGACTCAGGGGATTTGGAGATTAAAAAAAAACTACAGTCAAGGCGGTTCAGAAAGGCAATTTATTTCAAAGAAATACTTAAAGGAGAAATAAACCCTGTTTGGGCTGAAAAATCGTTTTCAAGTGGTACTCCAGTGCTAAACTTTTCCCCCATGAACCGTTAGAAATCGCCATCGCATGGCGTTTGTCTAAAACCGCTAAAGTCAATGAGCTGTAGTTAGCTCGATAACGAACCGCCAACCTCCTGTTTTGCACCTGGATTTTTTCAGGAAATGAAATTTCACTTTCTACAAGGGATCATCTTGATCCCTTATTGCTTCATTTGCATACGGTCAACTCAAGTAAGGTCAATTCCGGCATTTGGAACAACTAGGCCTCGCTTCCGAGGCTCTGTAGCGCTTTGCATTAACTTTACTCACTTTCAGCGTGCCAAAAGCCATTGAAATGGGCCGCATTGCTTTCTGTTTCCACTTCCACCAGCCTGAGCTCTTTGTTTCGAGCTAATTTCAACTAAACTTCAACAACACGAGCGTCCTTTTACGTAGACTCGGTTATCCTTAAACAAGGGAACTAACTCTTGTCATCTTCAGATTAGCAGACGATGGTCTCAAACGTGACGGACACCAAACTGCGAAGAAGAAGAAGAAAGAAACAGCTGGCGATCAGAAATTTCAGGCAGAACACAGGGTTTTCAAAAGAAAGAACACTTTCATCTCACATCAGCTGCGACATAAACATAAGAGTTTACAGAATATAAATGACGTTTTCTGAAACTGATGTTGAAAGAAAAGTGCATTTACTAACTCATTTAGATCTAGATTCAAACCAAATGACATGCGTTGCTTGAAGCACATGCATCAAGCAGCGAAACATCAAAAGTGAGAAAGCAAGATCAAGGGACAAATACTGAAGCAACAACGACAACAACAAAATCTCCAAATCAATTACTGTCATGCAGTTCTACCAAGATCAGGATCAGTACGTTGCTCACGCCACTTATGATAATCGCGACACGCCCTACTATTTGAACCAGCATCAAGAATATTATGTAACGCGTGTGACAACCGTGGGAATATGCCTACTGCACATCGAAGATATGTTGAGAACCGGTTAAAGAATCCGAACCGGTTTTTCTCTTTGAGCCGTTTTTTTTTTCTCTAATAGGCCTACTCACATCAGTAGTTTCACCTATGCAAACACATATTTGTCAGAATATTCACACACACACACACACCCGCTCAACT
Organism: Phymorhynchus buccinoides; assembly: GCA_017654935.2. Lineage (NCBI taxonomy): Eukaryota > Metazoa > Mollusca > Gastropoda > Neogastropoda > Raphitomidae > Phymorhynchus > Phymorhynchus buccinoides. Next base: position 23,587,740 of record CM065700.1, on the reverse strand, counting down.
CAAAACTCAGCTCAACTCAAAACATTTTAATGATGAGGCCATCTGCCCGTGTCAAAGGAAGGTGACGGTGGGAAGGGTGGGGGTAGTTAAAAATATACAGAGACAGAAAGAGAGTATAAAATACAAATCAAATATCATAGCAAGGTCATGATCATGTCCATTTATTGATAAGTATGAGCGCGCGCGCGCGCGCGCGCGCGTGTGTGTGTGTGCGTGTGCGGACCAAAATATTTTCGAACTAAAATATTTGCTCATCTTCTCGTATAAGAATATAATGATATAAATTAAATACGATCCACCATCCCGATTGATTATACTGCCACATTGCAAGCACAAAGCAATATTGTCTACAATCACTCAATCACTTTTTTTTTTCTTCAGGATAAAATGCCTCCAAATGTCTGCCTTGCCCTTCGGGTTCGGTAATCCGTACCATAGAGGGGTAGGCCTTGTCGGCCTAACTCATAAATCGTTGCACCTTACACCACCAGACAACTACAATCAGCTACCTTCGGTTTACAAACACCTAATCTGCGCTGAGATTCAGTGTTAATCTTCGAAAAGATTGCATTATTCTAAGAAAAACTTACTTTCAGTTTACAGTTTAAAAAAAAGGTTCACAGCAACTCGAACCGGTTTTTCAAACCGCGAAATTTTAGCACCGTTTTTTCGGTTCAAATTGTGGTTTTTCCCAACTCTAGTGTGGGGTGGTGCCCGGATGGTGCCAGCATCCGGGATAGTGTCAATTAATCACCATTATTATGCTTGTGTAATCTATTATCAGAATGAGAATCACTTGATGACTGGTAGGCCTACAATGTTCTGCTTTCTGCATCAGGTTTAGCTATCTATTATGATAAATTCAGGTCTGAGAACGATGTTTTTGCAGTGGTAATGTAGCATTATAACAAATAAGTGGATGGGTTTGCAGATGAGTTTCCAAGTGGGAATGGTTTTTGTACGGAATCTGCGGATTGAGGATCTAATGTGCACATACCCTTACAGCATTAATATTGCAAACTCTACATTCTGCTGTGTTTTCAGTGGTGACAGCAAAAACATTTATTTTATGTTTTTAAAGGACAAAAAAGATTTGCTGATTAGCTACTTGATTGACTGATTGCTTGATTGATAAATTGATTTATTTATCTGAGATGCTGATGTCATTCAATGTCTGACTGAAGCCACTTGGTATTTGATTGCATGCCAATTTTTAGTAGAATGTTTGCAGTTGAAGCCACTTTCTATTCAGTTGCCATTATTGAAATGCATAGGCTTGCCAACTTTGCATTTGTCTTAATACTGTATACATGTTTGTATACATTGGATAAAATCGGTTGGACAAATTTGAATGCCATGGGTATCATAGAATCATTATGATTGTTAAAATAAGGAATACATTCCAGTACTTGAGAAAATGTAAGATTAATTACCTGAATCTTACAACATGCATCTTTAGTACATTGTTTCGTATCTGTATTGTTTCGTATTTGCACTGAAAAAAGGATATAACATATTGCGTTTATTACAAGAGTACATATGTAATAATGCATGAGAAATAATACATCAATTTGTTTTTCTTTTCAGATTTTGCTTTCACATCATGTTACAAGGAGTTTCAATGAATACACAGAAAACAATTTAGAGTTTTCTCATGCACCATCACATATTTCATGTGTTACAAATGTAAAGGAAACAAACCCCACAAACAACACAATAAAACAAAACCACAAACATGGAGGGGGGTGGGGGTATGTCATACCCCCTATATGCTGAAAAATAAGAAAAACCAAGACATATAATCATAGTCTCACAACTCTACACTTGACTTTAGCACATTTTAACATTTTTTATGCTCAAGCACAATAAAAACAATGTGAAAGTAGGCATATGGCTATGTGCCTGTTGCTGGAGAGAAGAGGTCAGATGGAGTGCTACAAAGAAAAGTGTATTGAAAAAAACAACTATGGCTATGTGCCTGTTGCTGGGAAAAAGAGCTAAGATAGGGTGCTACAAAGAAAAGTGTATTTAAAAAAAAAACAACCTATGGCTATGTGCCTGTGCCTGGGAAAAAGAGCTAAGATAAAGTGCTACAAAGAAAAGTGTATTAAAAAAACAACTACAGCTATATATGTGCCTGTTGCTTGGAAAAAGAGGTCAGATAGATAGGGTGCCACAAACAAAAGTGTATTAAAAAACAAACTATGGATATGTGCCTGTTGCTGGGAAAAAGGTCAGATTAGATAGATAGGGTGCCACAAAGAGAAGTGCATTTAAAAACAATCTTGGACAGAATTGAACCGAGGACATACAAATAAAGAACAAACATGTAAAAAACGGGGGAGGGGGGATACAAGGTTGCAAATTGACGAAAAAAATGAGGGTGCTTGTTTACTTATTTTATTTCCTTGTTTACTTTTGGTATTTGGTACTTTATAGTCACATATGCTTCTCTGTAAAATTCCGGTTACTCCCACTTGGAGAGAGCGTCGCAGCCAGAGGCACGCCACCCCTTTTTATTTTATTTGCATGCGATTTTTGTGTGACTGATGCTCCCCGTGGGGATACCGGTTTTTTTCTCTCGTAAAAACAGTTCCCCCACCTTCTGGAAGTTCTGTGCTTGTAGTTTCCTCTAATCTGCCACTCTCTTTGACTCTATGAATTATGAATCTATGAATGAAATAAAACATGATGTGAATTGAAAGGAGACAACAAAAAAGCATAAAAATACAACCATGTTTGGGGCGGATCAGCCAGTCATGGAAGAGGGGAGGGGGTAGCTCCAAGTGGGTAGTTGGGGTGGGGTGATGGGTCTGGGGGGATTGCCTCCCAGAAGCTGATGATAATTTGAATGTAAAAGATGCAATCAAGGCTTCTCGTGAGAGAATAACTGTAGCATGGAACTACAATTTGTCTTCCTCTTTTTCTTTCCATTTTTTGTCTGAGGGGGTGGAATCAAATCCATCTTTGATGCAGTACCAAGTCCATGACAGCTCCAATGTAAAGTGAATGGGCTGAGACTATTAACTTTCGTTTCCTTGTGTCCTTTTGTTTTTAGTTTTTTTTAGTTTGCCGTTATAAATTTTTTGGGGGGCAGAGAGATATGTCTGCCCCCCCTCCTCGAAGCCAGGGGGGGGGGGGGGGGGGGGGCAGCTGCCCCCCTGCCCCCCCCCCCCCCCCCCCCCGTTCCTACGCCAGTGATATGTGAAGCAGGGGGCAAATGCTGCTGTTTAGGAAAGCTGGGCGGCTAAAAACCTTGTCTCCACTTTTCAACCATAAGGCCTGGTACACACTGCATCCGGATTTTCTGCGCGGAAAGAATCAATAAGTAAAAGAAAGAAGGGACAAAATATGTGGATTAGGGGGAATACGGACACGTCTGCTTTTGCTTTTTTTTTCCTTCTTTTACTTTTTTATTGACTGCACATGAGTTTCCGCAGAACATCCGCGTGTATGTGTAGAAAAATAATAGCATTGGAGATTGTCCCCCAAAGCCAACTAACCCCAAGGCTGCAAACTTGAGTCAGTAAAAAAGTCTTCACCAAGTCACAGTCATTCACGAAAGACTAAGCACTAAAATAGTGTTGCATTATTGTACAACATTAAACATTAGACAGCTTTCAATTTCAGTTCATTATTGGCCCAATATTGAGGCTGATGTCAACTCATAAAAGTCATCTGATTACCAGTTTCAAGTATACTACATACTCTAATTAGTGGCTGGCTCTTAAGTAATGTATACATACTGTTCATGATATCCAATTAGCATGCATTGCATAATGATTCAATTGAACCAACCAAAGATCCAAAACTCGCTGACTATGGGCGTCCACTGTCGATGCTGACTTGTCGACATGCATGCGCTCGTCAAGTGCGAAAGGTTTCTGTTTACCCTGCGAAGCATAAGGTGGGCTCTTGGACTACACCTGCAATCATACATAATATGCATGCGCTCTTCAAGTGCGAAAGGTTTGTTTACCCTGTGAAGCATAAGGTGGGCTCTTGGACTACACCTGCAATCATACATAATATGCATGCGCTCTTCAAGTGCGAAAGGTTTGTTTACCCTGTGAAGCATAAGGTGGGCTCTTGGGCTACACCTGCAATCATACATAATATGCATGCGCTCTTCAAGTGCAAAAGGTTTCTGTTTACCCGGCGAAGCATAAGGTGGGCTCTTGGACTACACCTGCAATCATATATATAATAATAAAAAAGCAGTCATTCATATGTCTATGACAATGTCAATGCATTAACAAAATCAGTCTCATTAGGTACAATAATCAATATCATAATTTAAGCATACAGCATATTAATATCATAGCTATTTTAATAAAACAAATCAATACATAAATAAAATGAATAATTAAAACAGTATACAATGTATTAATTGTATTAACTACACAACCCAACAAAGCGATGGTTGATTCCTTTCATGGATCAAGTGATAAAACTCACTAAAACAAAGCATGTAACTAGACTAGATCTAGGCATAATTTGTTTTATATACAGTGGAACCTCCCTTATAAGACTTCCTCCCACTTAAGACCTACTTCTCCGAGACTTCGCCCTTCTTTGTAAGTAAACAAAATTACCCCCCTTATACCCCCCTTATATGACTGGCCTTATTTAAGACCTCATTTTGGATGACTGATTTTTGAAGGTCTTATAGTAAAGAATGTTACAATGTGTTACTTCCCATGTACATACACATGTATGTGTGCGCCCTTACACACACACACACACACACATGAGCGTGTGTACACACACACACACACACACACACACCTCTGCATAGTATTATGGATAACACAAATTAAATGGCTGTGATGTAATTTTTTCCATGAGCTAAATCAATTTATCAGTCACACAATTCAAACGTTTACATTTTTTTTTAAATCAGGCAAATACTTTCAGCTTTGTGATGTAGTGATGCCAAATCTAGATTTTTTTAACTTATTAATAAATACATTTTGATTTTTTGGGTCAAATCATTGTGTTGATAAATTTGCACAGTTCTCTTCAGTAACCCTCAGCTGTAGCACACAGCCAATCTGATGATGGAAAATTAAACACTAACGGTATAAAACAACAACAAACTGTTGATTGTGGATACTTTTTTGAAGAACACACACACACACACACACACACACACAGTCATGCACGCACACACACACACACACACACACACACACACACACACACACACACACACACACACACACACACACACACACACACACACACACACATGCGCGATGAAGATAAGGCTACATTGCTGTAACTGTCAACTCACTCACTGTGTCACGTAGTGTGTGTGACCGCAATCAATCCTTTGAATATTTTGCCATGGAGCTTAACCACATACATGCCATGCCGTTGGTGTGTATCCTCTTCGGAGTCGTATGATGCAGCCAACGTTTATATCTTGTCACTGGGAGCCGACTCTGCTCAATGAAACAACACACAGCACCAGATAAAAGAGACCCACAGCTATACAAGCTGAAGTTGTGGCTGCTGTTTTGCAATGCAGCCTACTATATATCTAGTCTTGTGCTTGCATTATATACCTAGTCTAACTTATTCAATAACAACACTTTAACAGCATTAGCCTGATTAGGACGACACTTTTCTATACACCTTACTTGACCAGTCTAGCAACACGCCGAGTGTTGACTTTCGAACGGGATCTATCCTACTCCTAGCCTTATTTTTATTTTCTTATTAATTAACACATCAGGAGTAGACTACGTTGCATTGCTAAATTGGCTATAATATTATTAATATTACTTATCTGCAATACTATTTCTAGTAAATTCGATCACACTCGCTAGATCAGGCAGAAAAGAATAGTGAATGGTGTCGCATGAAAATAGGTAGCTCGTAAAAATAAAAAGCTCGCTACCTATGACAGTGTATATTTGCGACATTGAGCATGAACCACAAATTTCACTTTTTTTTAGGGTTAGGGTTAGGGTTAGGGTTAGTTAAATGGTTAAAGTACAGAAAAAGTGAAATTTGTGGTTGTCGCAAATACAGACTCTCATAGTAGCGAGCTTTTTATTTTTACGAGCTACCTATTTTCATGCGACAGTGTCGCATGAAAATAGGTAGGCCTACTATTGCTGAAACTGACAGTGTTCGGATAGATCTAGACTAAATTTCGCACATCGTCGGCGAAGAAGCTTACATTAGACTACTTACTCGATAGGCTTATCCTCTCGCTTTCATTTCCTGTGACTGACTGTTTTGACACACATGCAAACATTCTCGTGGTCTGCATCAAAACAAACAAAAAGTAATCAAATCAATGAAAGGACACACTGCCACTCGGTGCCAAAGTTTGAAAGATTGGCAGTACGTGCTAGCCTATATGGTTTGGGATTGCCATCTCAGAAAATCTCCCAGCATTCTTATTTACCAAATATGGCATGTATTTTAATTGCTTCCGAGGTGAGAGGACAATCAAGGTGTGTCAAAGTCAGTTTCAACCGTTTATTAAAAAACGGTGTCGATTTATAAATAAAAAAATGTTGGGGGTAAGCTCTTGGTTATGATAAGAAGTCTTTCAGCCACGTTTAGAGCCATCCTGGAGTACCACTTTAAATTGCTTATCTGTATAAAATAGCTTTATATTAAGTATTTATTTGAAAGAAATTGCCTTTCTGAACCGCCTTGGCTATAGTATTTTTATATCCAAGTCCCCTGAGTCGAAAACGACTTGATTTTTTACTTTCAAGCGGGAGGTTTGCGGCAGTATATCGCGTACGAGATGAAAGCGTGAAAAAAACGAGACAAAATTGAGTCATGACACCCCTGGGCACCGAAAGTGAAAGCAAAACAATGGCGAATTCATGGACTAGGAAGCTTCTTCACAGATCTTAGGCTTACCGTGTTATCAGTTTTGTTTCTAACATGACTTCAGAACACCAAAATGAACACACCTGATGCCCACTGTACTAATCTTTGAAGAAAATGACGTCAATTATTAATATGACACATAAGTCAATAAAACGTCAACAGGCCGTATGGCGTAGAGAACGATAGCGGAAAGTAGGAAAGTTAGGGGGCCTGTTCTTACCATAAAAATATCAATAAAACATAAAATAATTATCAAAATGCTGCCTATTTAGTTTTTTTCATTTTTATAAAACTATCTTTATTCAAAACAACACGTCACAGCAGTGAATGTCAGTATAATTATAGTGGAAGACCGAATGGCAGAATTGTGCATTTTCATGCAACAAGCATAACATTTGGCATGATGGTATCTTATGGTGTGTTTATCAATTCCTGACATAGAGACATTTGCAAATCAGCCTTTAACCCTTTCAGTGCCAAGGGTATTTTGGGGGCACAAAAATACATTTCCCAAAAATCTAGTGGTATGCATTTTCATGAAATTTGGCATGCTAGGTTCTTATGGCATGTTTGTCTATTTCTGACAGAGGGACATTTTATATTTAGCCTTTAACCCTTCAGTGCCAAGAACCTTTTGATCACGGGCAGTTTCAATTTTTTTTAAATTCTAGTGTTGTGTATTTTCATGTAATAAGCATGAAATTGGTTATGATTGTTTCTTATGGTATGTTTATCAATTTCTGATGTAGGGACATTTGCAATTCAGGCTTTAACCCCTTCAGTACCAAAGGCATTTTATTTGATTACTTTTTTTTATAGTGGTGGGCATTTTCATGTAACAAGCATAAATTTGAGCATGGAGGTTCCTTACCTTGTGTTTATCCATTTCTAACAGAGGGATATCTTCAATTCAGCCTTTAACCATTTTGGTGCCAAAGGCATTTTGATATCAGAATTTTAACAAAAAATTCTAGAATTGATCATTTTCATATAAAAGGCATGAAATTTGCCATGATAATTTTTTTACGGTGTCTTCGTTAAATTCTGACGTAGGAACATTTGCAATTCAGCCTTTAACCCTTTCAATGCTAAGGACATTTGATCACAAACAGTAATAAATAAATAACATTCTGAATTGGGACTCGGAATGAGCAGTGTGTATGGCCCAGAAGATGGAACAGCAAAATTTGAATTAAAAAAATCAATACATAAAAATTCTAGTGGTATGCATTTTCAAGAGACAAGCATACAAATTGGCATGATATTTTCTTATGGTGTGTTTATCAATTTCTGATGTAGGGACATTAATTTTAACCCCTTCAGTACCAAGGGCATTTTGATCGATGACAGCTATATTTTTTTTTAATCTAATGTTGTGTATTTTCATGCAATAAGCATAAAATTTGGCATGATAATTTCTTATGGTGTGTTTATCAATTTCTGACATAGGGACATTTGCAATTCAGCCTTTAACCCCTTCAGTGCCAGGGGCATTTTGATCGCGAACAGATATTTAATTAAACAAAATTGTAGTGTTGGGTATTTTTATGTAACAAGCGTGAAATTTAATATGGTGGTTTCTTATGGTGTGTTTATCCATTTTTGATGTAGGGATATGTTCAATTCAGCCTTTAACCCCTTCAGTGTCAACAGCATTTTGATTGCGGAACTTCATTAAGGGAAGACAGGGTAAAACGCCCATGGGCAGGTAAGAAGCCCATGTAAATTATCTCATGAAATAAAGAAAATGTAAGTCAAATCTTCTGTTAGTCACTTCAATTCAAGATATCAACATTTCCTAGTACATCCATCCCCTACCTCACACACACACACACACACACACACACACACACACACACACACACACACACACACACAAAACCACATGAGCACGCACACATGCACAAACACAAAAACACACACATAAACACACTTGTGAACATGCGCACACACACACACACACACACACGACCATACACAAACCACATACATCACACAATCTCTCTCTTTCTCTTCTCTCTCTCATTCTCTCTCTCTCTCTCTCTCTCTCTCTCTCTCTCTCTCTCTCTCTCACACACACACATATACAGACTCACATACATAGATCTTCACAGACACAAACACACACACACACACAAATAAACACATAACACACGCACACGCACACATCCCACCTCCCCCACACACACACATGTGCGCGCGCACGCACACGCACACACACACACACACACACGCTCATTTGCTTTTTACACAATAATTACTCTGTTTTTATTCCTTTTCAATATGTGGTAAGATTTAACGTGGTTATAGCCCTGACATAGCCTTTGTTGTCAACAACGCTATGATTTTAATCTTAATCTGACTGAGTACATTCTACAAGTCTGATAGGGCCAGAATAGATCTAGATGTTCAATAAGTCAAGAAAAGGGGCCAGAATGGTCAGCTTGGTGACCGTGGGTGTTTTAACAGAAGAAGATGAAGAAGAGGGTACTGTATCTAGATTTAAACTGTTTCTTTCAATTCAATCCCTTGAAGTCAAGGCCTAATCTTTCAGTGTACCCATTCCACATTATACACAAGCACAATCATAATACACTTACTTACTCACCTAAGTAATCGATTGGAATAAAAACTGTGTAACATAATACAATTAATGACTTGATTAGGAACAATGATATAAAATAACAGTGCCGTATTTTACAAAAAATAAATGTAAAAGAAACATAATGTGTGTGCTAAGTTTATTTTTCTGAAACAAAATTTGTATGTTGAAGAAGCATTATCTCCGACTTCGTTTTTCAATTGGGGCCCTCTATTTTCGTCTGCTTAGTTACCAGTTCTACTAAAGCTTAAGTGGGAAACTAAACGTTGTTACTTTCTAAATTAAGTAAACCGATATAGTTAATTTAGAAAGTAACAACGTTTAGTTTCCCACTTAAGCTTTAGCATAACTTCATAAACTTCAGCACAGGTCAGGTCAGGTAGTTAGGACATTAGGCCTCGCAGCCTGTTCACGGTACCAATTTTGAAATGTCAAATAAATAACAATAAACTCATAAATTTTGATGTCCCTACGTCAGGAAATGCTAAATAGGCTCTCCTGTGTCTGTTCATACTATAACCTAATTTTGAACTTCTTGTATGAGTTTGACCAAGTCGGCTGTTTTCATACCTTTCCGTCTACTACTACTGCGTAGTAGTAATTTTGGAATTTTACGTCCTCTCCAAAATTACTACTACGCAGTAGTAGTAGACGGAAAGGTATGAAAACAGCCGACTTGGTCAAACTCATACAAGAAGTTCAAAATACTGCGTGTGCGCGCTCGCCTAAGTGTATAGACTATGTATAACATTTTACTCTATGATAACGTTATGAATATTACCTGAACAGAAAATAGTAAAACAATACAAATGAGATATTCCCAGTTAACTTAATTTATACGTTATCTAGATACACAAACTTTATTTGTTGATAACAATATCATCCCAAATTGCCATGTGATACCAAAAAACAAATAAAACGAACTAAATAAATGTATTATTGAAATGACAATTACCTCCCCTGAAACAAGGTGTACATATTGTTTTTAACGTCCTAACTGTGCCTTTTAATATTGCATTTTAACTTAAAATTAACTTTCTGATTTTCTTCTTTCACTTACACGTTAGATGAGTCTGCCCATTAATTGATTAATTTTTAAATCTTCAAATCTTAGTGGAGAACATCTAGACTAGATCTAACTAATCTAATGGCTTCACCTGGTATTCTGTCTCTTGTAATTTGTGTTAAAAAAAATATTGGCTACCGGGCCATTTTTACAGGCGAACAGTATATTGGTGGGGAAACTAGTGAAATGTGTAATTCGTTTCAACTCTTTGTTGTTTAGAACATCCAACCGAACTGAAGCACAATATCGAGGCTTTTTCTTTGATGGACCCCTAACGCGTTCTTTCGTTTTCGTCATTTCCTGCAAGACTATTTTTACATTGGAGCCTTCGGTGCCCAGGGGTGTCATAGCTGCCGGAAAGTTTAAGTTTTGCGACATTGACTTTATTAAAATATAAAGGCAATTCTAGAAAATCTTCATTTTTGCTTCATTTATAGCAATTTTTGGTGTTCATCAATACAACACAATCAATGTCCAGTGTATATCAGCATGTTTGCGACATGCTTATCACAGGGTTTTCATCTCCTTTAATACAAAGCTGTTTAATACAGATAGTAGGTATGAGAAGAAGAAAAAATGTAGGCAATTATCAGAGTAGTTGTTATGAAATGAGAGAAAAATAGTTAACTTGCTGTAGAAATGCGTTTTCTGTCAATAATTGGCGCGATTTATTGAAACATTGGTCTATTTCTTCATACATTGCTGATACAAGGCTGAACAGACATTTTTGTTGCAATTTCTTCCAAGAATCAAGATGATTGAAAGTTCCACAAAACTCAATTAATTTACAGAAAAATAAGCATTCAAATATCGAGTACTGCCTGTAGAAACTATGCATATGTTTTTATGAGAAGAAACACTCAAATATTTTGGTTTTCACGATACTGATATTTGAATCGAATAGAAACTATTTTCGCTTTAGTAATGGCGTCTTCCCATGACGTCATCTCGCGAGACAGGCTCGCGCCTAGCAGACATTTTTGTTCCCCAACGATTTTCAAAAAGTTTAAAACCACAAAAACTTATTGTGTGCAGCATCGTAAGCTTAAATTTATGGCGTCGAAGCCATCATTAGTGATTTCCTAATAAAATTGGTAGTGTGGAGCAAAGTTTTGTTAGATTCAGCGTTTGACGATAGTTTCCACTTCGCAAGGGAAGCCACTCCTTTTGTTAGTAAACAGGCAAAATGTCGCCAATTCGGTAGGCTTAATGCGGGGGTTGTAGGAAAAAATTGGCACGGTAGAATTTGTTTAAAACCTTTTAGAACATCACTAGAAGGCTTCATCTTGGGCCCGCCACTGCTCATTAGCGGTCGGTGGGCTTAGATAGCGAGCGGACAACTGATTCTGTCAACGCTTTTCAACTGGTAAATCTCCGCACCGCCGATCAGAGATCTGTCTGAAAGATGAAAATTTCAGCTTGAAAGCGAGGAAGCTGAATCCTCTGTACACCCGTCACGACTTCTTTTATGGTAAAAATAATGCAGCAACAAGGAAAAAATCTTTTTCCATATTGGCACGTTTGCAAACTCGAAAAGTTTATTATTTTTTGATTCCCTTAAATTTAAACAAAGGGACGTAACTCTGTGTGAGACTGGCACAATTACGAGCGTCGCTACAGATACGCGATTTAAAACGATTTTTCAGCCAAAACTGTGTCCTTTAACTCTAAGAAAGATGCACAACAAACACTGGATATTTGTTCCTGCATCGACATGGTCTGATCGAGGGAGACACCAAGGTACTTTACAGTCTTCCAAAATGGCAATTCAGATCCAACGATATTCATGGAATCTGTCTCAACCTTCTTCATGGAAGAGGAGGTGCCAACAGGCATCACCTCGGTCTTTTCACCGTTCAGTTTCAGCTTGTTACTGGTCATCCACCCCTGAACACTGCTGACACACTCAGAAACCTCTGACTTAACCGACTGAAACTCATCAGGAGTGCCACTCCTGGACAGCTCTGTATCATCTGCATATTTGTGAAAGCTACATTTGTGTTCAGATATAACATCAGATAAGGGCTGAGAATAAAGTGTAAAAAATACTGGCCCCAGCACGCACCCCTGGGGTACACCATACAGCAGAGTGGGTTGGTGATCTTGTACAGTAGTGGAAAATCATGATACAGCAGAGGAGAGAGAGAAGATTTAACACCGCCAACCATAACAGCTTGGATTCGAACCAGCTGAGAACCACCCCATCAATACCAAATGTGACTCTAAGCCTGTCAAGGAGAATGGAGTTGTCAAGCGTATCAAAAATAAGTTGAACAAAGGATAACATTGTACGCATATAGGGGAAATTCGGACACGTACGTAAATCTTTTCCCTTCTTTGTTTCACGTATTTATGGATTGCGCACGGTTTTCTGCATGGAATATCCGCTTATGTGTGTACATGGCCTTACTGTTTGGGTTAGGGGTGGGGTTTGGGATAGGGTTACAGTTTTTCTATTCTTTTCTTTTTTGCCTGAGGGCATGGTGTAAAAAAAAAGTAGTTTTTTGTCATGAATGATTATTGCCTTTCTTCTTCTTCATCTTCGTGCAGTCATGTCCATGACCATCAATATCATATTGGAGATTTATGTTAAGATTATGTGGGTACTATCTTGTACAGTAGTGGAAAATCATGATACAGTTTAGTGTTTTGTGGAAAACTGACTATCAAACTAGGGGGCATTTGCACTTGATCTAGTGCTGCAGCCAAAGAGATTGGTTGTCATTTGGAGACCTTCCCCAACGCCAGTTGTCCTCAAAATATTGTTTGCTGAGAGTGGAGATGTACCCAAAGTAAAGCATCACCACTATAAACAAATTCTAGCCCAGCCCGCCGGAATAGCATCTGCCTGACTGCTGTCTGGCAGCCATGGTCGGAAACGACTGACTGGCATACATATATACATGTGGGTGTGTGGGTGATGAACAGGGGGTGCAGCTGGAGTGGTGATTGAATTGATGGTTGGCTACATTCAAGGTTTGACTAGAGAACAAATGGATTGCAAATTCACATTGTGTTCTCCCATGAGAGGCTTCCATTGCATCTTTTACATTCAAACTATAGTCAGACTCCCTCCCCCTCCCCCCAACTTTCCCAAGACTAGTCATTTTAGCCTGACCACTTCTAGAAGGCTTGCTATGCCCCTGGAACCACTGTCTGCAACATTAACATTTAAATGCGTCAAAATAAAGTTGGCGTCATTGAAATGCAATTAAGTAACTACAGGACATAAATAAATCAAACTTTTTTTTAAATACTAGAGGGCGTGGGGGTTTGTGATAATGGTCAGCTTATCCGAGGAGATTTTTAAGTTTTTAGGGTCAAATTATCTGAAGTGTCGAATTATCTGAGGATTTATTACAGAGATAAAGAAGGCCAGTGGTCGGGACCAAGCCTTAGGGTCGATTAATTCGAAGTGTCGAATTATCCGAGGTCGACTTATGCGGAGTCTACTATCCAAGACATGTATTAAGCTTATTACAACAACAAAAACAACTGAGAACAATAAGAAAGCTTTCATGCTTTCGTTTTTATTATTTTTTAATAAAACAATATGCTTGAAGAAACTTATCTTTAAAACGCACACAACAATAAGTATCTTTCTTGTTAAAATGTCATGGTCTGTATTCTAACATGATTTATTCTCACATTTTGACATGGTTGTTTTATGCATTTTGTTTTTGTGGCTTTTTGTTTTTGGCGCACGCGCACGTGTGTGTGTGTGTGTGTGTGTGTGTGTGTGTGTGTGTGTGTGTGTTTAGCAAACTCCCCATCGAGTTAATGTTGAAACTTTGCTTTAATTATAGTATGAGGGCCTGATTTAACACTTTCTGACTTAGTCTATATCAATTATGACACTTAACACTAGTGTTAGTCATGGCATCGATTAAAAAAATGTCCCTATTTTTACACATAAAAGTGCACGCAATATTCTTTTCACTCATTACACTCTCTCTCTCTCTGTGCGAATATGTCTGTCAATCTGTCTCCCTGAGTCGAGTGTGTTTGTCACTTTGTGTGCATGTTAATGCGCACACTGCACGCACAATTGTGTGTGAGCGTGTACGCACAAGAAAGAAACCAATCAGTGATAGTCAATAAGACGCATAAAGGATAAAACGAACGAAAATAATAGAGGGGAACGAGTGGATATCTATGTTGTCTTTATCTCTTCACTTATCACGTGCATCCCCAGGCCCTGTGTCTTTGGAGGTATTTTTCTTCATCTTTTTGAAGACCTTCCTGGTCTCCGCATCCATACTTGGCCTGACAAGGATTGAGGGACTGCGTTGCCCAGACAGTAAATGCAGCAGCCCTGTGTCCTGCTTGATGATGGGTCTGGGAGTCATCGTCAATAACTTGGATAGCCGGCTGTCCTCCATCGTGGTTGAAATAGTCCCCGGGGTAACATTGGCACGTTGCTGCCCTTGGTTTTCCTGCTCGGAACTTTTCGCTGCTTGACCCCACATCTCTCGGACGACCTCATCCAAGATGGGCGACGTTTTCAAGTCATTTGGCCGGTCTTCGTCATCTACGGATGTGGACAGACTGCTGGGCGCCTTTTTTGCCAAAACCGACAGCGCACTGCTTTTGTCTCGTGAAGTAACAGCTGTTGAAGTGGAGGGCGTGAACAGGGACCAATGGCTGCCGTGCATGTCCGAAGTGAAGGTGTCATCGGATTCCACGAGGAAGGTGCACGGTACCAGAATGCTGGACGTCTTTCTGGGCTGGGTCAGGGTTGTCGGTAGGCTTGCAGATTTGTGGAGATCCACTTCCCTTTTTACCTGGCCTAAAGATTCGCTGACGCCGGATCGGATGCTCTCGCTGTCTCTAACACTCTGATGCTTCACATTGCCTGAAGGGTCCTTGTTTGCATAAAAACGATCAGTTTTTGGTTCTGGTAACACATATTTTCCTTTCAAAATCTTATCTTTTCTATTGATGTTTACAACTGGATTCTCTACTTCAAGGTCTTTGAATTCTTTGAGAACATGGAACGGTTTGAGGGGTACAGTGTTTGGCGTTTCATCTTTAGTTTTGGGCGGTTTTTTGGCATAGTTCAAAAACTTGAACTTGTTTGTGGCTTTCAACAGTCTCTTGGAAAAATGTCGATCAGTTTTCTCACGATCCTTTTTTGATTGCGATCCTTTGGCTGCATCTTCATCCACATAGGCACTGGTACGTTTCCTGAAATTAAAGCCCGGAGGTAGAACAGTGTTCCTGCGGTTTTTGGAGGAGCCGGTTAAAGATTTCCTTTTCAGACCTGCAGACAATCTCTTGATGAAGGCAGCCTTCTCATGAGATTTTGATTTCGAAACAAGTATATTTACGTTTTCAGAAAAAGCCAATGTAAACAGAGAGCCGCTTGGTCCACACACCTCCTCTGACTCTGAATTTTTCCCAAACAGCAGACTATAGATGTGGTTATTCTTAGCACTGTTTCTTAACTGTCGGTCACGGGATGAGTACAGTTTTCTACCAGTAAGGGAACACTGAGGTTCTAAGTCTGCAGACTTTCTATGAATGTTGAAAAAACGATTCCAAATGTTGATCTCTTGTTGGCCCATGCTATTGTAATCTTCGTAGTTCGCATCTAAGGTTGCACGATTCTCCTCCTCATCTTCAAAATCGGAATCCTCATCGACATTGCCACTTACATTTTCATGTTCGTCACCAAACGCTTCCACTTGGTAAAATTCTGCTAGAACCTTATCATAGGAATCCGATGTGGCTTTTGGGCGAGCATGTGCATAACAAACGACAGAGTGGTGTCTTGCAGTTTTCTTCTGTATTTTTTTTTCAGCTTGCTGCAAATAAACTTTGAGTTTTTCTGGCAAAACATTGGACGTAAACGCTAAGTGAAGATAAGCCAACCGGACTTTGTCATTCAAGACGCAGTAGAGCACGAACATGAAGAGTCCTTGCGTGGTGTTGAAAAGGATGAAAAGATAGGAAAATATTAACGTGCCTTTATTGACTTCGAACACACCAACGATCCACGGGATGCCCAACACAGACAATAGTAAACTGACCCCTTTTACCCACACCTGGATCTTTCTTGTCAAAGTTCGATGCTTCATCGCTTGAGATGATCTAGTATGTTTAATCATGGTGCTCAAAGTGCAAGAAAATGCAGCGCAGTTGATCACAATCACGACCATCATAGGGCCGACAAAACCCCAAATGCATCCCCTGTCTACGGTGAGCCAGCAAAACTGTTGATCATAGCAGTTGAAAAAGCCTGCTAAGATAATGACGATCACCATTGGCGCTAGAAAACAGCCCGCATAAACGACGCTGGTGTACTGGGACCAGTTGGGCATGTGGCTCTTGACAGCCTTGGGTCGAGCAAAGAGCAGCAGCAGCTCTGTCCCCTCCACCAGCATCCAGCAGAACGCAGACAGGAACATGAAATGCGTCAATTCCGCTATAGCGATGCACACGGTTTGGTCCCCCTCAAAGACGTTGCTGAACAAGAAGAGAATGTTCCCACCCAACAAACAGGCTGACAGGTTGCGATGAAGCATGGTACGGTGGGAGGCGAGGCTGGTGAAGTAGGTGAAGGTGAAGCAGATCATGAACAGGCAGAAGGTGGACACACAGCAGCTGACGATGGTCAGCACAGTCTGCGCCTTGTCAGCAGTCAGTTGTGTCCCGTTCACTACGTTCACCAGGATGGCAAAGCTGGTCAGGTGGTCACAAAAGCAGCACAAGTGACTACTGTTGCTGGACACGACTCGGCATCCTCTGTTTGACCAACGACGTGAGGAAGCGTCCCAAAACACACACTGAACAGCTGTGCTCCCTCTGGCTGAAAGCAGACGAGAAAATGTGATGTGAACGCGCGTGTTTACTTCACTGGAGTTCTGTGTGGATACCGACACAGTGACAATGTCTGAGATAATCATACAGGCTGTGCCGTTTCCCTTGTCAAAAACTTTGGACAAGTAGCACACATTTTGGTACGATTTATCAAATCTTTGGCAATTGGGAATTACTGAAAGTTTTATGTTCATCTTCCTTTGAATTTTGTAGTTTCGGCTCTTGTCGTTTATGTGAAGCAACACCGCATTTTTCAGCTCCTGTAAATTATGAAAGTTGTTTGAAACACTGAAAGGCTGGGTGACAGTTTTCTTCTTTGCAGTCAACAGAGGAAAGTTTGAATCCAATGTTCTCATAATTTCAGCAGAAAACCATTCCTGTAACTGAAACTGACTTGATTCAAATCCACAAAATAAAATGTCAAATTGTGCATGATTGTAACGCATGTTAGTGTAAAACTGGCAATAAACACAAACAGCACAATCACAACTCACCGTGGAATAAGTACCATGGTTCTCAAACCTTCTGGCTAGACCTAAACTAAGAACAGTTTCTAAAAATTCAATATATATTTCTGAAGGCAATTCAATATATATTTCTGAAGGCAATTCAATAACTATACTGATGGACTTATCACAGATACATAAACGTGGTGGCCTTTGAACGGGCAATAGACCATATGAAACTTGTAAAAAGGCGAATGCTTGAAAGAGAGATATCTGCTGATTGATAATATCCACGTCAGAACTGTTATACAAATCACTCAGTTCTTTGAACCTCCAATCGATCAAACAATCAAGACAGCAAGAACGTCCTTCAGAGACATCCAAACCTTTATAAAAAATGTCAGGAATACACAAAAACTTAACTTCAGGGTTGTGCAAATTTACACGAGTTTCACCATAGCAAGTGATGGTTTGGAACACTAAAACACTGGTAATTAGCTGACTGACAACAATCCTTGGGTGAACTCCATCCATCTTCTTTTTCATTCTTGACAGTCAAACGCTGGATAGGATGCTCGGAACCAGTACTACTATTTGCAGCTGAAGTTCCAGAACCAGCAAGATCCAGCAACCTCTGTCACTAACCCCATCAACATACAAACACAACCTAAACAAGTCTTCTATTCGGAGACATTCTACGTCAGAGAGTATGCTGTCACCGCCATGACGTTCTTTTCGAATACCTTTTTGACGTCATTGATTGTCCACAAAGCGACAAATCTTTACGTTGTTTAAAGACCTCACAGAGAGCTAGATTCTGTAAGGTTTTTTTTAAAAGTTAGCCTATTATCTGTGCGCCTAAGCTTGCATTTTATTTATAGACAATTGTCTTCTAGCACTGTAAATAGCATAGAAATATAGAGTACTGGAGGGTCTATGCGCTTGTCGTGTCTGTGCGCCAAGTCCCGTTAACGCAGCTAGAGATAGTCCTAACCACGTGTCAGAGCGTCATAATCTCCCGCCATAATCCTCGTGTTGTTTCATTCAAGATGGGGTGATGACGCTGTGAATCTGCTCGCGTGAAGAGGGCCGTTGTGTTTCATCCATTGTTATTAACAGTTTCATTAACGCACTTGACTGAAGGCAATAGTCGCCAACATCTAATTTCATTCGTAATTAACATTTCCTGTCACCAAATCAATAGTTAAAATGCACAATTATCTTGTGGTTGACTGCAAACATGGATGGACTTAACTAACGAACACTGGATGGGTTGTCGCAAACACCAAGCAAAAAACGTCCTGCCAACCAGTATTTTGAGAGTAGCACATCATCTGAAACCAAAATATTATTGTCGGGTTGGCGCGCTTACTTTTTGCCTGCTAGTTACACCAAAGACTGTATAGGGGAAGATAAGCATCCGGTCTCTTTTCCCTATATGAGTCGTGAGGACAGAAACACTGGTTATGTCCCTTTTAAACAGGACACATCTTACACGTCGATAGGCCAGTTGAATTCTCCGTTCAAGTTCCAGTCTAGCCTCCACTGTGAATAGTGTACTGTCCGCACTAACGATAACTCTATCAGCCCGGTTCGCCAAGCTCTTAAGTAGTCCATCTTACCCTTTTAGAATATCTTTGGTTACACTATGTTTTTACTGCAAGTAGATCTAGTCTAGACGGTAATGTTTTGTGAGTAGCATAAATCTTGTAAGGTTTAAA
>CM065700.1:23535722-23563222 GCA_017654935.2 Phymorhynchus buccinoides | reverse complement strand
ATTTCCTCCAGAAAACTATTCAAGAATCTCTAGCTACTACCAGCTTGGAAATCGTCAAACAATGTTGTGATACCTACAAGTCTCTTGTTGATTTAGAACGATCTAACCTTCACAAGATCATGTATGACTTGCACCAGTCTCTCGGTTTCCCGGAATTTGAAGCTCTACACAATTTCCAATCGAAATTATACAATTCCCTGAAAGAAAAATACGCGAAAAAGAAAAGAAGAAAGTTTAATGCACTATCCACGCCCAAAGACTCGAAAAAACGTCAAACTCAAAGTGCTAGTAAACGCAAGTGCCGCCGTTTTAAACGGTCCTACCCCACTACTGCGAACCTACCCAGGCACTCGAATCAAACGGAACGTGATAACCTAGCCCCACACAAAAAAACGGTTGTCAACCTTTCAAGTGTCACTCTTACCCCTGACCATCGTAGGGTACTAGAACTGGGGCCTAAATTTTGTCCAACACCCCGGAGTGTAGACACTCAGGCATTGAAGTCAGATGTGCAAGAAGGGTGTCGGAAAATACGATTAAAATAAATGTTTTATGACGAAGGAGAAGAGGGACAGTCCACGCCAGTGTTCTACAAAAAGACTTTTTATGCACCCCCCCTGGGCAGGGACACAGCTCTAGACGCCTACTGTGACTCCATCCAACGCTCGACTGAAGAATTTCAACCCAGCAACGTCAAGACTAAGAACATGACCCAGCCTGAACGTGCCGCGCTACAAGACCTGAAAAAGATGGTGACCTCCAGAACCATTCTGATCAGCACTGCCGACAAGGGAGGGGCTGTCGTGGTCCAAGACGTCGACCAGTACATAGAAGAGGGCCAGAGACTGTTAGGCAATACTGACCAGTATGAACGGGTACAGAAGGACCCCACCCCCCAAATTGCCACCAAATCCAACAAACTTATCGATAAACTTCACAAGGACTCTTACATCGATGACAACACACACAGGTGGGCCAGATTAGATCCTGGCAATGTTAGATCTCATTTGTTCTATCATTTACCTAAAATACATAAAAGTGTCTCCAAACCCCCTGGTCGTCCCATAGTTTCTAGTGTAGGTGGACCCACAGAGACGTTGTCAAGATTAGTGGACTATTGGCTTAAGGATTACGTCACCAGATTGCCTAGCTATGTACAGGACACAACACACTTGTTGAATGTTGTCAAGGAGTGGAACACGAAGTTGGGCCCCTTTCCCCCTGGCACTATGCTAGTAACTGTGGATGTCGTTAGTCTCTATACTAGCATTCCCCATGAAGCCATGGAAAAAGCTATTGTCCATTTTCTCACTCTTGTTGCCAATGATAAAGTCCCCCCAACAGATATCATTTTGGAAATCACCCGACACGTTCTGAAAAACAATTACTTTAATTTTGATGGCACTACTTACCTCCAGAAATCTGGCACAGCCATGGGGACCCCTATGGCCCCCACAGTGGCCAATCTGTTTATGGGATGGCTGGAGGGTAGACTACTAGAAATTAGTCCCATCCATATAGATCTGGAAAATTGGAAGAGATTCATTGATGATATCATAATTCTATGGACGGGAAGTCAATCTGACCTTGATCAGTTCATTAGCTTCATAAACTCATTCCATCCTACTATAAAATTCACAGTCTCGAGCTCATCGGTCCGCATCTCGTACTTGGATATCATGCTAAGACTCGAAAACGGTTTTATCGAAACCGATCTTTATACCAAAGAAACCGACAGCAACGCTTACTTACATTTTAGATCATGCCATCCGCATCATTCCATCAAAAATGTTCCCTTTAGCCAGTTCTTGCGCTTACGCCGGCTCTGCTCCAAATTTGAAGACTTTACCGCTAACTGCACCAACATGATAGACCACTTTCAGAAGCGAGGCTACCCCCTTCCCCTCCTTTTGGAAGCCAAAGATAAAGCCGAAAAAGTCACCAGATCCTCAACACTCAGCTACAAGACTAAGCCTGACACTAGCCGCGTACCGGTAGTCATCACCCACAATCCAAAAAATCCCCCTTTGAAAAGATGGCTCAAAGAGAAACTACCAGTTTTGCACACTAGTACTAAAATGCAGAAAGCGATGCCCATAGAGCCAATAGTCGGTGAAAGAAACTGCAAATCTCTGAAGAATATGTTAATGCCTTCGGCCTTGCCCCCTCACTTAGCCAGTAATGCAGCATCAGGCAACTACAAATGCACAAAAAAATGCATTGTCTGCTCAGAGCACTTACAAGAAACGAACCATTTTAGCAGTGCTAGAACAGACGAGACATTTACTATCAGGGAAAGATACAACTGTGAGAGCACCAATATCATATACCTTCTATTCTGTGACCACTGCCAGTACTCGCAGTATGTAGGAGAGACGAAAAATTCTCTTAAGAAAAGGTTTTACTTGCACAGATCCAACATAAAAAAGAATACAGGTACCCTGGTAGCTAGACATTTTAACTCCCCAGGCCACTCTTTGAGCAACCTAAAATGTGTAGTAATAGAGAGGGTTTTCAATCTGAATCTCCAGTCTAGGCTTCAAAGGGAACAGTTCTGTATCACCAAACTAAAAACCCTGTCCCCCCATGGCCTGAATAGTCTGGAACACGATTTCTAAACTGTAATGGTCACTGCTTCAGGTGTTGAGGGGGCTTAGCTGACACTTTGCTCTCCACCAGAATCGTAGGTCTTGTTAAGGCTTAAACTTAATATTATCCCTTTCAGACATTTTTTGTGTAAAGGTTTAGTGATAAATGTCTTGGATGTTCTACATTTTGATCGGGCCTGTTATTGAGAAGTACTAAGCGTTCACGTTGGTGGTTTATGTGAAGATTCAAATGTCCTCTCATTTGACCAATTTTTAGACATGATTGTGGACGTTTGCTGCTGGGCAACAGTCTCTAAATGGTTAAAGTGTATGACTGTGCGTGGGGGCATGTGCGCACGCGCTCTTACGCGTGTGTGAGAGCGCGCGTGTGTACATGCATGCAGGCGCGCCTGCACTCGTGTGTGGTGTGTGTATATTTGTGTGTGTGTGAGTTTCTCTGTGTGTTCGTATGTGTGTGTGTGTACACATGTGTGTGCACATGAGCGCGTGTGCGTGTGTGCATGTGGATGTGGATGCGCACCTGGAAGTGGGAGTGGGAAAGTCAGTAAGCTAATTCTTATTCCCTTTTTTGTCCCCCTCTCTCTCTCTCTGTCTCTCTCTGTCTCTCTGTCTCTCTGTCTCTCTGTCTCTCTCTCTCTCTCTCTCTCTCTCTCTCTCTCTCTCTCTCTCTCTCTCTCTCTCTCTCTCTCTCTCTCTCTCTCTCTCTCTCTCAAAAGACCCCCAGGTAATTACAATAAACAATTGTCCTTGTCCGTGCCTCTCTATCTCTCTCTCCCCCATTCTCATGGGCATAGGGCCTTTACATTACAAAACGTTCTGTTCAGTTTTCAGTGTTCTCTCCCCCCCCCTCTCTCTCTCTCTCTCTCTCTCTCTCTCTCTCTCTCTCTCTCTCTCTCTCTCTCTCTCTCTCTCTCTCTCTCTCTCTCTCTCTCTCTCTCTCTCTCTCGGTGTCTCTGTCCCTCCCGTTTCTTCCACCCTGTTTCTCCTTCCTTAATTCTCGTTTTCTTGTTTTGGTTTCCCCCCCCCCCCTTTTCCTTCTTCTTGTTACCTCCCTTTAAATATCCCTCTATCTCTTCACCCTCTCACTCCTCTCTATCTTCGCGTCTGTCTTCTTCTGCTTCCTCATCCTCACCTTCCTCCTCCTTCTCCCCCTACAACAACCCCCCCCCCCTCTCTCTCCCTCTCTTTCGTGTGTAGACCTATGTGCACGCGCGCGTGTGTGTGATGTGGTGCTTCACTATAACAATAAAACCTAAGTGAGGTGATGTACGTGCTGTACTTACCACATCATGTACAGCCAGGTTGGAGACTGCTACTTTAATTTTTATGACTTTCTATGCATTTTTATTTGTAAACTTGTTTTAATATGAGTAGTATACATGGTGGGGGTTCTAGCGCAGCAAAAACGGGCACCACCCCTTAGGGCCCTCCCCACCCTCCTGGAGGGCCCCCAACCCAATCGCGATCAAACCTGCTTCGACGTACATGCACAATTGCCCCAAAAAGTTGTGTAGGCTGGGGCGTTCTGACCTACACACACAATTGCCCCAATTATTTATGTACGTGGAGACGCCCCGTCCTACATGCACAATTGCCCCAAAAAGTTGTGTACGCGGGGGCGCTTCGGCCTACAGAAACGCAAAAGTGCTGAGAGCAGTAAGGAACAGCCCCCACCCTCGCTGGCCCGGGCTCTCGATTTAGATATATTCATCGCGGTTGGTATACCCGAGGTATTTGAGTTGCAACATGAAGGGTCATAACCTGTGTGCTTGGTTGAAAGTGGGTGAGGTGGAGATCTGTGGCAAAAGGTGTTGCCAGAAGTATTGTAAGGTTCATTTGGCAAAAATTCGCAAATTCCAAAAAATACCGGTGTCTTGCAGATCTTGTGGAAAAGGTGTTCAAAGTGACATAGAGCTTTGCCGGGCCTGTGGTTGGGATAAGATTAGGCATAGGCATATAGCCTTAGAGAGGAAGGCGAAACAGCAATTCTTGTTGGTCTTGGACGAGCTCTGTGTAGTTCGTACCCCCATTTAAAGAAAGGTGGTGTATATTATATACCCATCCAGCGACATGGCTACTATGGTTGACTACATTGACCAGCTGCTCGCAGATATGGAAGCACCCGAGCCTCTCCGGGGGGTTGTTCAAAACATCCTGGACGAGCCCATCCCTGAGGAAGTAAGAAGACGCCTGCTGAAGCCCTTACTGCCTGGAAAATATCGACCTTCCCCTCTACCTCGTAAAGCCAAGGAGAGGAAAAGGAAGGCCATTCTGAAGGAGTTTGACCATGCACCTCCTCAGAAGACTATCCGAACAATCCAGGACTATCAGAAAGAGATCCTGGAAGTGTTCCAAGAAGAAGAGAAGAGAAGAAGAAGAAAGAAGAAGAAAGATGAGCTGGCCTTCCATCGTACCCCCTGGGTGATTGGGAAGTACTTACGTGGTTGGCAAATGGATGTGCCTGTTGCTCTGCAACACCATCCCCTCGGTGCAGATCCAAAAGCTTTCTTGGACGGTGTGCGCCCTCAGATCCACCAAAAGCTCGAAGAAGAGATCAAGGCTCTGAATGGCGTGAAGTTTCAGCTGGCTCTCAAGGTTGAGCTTCGGAAGGACAACCCAGACGGCAGCGAGGAGTACACAGACCCTGTGCTCCGCCACAAGCAGGAGGCCCTTCTTCAACCCACCGAGATCGGCGAGGCACTGGACAAGGCCTTCCCCCATATCCAGGAGACGCTCGAGAAATGGACGCAGAGAGGCTCAGGCTGGGTTGACATTGCCCGCTACCAACCTCTCCGAGGTGGTTCCTACATCCCACTGCCAGCCGTGGTGAAGAACAAGAAGGCGGTCATCAACGTGAAAAACAAGGATGATCACTGTCTCAGATGGGCCCTCCGGTCTGCCCTGTTCCCAGCAGCCAAAGACCCTCAGAGGCCTACCAAGTACTCCACACAAGACGACCTCGATTTCACAGGCATTGATGCCCCCACACCTGTCTCCCAGGTCCAGAAGGTTGAAAAACAGAACAACCTAGCATTGAATGTCTTCGGCTGGGACAAGGGTGTTATTATCCACCACCTCAGCAAACAACCCCAAGACATGCGCCGGATTAACTTGCTGCTGATTGAGAAGGTGGGAAGGTTTCACTACACCTGGATCAAGGACCTCAACCGCCTCCTGTATGACCAGAGCAAGCACCGCGAGCGAAAAAACTTCTGCGAGCGCTGCCTTCACGGCTACACCAGAGAAGACCTGCTGGAAGCCCACAAGCCCGAGTGCCGCGGGATCGGACAAACTGCTGTCCGGGTGGAGATGCCGGAGGAGGGTAAGAACAAGCTGGCCTTCCAGAATCACCACAAACAGCTGCCAGCCCCTTACATCATCTACGCAGACTTTGAGGCTCTCACCACTAAGGTCGAGGGCCCCGAGCTGGACCCCGCAAAAAGCAACACCCAGAAGACAAAGCACCACGAAGCCTGCAGTTACTGCTACGTTGTTGTCAGGTGTGACGGGCGGAACGAGCCCCCCGTGGGGTATAGAGGGCTTAACGCGGCAGAGCACTTCCTCCAAGCACTCCAGGAAGAGGAGCGCAAAATCAAGGTGGTGCTGACCAACCCCAAGGCCATGCGATTGACTCCAGAGGACTGGCAGGCCTACAACACTGCTACAAACTGCCACGTGTGCGAAAAGCCTCTTGAGGGTGATAGTGTCCGCGACCACTGCCACATCACGGGAAAATACAGAGGGGCAGCCCACAATGCCTGCAACCTCAAGCTGCAGTTGAACCCCAAAACCACACCCATACCGGTGGTCTTCCACAACCTGCGGGGCTATGACTCACATCTTCTGATGCAAGCCATCTCGAAGGTGGAAGGCCGCATCTCATGCATTCCCAACAACACAGAGAAGTATATATCCTTCTCCCTCGGACAGCTCCGTTTCATTGACAGTGCCCAGTTCCTGCTGGCCTCCCTCGACAAGCTGGTGACAGCCAACCAGCCTGAGGTATTTCAAATCACGGCTCGCTACGAGCCAAATCAGCAGCGACGTGAGCTGCTACTGCGGAAGGGGGTATACCGCTACGAGTACATGGACTCCTGGGAGCACTTCGACGAGCGCAAGCTCCCGCCAAAAGAGGCCTTCTACAGCAAGCTCTCGGATGAACAGATAACAGAGGGTGACTACACCCATGCCCGAAAGGTCTGGGAGGCTGTTGGCTGCCGCAACCTGGGTGACTACTGTGACCTCTACTGTCGCACAGACGTCCTCCTACTCGCTGACGTCTTTGAGACTTTCCGGAAGACCTGCTTGAGCCAGTACGGACTGGATCCTGCCCACTACTACACCAGCCCCGGCCTCTCCTGGGACGCCTTACTCAAGAAAACAGGGGTCGAGCTGGAGCTGCTCACAGACTACGACCAGCATCTCTTCATTGAGAAAGGATTGCGCGGCGGTATCTCGATGGTTTCAAAGCGCCACGCAAAGGCCAACAACCCCCTGGTCGAGGGGTACGACCCTTCCAGGCCAAAGAGTCACATCCTCTACCTGGATGCCAACAACCTCTACGGCTGGGCCATGAGCCAGCCGCTGCCTACAGGAGGCTTCCAGTGGGTAGAGGACTGCGACCGGCTCGCAGAGACCATAGCCGACCATCCGTCTGACAGCTCAGAAGGCTACATCCTTGAGGTGGACCTCGAATACCCGGAGGAACTCCATGTAGCGCACAATGCCTATCCGCTAGCCCCGGAGCGCATGGTGATTCAAAAAGAGTGGATGTCGGAGTACCAGCACAATCTCCTTGGCGTTGGGGTGGCGCCTACCGAGGTTGAGAAGCTGGTACCTAACCTCCGCAACAAGGAACGCTATGTGCTTCACTACCGCAACCTGCAACTTTACCTATCGCTGGGCATGCGTCTCACGAAGATTCACCGGGCCCTTTGCTTTGAGCAGAGCCCTTGGATGGAGCCGTACATAAGGATGAACACTGAGCTCCGGAAGAAAGCCACGAGCGACTTTGAGAAGGACCTGTACAAGCTCATGAACAACTCTGTCTTTGGCAAGACAATGGAGAACCTCCGGAAGAGGGTCAATGTCAAGCTTGTGCGTGCAGACGAGGAGGACAAACTGAGGCACCTGATAGCCAGCCCGGCCTTTGCATGAGCTAACATCTTTGATGATGACCTTGCAGCGATTCAGATGCACAAGAGCCGCCTGGTTCTCAATCGCCCGGTGTATGTGGGGATGAGCATCCTGGACCTCTCCAAGGTCATCATGTACGACTTCTACTACAACCAGATGAAGGCTCAGTATGGCGACCGCTGCCAGTTGCTCTACACTGACACTGACAGCCTGCTCCTCGAGATCCAGACGGAGGATGTGTACCAGGACATGGCCAAGCATGCAGTCCTCTATGACACATCTGACTATCCTAAGGACCATCCACTGCACAGCATGGTCAACAAGAAGGTTCTGGGGAAGATGAAGGACGAGTGTGCTGGACGTCCAATAGCTGAATACGTCGGCCTGCGGCCAAAGATGTACTCCATCCTCGGAGCTGACGGGAAAAACATCAAGAAGGCTAAGGGTGTGAATAAGAATGTTGTGAAAAAGCACATTAGGCACGAGCAGTATAAAGAGGCCCTCTTCGAAAAGCATACCTTCCGCCACGGTATGGACGTGCTGCGGTCTGAGCGCCACCGCATCTACGGTCAGCACCTGAACAAGGTCTCGCTGTCACCCTTTGACAGCAAGCGTTGGATCGCAGAAGACGGAGTGGACACCCTAGCCTATGGTCATAAAGATGCCATCCCCAATGGTGTGGCTGAAATGAACGCCTATATCGAAGAGATTCTAACGTAGAACCCCATCCGGCGGCAGCCGAGTGTCAGGGGGCACAACAAGCAGCTCCTCGCGAACAAAGCCTCGAGGTGGGCCATCCAGCAGATAGTAGAGCACGGGCTCCCCGGTCTTGGTGACTGAGCGCCCGAGCCGGTACACCTTGAGGGACCACACAGGGTCAGTCGCACAGCGGCGACCACCCTCCAACTCGCCAGGCAGGTAAAGGTAGCGAACGCTGGCCCCAGAAGGGGGCTTTTGCTCGTGTAGGCCGACTGGACGGGATGCAGGAGCAGAGGGCTTTTGTGCCACAGTTTTAGCCTTAATGGCCTCAGAAGGCCGCTTGCCTGTGAGCCGCGTCACTTCTCCATTCAAGGCAGCAATGACCGCAGGTAAACGAGCTACCCACTCAGAAGACCGCCCAGACGGGAGCCGCATCTCCTGTGCATACTGGTGCCCAAACAGGCGTTCTGCCAGGGTGCGATTAAAACGTTCTACAATTCCCTGGTCATGATGGACATCGACACGACCACGTTTGACAGATACGCCATGGTTTGCTAGCAGCTGGTTGACTGCGCCCATAAACTCACGCCCGGGGTCGACTTGGAGGAGCTTTGGCCACCTGAGGGGGCTTCGCCTGTAGATGCGGGAGAGGGCATCGGCAACCTCTTTGGCCTCTTTTGTGGCCAGAGGCTTGGCCTCCTTGTAGCGCGAGGCCACATCAACCACCGTGAGAGCGTAGCGAAAGGTCTTCCACCCCACGTGGTCGTGCGGAAGGAAAAGGAGGTCAGCTTGATGGACCTCATTTGGCTCGCTGACATCAAACTTAGGTCTCGGAATGTGGCGGGGCGGTGGTAAATAAATCTGCCAGATGGCCTGTTTCTTTAGCCAGGCCTTGGCCTGATCTTCAGGAACCTTGGCAGCAGACGCCAGCTTTTTGATGGCTGTGAGCCCCTTCCAGTAGCCCCTTGGGCTGTAGTATAGGGCAGAGAGCTTACTAGTGGTTATACTACTGGTCATGGCTAGTAGCAAAGCTACTGATATATTCCAGAAAGTCGATCAATCTCCAACAGGCTTCAGCCACAGGCTCTGGCAGCTGTCCGGTTGTCGCCCGTAGGTTGGTCGGGCCCGCCAGCACCATATTAGCATAGCTAATTGCAAAACGCATAGCGGCTTTTTCATTCTGCCGCCAGAGATCGAGCATTCTTTGCGCGCTATCGATCATTTGGCAGGCTAGAGGACCGGGAATTTTGTGGCGGCGGGCGCAGTAGCCGACCTCTAGCATCCGGCAGTATAACTCTTCGGGGAGACCCATGACTATAAGACTATGTCTTACGTAGACAAAGAGAGGCATCGAAAAATAATTGGGGCTGATCATGATCTCTTTGAGATCTCGTAAGCCACCAGGCCTGTGGCTGCCATCCCAAGGACAACAAAGGCAATCTCGTGGTCTTTCTGGTCTTGACTAGGAACATAGAAATCAGAGAGCTGAGGCTCTGACTCCAGAGGACCAAGGTTTTTGTACTCTTGTGAGTATACACGTGAGTACTCTTGCATAGCAACACCAACATCTTGGAATGTCCGGACTGCATGGTTCTGGCGTTTGAGCTCTTCATTTATCCAGTCAAGACGTTCTATACATTTCTTGGACCATGCTGCTTGAGCAGCTTGGAGCTGTTCTACTGCTTTGTCATGACGTTTGCGTTCTTCATTTGCTTTTGAGGAATGTAGAAGGGAGAAGATGTAGTTTGATCCACTGAAGGCAAGGGCGTTTACAAGTGCACCGCCAACCATCATCGCAACTGAGGCCATAACACGAAATGTTGTGTATGCACAGCTATAAGTTATAACTGATGACTACTTCAATATGTCGGCAGGCACGATTCCCTGTTTCACGAGAATGTCTTTTGTTGCCATTGCCAGGCCAACATTGACCACCAACATGCTCATGTCATAGCCACTGGTGTCCAGTTTAGGGGTGTTCCCTTTCCAGAGCTTCTTGCCAATTTGGGCATAACCGATTGACAGAGCACTGACAAGTGCTGCATGATAAGCAGCGTTTATAAGGATTTTGCCATCGACAGAAGACATGACGACACGTCACTATTGCATATAGAACGGGTCTGCTCCTGTGTTCAATTGCTTAGCAGCAGTGGGTGGGGGCTTTTTGTCTGCAGGTGGTGGTGCGTGCTGCACATTGTTTCGATGCAGCAGGAGAAGGGCAAGACTGGCAACTCCGACACCACCAAGAATGTAGGGCATCCGGTCTCGTTCTGTTGGGTGAGATTGTGCCGGAGGCGCAGCAG
This sequence comes from Phymorhynchus buccinoides, assembly GCA_017654935.2. Lineage (NCBI taxonomy): Eukaryota > Metazoa > Mollusca > Gastropoda > Neogastropoda > Raphitomidae > Phymorhynchus > Phymorhynchus buccinoides. The sequence continues at coordinate 23,552,475 of CM065700.1, read as the reverse complement.
GGGCAGGTGGTGATGGCTCCGCCTCAGGGGGCTCACGGGCAGGCTGGAGAGCTGTTTTTGCTTCGCGCAGTTCCGCCAGAAGACGTTCTTGTTTGGCCTTCCTTGCAGCAGCACCCTTTCGCCCAGCCTCAACTTTCTGAGGGTCCTTCTGTCGCGGCTTGGTCACTCTCTCCGAAGTCGTCTCGCTCAGTGGTGGTTCCATCATTATTCGTCGACCCCGCTTTATGCTGAGGTGCGCACCTGTGTCCAAATTGACAATGCTTAACTGTGGTCAGCGCCGCTGTGACGGGGGCAAGGTACATGCCGTAGCGGTGGTACAGCTCACAAGTGGCGTTGCACAGGGCGTGTCCAACGAAGGGGTCTTCTTCGAGGTCAGCCACCAGTTTGGGCCTGTTTTCGGGTGGGATGGGTAGCAGGACACTTGCCGCGAGTGCGTAGAGGCGGAGAGCTGATTCGCCCAGTGTCTTCGTCATTGCCGCTCCAAGTCGTGCTTCGTACCGGGCGTAGAGCTGGTCGATGTGTTCGTCAGACATGGTGTCGATCTGGTCGACTGTGACAGTCCGCCCCTTTTCCATCAGAGAGTACTGTCGGGCTTGGCCGCCGGCAACCAAAGCGGCGAGTCTGACACGTTTATTCGTGTTTCTACTACTAGTAGTAGCGGCATCGCTGCAGGTAGTAGTACTACTAGGTGCTGCGTGATCTTGCGTCGATTCAAGCCGGTCGTCCTCCATGTTGCTTTGCAACAGCTGGTCGATGAGTTCGTCACAGTCCATCTCGCAACCGAAAGCAGTACGTATTGTGGCGATGAGATGCTTGATACGTTGCCAGAGTCTAATATATTCGTAGACGCCGAGCCCTAGGACTCCCAAAATTAAGATCTGACATCCAAGCAAAACTGCTTCCCACATGCTTATATATATATATATATACTACTACACCTAGGCAACCATATAAGCAGCCGGCTGATCAGTCTTCAGTAGAAGCTTTGCATGCTTAGTCTCAGCAAGCAGCTGCCGAACTGCATCTCGTTCCTGTTTGGAGGGAATCACGTCATTTTCTCGCAAGCAGTCTTCAAAGGAGTCGCGGTCTTTGCAGTGGAACAGAGCCACCCAGCGTGTCTGTTCTCTAAGGTCCTTGAGAACTGAGTTGTACTTCTGAGTGAGGATCCATACCGATTGGTCGGCATGGCGTCCACTGAAGGAGATCTCGGAGAGCATGTCTTTTTTCTTCGTGATTGCCTTGGACGCAGCACAGTCGTCGATGAGGTATAGCATCGGCTCCCCAGCAAACAGCTGGTAGAATGCTCGCAGGTAGTCATGAAGCCTCTCACCGGGGTCGACTATGAAAACTTCAGGGTCTTGCCAAACCCAGCGTCGTGACTGATAGGTCTTGTTGTATCTGACCGTGGGGCAGAGGATGACGATGTGCTGGAAGGTGCCACGGTACTCGCTTTCCAGGAGATCCAAGATGAACCTGGTTTTACCACAATTCGTCTGCCCACATATTATGGCAGAGTGATGGTCTTTTGGGAGCAGATGGGAGTCGATAGCAGACCGTAACATGACTTGGTCATGGTTAGTATATAGCTCCTTTGTACCGGGCATCTTCGATATTGAGTTGTGCATCCATGATGACAAAGAGGTAGACGTTCAATAGGCCTGCTGCTTCGGCTTTTTTGGTGATCTGGATGGTCACCCCTTCACTGGCATTTTCCACCCTCCGGCCTGTTCCATGCAGCTGATCATCATCTGTACACCGCAGGTCCAGCCACAGGGCGTATTTGGTGGTCAGGAACTCTCCCAGGGAGACGTTGGCTAGTGCCAGGTCTTTTGCCACCACAGCCACCTCGGGGTGGCGCTTGCTTCCTGAGGCAAAGAACTTTCTGGCCTCGTCCCACTGCTGGTAGGCCCGCAGCCCTTGGCTGTACAGCTGGTTGGGCACACCCTCGATGGTGACCTCCACTTTACTGATCTTGGGGTTGTAGAAGGCCTCAGTTTCACGGGCGAATTCTGCACCGCTTGTGGCAGGGTCCTCAAACAGCATAAGGAGGCCTTTCATGCTCCTTGTTGGAACGTTCAGGTTGATGTTCCACAGGGTGTCTGACTTGTCCTTGGTGATTTTTCTGTGCCGGAGAACACGCTCATACAGGATGGCAAGGCGTCCAGAATACTGGGTGCGGATCATGCGAGCCAGTTCAGGCTGTGTCACCATGTCGTATTCCAGACAGACGTTGTCAATGGTGTATGACGCACCATCAGCAGGGCTTGAGGACTTTAAGACTTGTGAGTAGTCATTGAATGTCAGTTCATACTCCAGGCGGTCTCCCAGGGCGCTTTGGTAGAAAGGCATGTGACTCTCCAGAAGCTCGAAATCGAGAGGCACATAGAAGCGGCTGCCATAGGCATCAGCAATGGCCTTGTCTTCTGCCTGTGAATCATCACCATCCCCAGCACCGACCCGCAGTTTTGTTGTGTTTTGCTCGTCAGAAGTGTCGAGACCCTGGTAGTGGGCATTCTGCCGCTCTTGGGCCGTTTTCCACAGGTCACTGTAGCAGTAGTACGTGTCAGAGTCATCGATGGACATGACCTCGTTTCCACTGATCTTGATCGAAGTCTTCTTCACCACAGCCCGGCCAAGGTTTTGAACCACAGTCCTGTTAGCATCGCTGGAGTTCAGAGAGATGACAAACGCCAGGCGTGCAGTGCCTGGCACCACAACGTCATGAGGCCCAAGGTTTGGGAAGTGAACCAGCAGCTGTTGGTTCTGGTCAATGGTGCTGGGGTTGTTGGTGATTACGACTGACTGTCGAATACCTTTGACACCAAGCGGGTCTCGCAGTCTGCGATATGGGTTGAGTTTTCGTCCGAATTGGCTGGCTGCCATTATTGTGGTCGCTGTATGTTCTGAAGGAACAGCAACAAGCTATATATAGCAAAGTTATAGTCAACAACAATGGCACTATAGCGAAGCTTTAGCGAAGCTATAAGGTCTATTGAAGCGTGTGACCCATTCGTTTAATAGGCACGAGCTGTATTACGAAAGTCAGAATAATGGCTGACCTTGGTCTATTTGATGACCTATTCGATGACGATGGTGTTAATGTTCCAGAGGCAGATGACGATGATGTTGGTGTTGTTTACAACACTAACATTGACAATGACAATGACATAATGTCATCAATTCCATCACATGCAACACCGTTGGTGTTGCAACAACCGTTTGCAACACCCGTTGCAACAAGAGCTCCTGCAGTCAGCGGTTGATGACTATTACAATGCTCTGGCCAGAAAGGGTCAAACACCTGTGCTTAGTAGGGACCCCTCAAAGTTTCAGCTTGTTGGTGGGCAGCTCCGACTGAAGGCCTATCCTAGTCTGGGCCTAACAAATAGTCGTACCAGTGAACCGCTTTCTCTTGCCACAGTTGCAGGCCGGCCTGGTGGTGGAAAAGCCATCAGAGAAGAGCTGGGCTTTGTTGATTGGTCACGAGCGCGAAATGTGCTGCCTCAACAAGCAATCAAAGCCCTCCAAACTGCTAGCAGTGAACTGGAAGGGGCGGCTGCTGCCATAGCAAAGCCACTTGAGCTCCAAGACCTCGGGGCTGTTGCTCAGCATGCCAAAGATGCCTCAGATGTTGCTGAGCATGTGCTCACGGCCTTCCAGAAAATGGAGTCAACATTGACAGGTGCCGAGATAGACGAGATCCTTGGAACCCTCCATGATTCACCCCTCAATCTCCGAGAACTGCGGGGCCTGGATAAAGCAATGCAGACTGTCAGAGGTGAGCTTACCAACAACTTAGCAAAACTGTCTGAAATTGACAGTCATATCGCTCTTGAGAAGCGAAAGTTGGACACAGAAGGTGTTGATGAATTTAGCAGGCGCCGTGTTGCTGAGCGGCTGCGAAATCTGGAAGATGAACGTGCTGCTCGCCTTGAAGCGGCATCAGCAAATAAAGAAGCTCTTCGTTCCCAAATCAATCGCATCAGGGAGACAATTGGCCGACTCCTCCATGAGAATACAACGCTTGCAGAGCGTGTCCGCACTCTCTTCCATGAGCAAGGCATCACAATAGCGTCAATTCTCACAGCAATCGGAATGGCCATCTCAACCCTGGTGCTGGCCCTGACTGGGGGTGGAGGAGGCAGTGCATCAACACCTGGTGGTACGCCAACACCACCGACAGATAAAGTCGGACTCAAGGAGTGGGTAAAAAAACACCTACAAAACCTTGGGCGTGCCCTGGCCAAACTGGCTGGTAAGGCGGCTGCTGCACTCCCAGGCATCATTGGTTCCATAGTCTCTTGGCTCCTCTCCCTCCTCGCAAAAACAGCCGGCTGGCTGGCTGAAAACCTGTGGGCCATAGTTTTAGCTGTTGGAGGACTTCTTCTGGTGGCTGCCCGTGACCACTTGTCGCGCAGCAACAATCGAAAGTGACGTTGATGTTACTGATGTAACATCATCACAACTGCCAAATCAGAAATAGACCGACTGCTATCCCACCAATAACCAGAGCTGTTTTTTCTTCCTCATGTTGATGGGCTGTCGCAGTCAGTGGGGGCTGATGGTGTGTTGATGTGTCGTCGGGCACGGGAGCAGGAGCAGCGGTGTTTGACTGCAAGCCAGCAGCAGCGAGGTTACTAGGAACACTGGTAGAGTTGATATTGGCATTCAATCCCATCTTTTCGGAGGCTGTTGCAACAAGTATCAGGTTGTTGTAGCCGACTACTTGGCCCATCCTCAGGATCATGTTGGAGGGGCTCATGTACAGTCCTACTCCATACATGAAATCAACCACACTCTGTGCTTTTTGCAGAACATTTTCGTAGCGTGCGATAGAGCTGGGCAGATCAACAGGAGACGCAATGCTGTCTTCCAGGAGAACAAGCCATTGTTTCTGCGCATCAAAGCCCCGTGAGCCATCTGTGATGGGTGTCTTGGTCTGAGCCTGTGCTCCCAGCAGGCACCATACATAGGTCCTGATAGATTCGTTCAGTCGCTCTACACCAGGCTGGGTGAAGCCTTTGGATGTGTCCAAGATAAACGTAGTCCAAGCCTGGGGGTGCTGCTGCTCTGCCGACCCGAGGTGGATGGCTGAATTTGGGGAGAAGCTTGTATGGCCAGGCCACCAGTCATAGTTGTATCTGCGGTGGGTGTAGGGATAGAAGAGGGTCCCTAGCCCATGGTTTTTGTCAGAGTTTTGCCTCCAGGCTGTACTGCTGGAGACTCCAAACTCATTGCAGATGCGCTCAAAGGCTCTTTTATCATACGGGTTGTCAAACGCATGGAATGCCTTGTCTGTGGGAAGGGGAACACCGAGCTCAGTAAGGATCCGGCAGGTCTGGAAGTAAACATGGAAGTTATAGACAGATTTCATAAGAGGATCGGGGTGGTTTAGATGGTTAGCGTAGGAGACACCACAGCCAGTAGTCACACACCAGACTGCGAAGTTCACCTGATTCTGATAGAACTGGTGGGGGTTTGAGAACCACTGCTGAGCCACTGCATTACTGCGTACAGGGGGAAGTTTGTAACCTTTGAACATGTCAGGGACTGCTACATCAAAGCTCTCCCCATGGACGTTGATTGTTACATACAACCTATGGAATGAAAGGCTCTTCTTTTCATTACAACATGGGCCAGTTGAATATTTCGCATCAGCATTGTATTTGAACGGATCCAAGGTTACAGCATCGCTATGCACATTACCCTAACTGATGTTCAAAAAGGCGGGCCTGTGGGCCTCCCTAGATGTATCGAAAACATAGACAGCAGATTCTTGATTGCTCTCTGTGAACTTACATACTATCCTCGCTGGTACAACATCAGTAGTGCCCTAGAAAACCACCTGTTTGAAGTTGATGGCAAGCACGTCACTATACCCGATGGCTATTATAATGTGTGTGAGCTGGACGAGCATTTCTTCCAACCATATGGGGCATCTTTGAGTCTGTACGCACCTACAGGGCATCTTGAAATCTCCTCTTCAGAGAAGTCCATTTCGCTTTCAGAGGGGTTGAGGGAGACTTTAGGGTTTGCAGTTCCAGACGTGGCATCAGGCGAGGTTCTCCTTGCAACGAGCCTTCCTAAACTGGCAATCCACCGTGAGTTATTTGTTCACCTGAAGGAACTATCCACTTCAGACAACTTCCTCAATGATAAGCCAAGTACACTGTTGCGTTCTGTGGCCGTGGAAAACGAAAAGTGTGGCAGTGGCCGAACAGTCTCCTTCCCCACCCGGCTGTACAAAAGACTGGCAGCAGGTGTCATCCCGCAGGTGACTGTTCAGGTTTTAGACAGTAATGGAAAGATGCTATCTGTTGATTACGTGAGCGTAGTTCTACATCTTGTTCCGTGTGGTACACATTTGCCAGAATAATGGTTGATGCAGGTGGACCTGGGACCCACAGTGTTAAAGCCTGTGCAACAACTGCGCTTTCTGACCTTGGAGACACAGAAGGCTTTGGACAGTCTGGAAGAGAAAACACGCTGTATGTCTTCCAGCTGACTGGAGGGGTTTATAAGCGGGTTGAGCTCCCCCCTGCACCCCCTGAGCCTGGCCCTCTGAATTTTGGGGACCTGAATGATGTAACCATACAAAACGTGGTTGCCAATCGCCATTACCATCTGCTGTACACTGGTCAGGGTTGGAGGCCGTTCACAGATTTGATCACAGCTATGGGCGGCTGGCATCTTGAAATCAAGCCTGCCCCGCCCTACATTCATCTGGGGAGGAACATTACCGTCAGAAAGATCCAAAACAAGGGTCAGCTCTTGGCGGCCTATATCCCAGGACGGAGAAAAAACGTTACTATTGAGGAGACAGAGCATGGCTATGTAATACGGGGTGAAAAATCTGCCACCCTGAAACTCGCTAGCGCATTCAAGTTCACCCTTGCGCCAAGCTCCACTGTCGTGTTTGAAGTGATTCTCGTGGGCACAACTGATGACTTTGTCCCACTCGTTCAAGGATTGAAACTGAAATGGGCTGGGAATCTTGCTAACAAACTCCTGTACATCTCTGTCCGCATCCCTCGAGGAGGAGAAGAAGAGCCCATAGTTCGTTTGAGCCAACAGGGAGTTCAAAAAGAGGTTGACATCAACCGATTCGCTCTCAACACGATGTACCTTAGCAAATATAAACTATGGCGCCTTTACTACAGCATTCATGGTCTCTCTACTTCCTATTTAGATACGCTGGCCTTTAATCCATTGCCATAATGAGTCTTTACCCAGAAATTCCTGCTGCTGATGTTCTGAAGGAACAACATGTGCCGTAGGCACAACAGGAACAAGAGCCAGCACTAACAGCGGGTCAACATAGGCTACAGCAAATAGCGGAGCTAAAACTCTGGCTTGAAAAGGAGAGAGACTTCCGAGCTTCCTTGTACAAGAAATACCACAGGGGGGTAAACATCATTGATGGCATTGACACTGCACTGATAACAGCCAGCTTGGGTTTGGGTGGGGCGGGGTTAGGCCTGTTGTCCACCATTATAGCTGCTCCCATTGTTGTTGGAATGGAGGCAGCCGCAGTGGTCTGTGGACTATCTGGGGTGGCATGCAAGTGGGTTTCTCGCCGATTACAAGCCAAAGCCAAAAAACACGACGAGATTCGAACCCTGGCTGAATCAAAGCTGAATACACTCTCAGACCACATTTCTACAGCCCTCCAAGATGACAAAGTGACAGATGAGGAATTCAGACTGATCTTGACAGAAATAGACAAGTACAACAAAATGAAGGCAGAAATTCGCTCCAAAAACAACAGAAAAGGAGCAATTTCTCAAGAGGAAAAAACCCAGCTGATCAGACAAGGAAGAGAGGAGGCCCTTCTTTCAATGCGACAAAGGCTAGCAGCCGACTTACAGTGACTTTCTCATGCATGCTGACTGTAGATAGTAATGTACTTCCTGGTTGACGTGTATGGGGGTTCCCCTAACGTATGACTGAGTTTTGTGTGTGTGTGTTACTTCGTAACTGTTGCACGCTGGCAAGAGTGGTGTCATCCACTTGCGCCCAGGCACGGAAACAGGATGTAAATTGTGATTGCAGTTGTTACACACACAGATGAGGAATTCAGACTGATCTTGGCAAAAATAGACAAGTACAACAAAATGAAGGTACAAATTCTCTCCAAAAACAATAGAAAAGGAGTAATTTCTCAAGAGGAAAAAACCCAGCTGATCAAACAAGGAAGAGAAGAGCCTCTTCTCTCAATGCGACAAAAAATAGCAGCCGACTTGCAGTGAGTTTCAGCTGTATGCTAACCATAGATGGGGCATAACTTCAGGGTGACTAAAGCCTATTTGCAGAGTTTAGCCCCTTCCACGCCAACCAGGATGTAAATAACTGTTCTCTTCACTGTTGCAGTGCGGGCTGTCGTTAAATTGCCTGACTGTTTTTATTCGTTAACAAAACTAGGTCAAGTTGTCAACTCAAGGCCGTCTTGTCAGTGGAAGGTCAACTTGTCAGCTCCAAACTTTTTGGTCAGCACATAAACAAGCTGACAGTTTTGGGCGGAAGTTGCACGTGGTTGGCTATATTTAGACATCTTCGTCATGCAGTCAGACCACTTATGAGCCACTTGAGTCAAGCCTTCTTTGCTGTTCTATGCACGCTGATGAGCCCTGACAGGGCGAAATGGTCAAAGGTACGTGTTCTCTTGCTTTGCCTTTTTCCATGTTTCCAGTTCTTCCAGGAAGTCCAAGGCAGCCTTTTTCAGCTCCTTGTCTTTCTGGCCGCCATCTTTTTGCATCAGCTCAATCCATTTCTCGACCACTTCCACTGCTTTCTTTTTCCCTGAAGTCATTGCAATGTAACGAAGGGTTCCAATGATCGCCATCGCTTTCCCCAGCCCCATCGAATCTGGTTTGGATGTCTCCATAGTTGCGTGTTGCTGCGCAGTAACTGTGCCTCAGGTATAGCCTTGCAACAGGTATATCAGCAATACTCACTGCATCAAAAAAGATACCCATTGCATCTAAATGGAGAGCCCGAACATCAGCAAAGCTGCTGGAGGGTGGGGGGCTGTCCATGGGCTGTCCTGGGGCAATTGTGTGTGTAGGTCAGAACGAGGGGTGGTCCAGAACCAGCCCGGGCCAGCGAGGGTGAGGGCTGTTCCTTACTGCTCTCAGCACTTTTGCGTTTCTGTAGGCCGAAGCGCCCCCGCGTACACAACTTTTTGGGGCAATTGTGTGTGTAGGTCAGAACGCCCCAGCCTACACAACTTTTTGGGGCAATTGTGCATGTACGTCGAAGCAGGTTTGATCGCGATTGGGTTGGGGGCCCTCCAGGAGGGTGGGAGGGCCCCCTAAGGGGTGGTGCCTGTTTTTGCTGCGCTAGAACCCCCACCATGTATACTACTATATGATTTATATACGAAACTTTGTTTTGATGTAGTAGTTATTTTCTTATTCTCGTTGCTTATTTACTTATTTGGTTAAAGTCCACTGTCAGATACAGGTGAATTGAATGTTTACATTTAGGGAAAAAAAAGTTAATTCTTCACGTGAATTCAAAACTAGAAATGGGAGAGGTTAGCAATAAGAAATAGGTTAAGGTGAGTGGAGTTAACCCGTTAAAAATGTAGGGCAGGGATGTGAGATTAAGGGCACTGCGTGGGGAATGAAATCAAAATGATTATGTGAGTGAGTTTTAATCATTGTTGTTCACTACACCACTCCTGGCTCATTTTAAGAAAAGTGTCTCCCGAGGAAGATGTAATTAAACATCGAAATATTTGGAAAATCTGTTGTGTTTGTTTTTCTTTTTTCAATCTCCATTTGTGTGTCAATATATATACACTACTCACAAAAAGTTAAGGATCACTATGAGAAAACAGGTGCGCAATAAACTCCGTTCGCTCCTGTTATTTATTTCTCAGTCAAGCCAAATTGTTATGAATTCTTGTTCAGCTGTAAGTGGGCGATGTTGTGTTAGTGGAAACATTGCACGTGATTCTCTATTACTGAGCTGGGCAGCAAAAGAAAAAGCGGAAACTTGCGAAAAAGGACCTTGTTTTGGATCGTTCTGCATGAACACATTGCACAAGCCAGATGGAAAAACCATTATGCACGTGCAAGCACTGCTGTTTATGTGTGAGATGCTGTCTCTTGCTTGGCTTTATAAGAAGACATACCACCAGTATTAGGCCTGATTTGACAATGCCTCCACGACGAAAATTGAGCGAGTTGGATAGGGGACGAGCTGTTGCATGGTTCCAAGATGGTGTTCCCAAGCGAGAAGTGGCCAGGCGACTTCAGGTGTCCATCTCGGTCATTGTCAGACTGATTCAACGCTTCACAGCCACTGGGAGGGTCCATGAAAGACGCAGATCTGGTCGACCGAAGAAGACAACTCCACGTGAAGATCGTCTCATTGAACGACAAGCCCTGCAGACAAGAACAGCCTCTTCCAGCATCATTCGAAGGCAGCTGAGGGTGGCTACTAACATCAACATCAGCCAGCAGACCATACGGAACCGCCTTCATGGGTTTAACCTCCGTTCTCGTCGCCCAGCTGTACGGCCACGCTTAACTCCAGCCCATAGGGCAGCACGCCGCGCCTTCTGCAGACGTCACGTGAGGTGGACACGTCAGCAATGGTCCCAGGTCCTGTTCAGTGATGAATCACGCTTCACCCTGAACCACAACGACGGCCGACTGAGGGTCTGGAGGCGCCCAGGGGAACGCTTTATTGACGCCACTGTCCAAGAAAAGGTGGCCTTTGGTGGAGGTTCTGTAATGGTCTGGGGGGCCTTCAGCCTTCACCACAGAACACCCTTGTATCATGTACAGGGTAACCTGACTGGCCTCCGATACCGGGATGAGATCCTTCGACCGCTGGCTGTGCCTACACTGCAGCAGATGGGACCGCCGGCTGTCTACCAGGATGACAACGCTCGCCCCCACAGGGCAAGGGTGGTCAACGACTTCCTGCAGCAGTCTGGAGTCAACAGAATGGAGTGGCCAGCATGCAGTCCCGATCTCAACCCGATTGAGAATCTCTGGGATGAGCTGGATCGCAAAGTGAGGAGCAACCACCCCCCTCCCAGGGATGCCCAGCACTTCTACCAGATGCTGCAGGCTGAGTGGCAGGCGCTTCCACAGAGGATCTTCACCACCCTGGTCAACTCCATGAGGACTCGCTGCGTCGAGTGCCAGAACAGCCATGGCGGATACACGCATTACTGAACTTTTGGGAGCATCAGAATGCCCTGTCTTGTGATTTCAATGACTTTGGGAAATCAAATTTCGATACGTACCCACTTTGATCAAATGTACAGACCAAACGATTGCTCGAAATTGAAGGCAATTGTGTCTCGTTATCACTAAAGCATTGAATTAAATGTTGGCCAAAATTCAACGCATTGGCTTTCTTATTTGGAAAGTTATGAATTAGTTTGCAAGTGATCCTTAACTTTTTGTGGATATATATATATATATATATATACGTGTGCACATGTTTTTATTTTTTTAATTTTTTTTTTTTTTAAGCCGGAGATCAGAACTGTATGTTTCCTTTAGTGTAGGAAACTCATTTTTGGGAATCTTGTTTCCTACTTTCATTCACTTCCTCTCCTTTACATTGACCTTTGCGTGCATTATCTCTCTCTCTCTCTCTCTCTCTCTCTCTCTCTCTCTCTCTCTCTCTCTCTCTCTCTCTCTCGTGTGCTGGGAGGTCAGCCTGCGGTTATCCATCCTTCCCTGCTGTTTATTGGAGGCTGCCAAGAGGCAGCCTCCCTATTAGCGTCGGGCAGGGCATCACATGACTTTTTACTGTGGATGATCACGTGATCTTTTGGCCAGTTCTATAGTATGTGGAGGAGCACGCGACCTGCTGGGCGCATCAGAGTTGTCTTCCCTTTGTCATTGAAGTTGTCTTCCCTTTTTAATTGAGCGTGCGACTCTATATGTAATGTAAGTCCGTGGATCATTGGTGGATCATTGAGAACCTCATGAATATGCATCAGCCTAACAGACTGGTGACCAGAACATATTAACCTACAGAGTTAGGCTGTGACTGCGTCAATCTCTCTCTCTCTCTCTCTCTCTCTCTCTCTCTCTCTCTCTCTCTCTCTCTCTCTCTCTCTCTCTCTCTCTTTCTTTCTTTTTCTCTGCCTTGCACGGCTTCCAATTTTGTTTCCACATACTATCTCTTTTTGTCTCTGTCTTTTGCCCTGCCTTTTCCTGCCTCTCTCCCTGCTCTCTGTCTCTGTCTGTCTGTCTGCCTGTCTCTGTCTGTCTGATTGTCTCTCTCTCTCTCTCTCTCTCTCTCTCTCTCTCTCTCTCTCTCTCTCTCTCACACACACACACACACACAAAGCAAAACAAAAGCATGTTATTGCTTACTCTATTACCCTCTATAAATAAAATTCATTCAATTCAATTCAATTCTCTCTCTCTCTCTCTCTCTCTCTCTCTCTCTCTCTCTCTCTCTCTTAACTAGGCTAGGCTAGTAGGGCCTAGTGCGTGCGTGCTTCCACCACACTTTCTTCACTGGAGTTGCTGTCGTCTGCTAAATCTCATTATTCTCTCTCTCTCTCTCTCTGTGCGTAAGCAGTCTTGCTTTCACTGGAGTTTGTGTCGTCTGCTTAAACTTGCATGTCCAAAAAAATATTATGCATAGCATACGAATAGCATGCAAAAAAATTGCAGAATTTTGAAAGCCAAACGATTTTACATTAAAGTTGTGTATTATTATGCTTCTGCAAAGAGAATTATGAAGAAAACAAATTTTGTGTTGTAAGAACGAGGCGTGAATTGTATGATGATAATACCCTTGACAGGGCCTCATCCTCATTTTGTCATTTTTTTAAAAGTGTACAACCACCATTACTAAACCTTTGCAAAATCACAGAAGTGCATTGCTAAACTTTTGCAAAATCACAGCAAGTGCATTGTTAAAAATAAATAAAAGCTGCATTCATCATAAAAATGACAACAAAAATAATAAAAGGACTGCACACAACATTTTTACTCCTCGCCTTTTAGGCGGGAAAAACCTTTTCAGGGCCTCAAATGGCACACCGTTAAAGGGGCACTCTGACTTATGAGTTTTTGTAAGAAACACGCCGAGATCACCAGGAAAACACCCTTTACAGAGATTGCAACACTTACTTTGCTCTGGTTTTCTATAAGTCAAATCGGCAATTCCTCTTTGGCGGAGGAGCAGGAAGTCAAATGCTTTCACTCAAAGAGAAGGCGAGCGCTGTCTCTTTTCTGATGGCTGCTAAATCGTTTGCACGAAAGTTTTGCAATACAAGCATTAAAAAAAAAAAAATTAAGGTCAAGATGTGCCACCCCCCTGCATTTCTCGGTTAATTCCATTTTGCCGTTTTTGCCTTTCTTACTAAGCATAAAGCTGTATTTCATTAACCTTTTTTTTTAGCTAATAACCTTTTTGGAATACTAATCCTATCCCATAACCCTAGGCCATTATCTAATAGGACCCCCCCCCCCCCCATGTACTGCAGTGTACGGCGCCATTTGTCACAGTCGTGGTTGATTGCGTTTTTCCGTCTTGTAGGGTTGGGTGGGTGGTAAGGTTAAGCTTAGGGCTAGGGTTAGGGCTAGGGTTAGTATTCCAAAAAGGTTATTAGCTAAAAAGGTTCATAAAATACAGCTTTATGCTTGGTAAGAAAGGCAAAAACGGAAAATTGCAATTAACCGAGAAATGCAGGGGGGGGGGGCACATCTTTACCTTTACCCGTTTATCTAAAGGAGTTTTACTCACAACAAAAGAACCAGATCCATTTTGTTTGTTACTGCACTACAAAAAAAGAAAACGCTTCAACCACAATAAGTGAACTTCACCCACCCCATCCAAAATGGCTTTTCTCCAGTATCTCTGCCAAAGAGGAATCACGCTGTTTTTACAGTTTAATTTCTAGGAAACCAGAGCAAAGTGAGTTTTCTGATCCTTGAAAAGGCTGTCTTTCTGGTGATCTCGACATGTTTCTTGCAAAAACTCATCCGTCAGGGTCCACCTTTAAACATTCTTGCTACCCCCCCCCCCCCTCCCCCCTCCCCCGTTGCCAATCGCTAACTATACTAAGCTACTGTCGGCCACGCTCCACCCCACCCCTTCACTCCACCGATGATCGTGTCGTCTGCTTAAGCCTTTGCAAAATCACAGAAGTGCCTTGCCAAACTTGCTAAATCACAGCAAGTGCATTGTCAAAAAAAGATAAATTAAAAAATGCATTCATCATGATAATAACAAAAACAAAAGTAAAATGACTGCACACTTAACATTTTTATGTTTCGCCTTTTTGGCAGGAAAAACCTTTACAGGGCCTCAAAACAAAGCGAAATGTATCATGTCAAATGGATTTCATTTAGCAGACGATATTGTCTTGGGGGGGGGGGGGGGGGGGGGGGAGTATACTGTGAAGCAAAGCTGTTCGTTTTGCTATTACTCGGATATTAGAAACAACATTTTTTCTTTCTGTATTGCTTGGCATTGTAAATTCATCAAACCCTTTCTTTTGAAGAAATACTTACGGATGGATTTTACATTCTTCTATCCTCACGTTCATTTATCAGTTGACTATTCCTTGACCCCGCCCCCTTTCTTCTTCATCCGTGTGCATCACACGACCGTTGAGAGACTCATGAATATGCTTTAGCCTAGCAATCTGACCAAAAGCTATGGAAGCAGGGTAAGTCTCTATAGGCCTAGTACAAAGGTTAGCAGACGGACACAATCATTTGACAGTCAAAGATGAACATGAGCCAAGTTTGGTTCTTTTCAGTTTCATTCACACAACCGTAGGCTGAGCCTAACCATACTCTCGTTGTGTTTATGACTCTATCTCAAAAGTCAAAGTCTGGTTTCTTTCAGTTTCATGACAACAACCCTAGGCTGATCCTAGCCCTGTTCTCTTCAGACTCTCGATCTCAAAGTCTGATTCTTTTCAGGTTCATGACAACCCAAGGCTGATCCTAACCCTATCCTCATCGTGTTTATGATTCTCGATCTCAAAGTCTGGTTCTTTTCAGTTTAATGACAACAACTGTAGGCTGATCCTAACCCTATCCTCTTCGTACGACTCTCGATCTCGAAGTCTGTTTTTCTCCCAGTTTTATGACAATAACCCTAGGCTGATCCTGGCCCTATCCTATTCATTTGTATGGCTTTCAGTATCAAAGTCTGGTTCTTTACAGTTTCACAACTACCCTAGGCTGATCGTTACCATATCCTCTTCATGTTTATGACTCGATCTCAAAATCTGGTTTATTTCAGTTTCATGACAACATGTATAGGCTGATCCTAACCGTATCATATTCATGATTGCGACTCTCGATCTCAAAGTCTGGTTCTTTTTAGTTTCATGACAACTCTAAGCTGATCCTAACCCTATCCCCTACATTGTTTATGATTCTTAATCTCAAAGTCTGGTTCTTTTCAGTTTAATGACAACAACCCTAGGCTGATCCTAACCCTATCCTCTTCGTGTTTCGGTTCTCGATGTCAAAGTCTGGTTTCTTTTAGTTTCATGGCAATAACCCTAGGCTGATCCTAACCCAATCTTCTTTGTGTTTATGACTTGATCTCAAAGTCTGGTTCTTTTCAGTTTCGTTACAACAACCCTCCCTGTCAACAACTTAAGGCTGATACTACCCTTATTCTCTTCATGTTTATGACCATCAATCTCAAAGTCTGGCTTCTTTCAGCTTCATGACAATAAACCTAGGCTGATCCTAACCCTATCCTCTTCATGTTTATGATTCTCGATCTCAAAGTCTGGTTCTTTTCAGTTTCGTTACAACAACCCTCCCTGTCAACAACTTAAGGCTGATACTACCCTTATTCTCTTCATGTTTATGACCATCAATCTCAAAGTCTGGCTTCTTTCAGCTTCATGACAATAAACCTAGGCTGATCCTAACCCTATCCTCTTCATGTTTATGATTCTCGATCTCAAAGTCTGGTTCTTTTCAGTTTCATTACAACATCCTTAGGCTGATCCTAACCCTATCCTCTTCATGTTTAAGACTCTCGATCTCAAAGTCTCTTTCTTTTCAGTTTCATGACAACAAACCTAAGCTGATCCTAACCATATCATCTACGTGTTTACGACTCTCGATCTCAAAGTCTGGTTCTTTTTAGTTTCACGACAATAACCCTAGGCTGACCTTAGCCCTATCCTATTCAATTTTATGGCTCTCAATCTCTCAAAGTCTGGTTCTTTTCAGTTTCACAACAACCCTAGGCTGATCTTAACCCTATCTTCTTCATGTTTATGACCCTCGATCTCAAAGTCTGCTTTCTTTCAATTTCATGACAACCCTTGGCTGATCCTAACCTTGTCATGTTTATGACTCTCGATCTCAAAGTCTGATTCTTTTCAGTTTTACAACAACAACCCTAGGCTGATCCTAACCCTATCCTCTTCATGTTTATGACTTGATCTCAAACTCAAAGTATGGTTTCTTTCATTTTCATGACATCCCTAGGCTGATCCTAGCCTTATCTTCTTCATGTTTACTACTCTTGATCTCAAAGTCTGGTTTCTCTCAGTTTTATGACAATAACCCTAGGCTGATCCTAACCCTACTCTCTTTATGTTTACTACTCAATCTCAAAGTCTGGTTCTGTTCACTTTTATGACAACAACTCTAGGCTGATCCTAACCCTAAACTTTAAGTGTTTATGATTCTCGATCTCAAAATCTGATTTATTTCAATTTCTTGACAATGACTATAGGATGAGCCTTGCCGTATCAGATTCATTTTTTATCGCACTCGAT
>CM065700.1:23509425-23535222 GCA_017654935.2 Phymorhynchus buccinoides | reverse complement strand
CGTCGCAGCGAAGAGGCGCGCCACCCAATTCTTTTTTTGTGTTTTGCAGGCAATTTGGTGACTGATGAGGAAGGAAAGGGTGTGGTGTATAAATTTTGACCAAAGGAAAACTTTTTCGTTTTGGCCATGTTTAGCGTAAGCTAAGTGAATGGCAAACGTACCGTCGGTTATCGTCTCATCGAAAGACTCCCCCGTTCAGAACGGAGGAAGGGGGGGGGGGGGGGTAAGGCCTCGTGCAAAGTGAGAGGAAAAATCTCCTTGTACCCAGGTCGATCTCCGGTTTACTTTGACACGAGGCGACGCGCTACCGTTCCCGATTTCGCTCCAAAAAAAATGCTAATTTGTTTACACAAGCAAAGCAAAGCAAAAGCGAAAAGAAACAACAAAGAAGGGCTGGTATGGAACAACAAAAGAAGGGCGTGGTATGGAACACAAAGAAGGGCGTGGTATGGAACCACAAAAGAAGGCGTGGTACGGTGGAACAACAAAAGAATGCGTGGTATGGAACTCACAAAAGAAGGCGTGGTATTGAACCACAAGAATATGGGCGTGGTATGAACAACAAAGAAGGGCGTGGTATGGAACACAAAGAAGGGCGTGGTATGGAACACCAAAGAAGGGCGTGGTAATGGAACAACAAAAGAAGGGCTTGGTATTGAACAACAAAGAAGGCGTGGTATGGGACAACAAAAGAAAGGGCGTGGTATGGGAACAAACAAAAGAAGGGCGTGGTGTGGACACAACAAAAGAAGGGCGTGGTATGGAACAACAAAAGAAGGGCGGGTATGGACAACAAAATACAGGGCCTGGTATGGAACGGTATGTTGTTGTTGTGTCGCTACCCCGGCCTTAAAAGACTCCAGGGATCCTCTGAACAGCCTAAAGTCACTTGACACTAATGGCACCAATGCACCACCAGGGTGGTGATGGGGGTGATGACGTGAAATGGTGATGATGATAATGATTATGATGAATGGTTAATGATAATGGTGATGATGGATGATGATGATGCATGGTGATGATGATGATGGTGATGAACGATGATGGTGATGATGATGATGCTGTTAGCGAAGGATATGATGCCAATACATGATGCTGATGATTGATGATGATGATGCATGCTGGTGAATGATACTATGATGGTGCAATGAAACTGAATGGTGGTTGTGCTGCTAGCATGCTGATGGTTATAATGCTCCTGGTGCTGCTGCTGCTGGTGACCTGACTACTGATGCTGATGATGATGAGGCTGGTGTTGTGGATGAGTATGATGGTGACCACAACTGCTTATACCTGGGTCCCAATCGAGTGGTGGACTGCTTCACGCTGATGTGATGGCCTGCTGCATCCGACCGGACATCTTGTGTTCAGGAACATGAGCAGTAGACTGGGCGATGATGAGCTTCTCCTCAACCGTGATGCCGTATCCCTGAAGGTAAAAGAAAACAAACTAGATAGACGGATGATGAATAGATTAAATATGATACGCACAAATATCGTATGCTGGTAAGCTTTAATAAAGACTACATAGCATGGCACGAAATGTACAGTAACAAAAGCGACTGTTTTGATGGGATTGATCAAGGAAACCACGGCAATGTCATTATCTTCTTTTGAGCTGTTACACACGCAGTGAACATATCATGGCTTGGTTCCGCTGCCAGCGCCTTTTTTAAGCGCACGTCGTCAGCCCGTAACCACATGACACGCTTCACCTGTGGGATCATGATGTCAGCAAGAGCCTTGGAACACACGAAAGCTATGAGGTGGCCCTGTGGTATTGTGAAGTATTCTGGTTGTGCAACAAGTCCACTATACAGCTCTGCAGCCTTTTTTTTTTATAACTCCTTCACACTTTCCCTTCACCACACCCCTACATCCTTGAATGCACATGAATGTAGCTCGTGCCCTTGATATTTTTATGGTCTTCCGATTGTCAGCATCCCAAACTAGAATAGTTCTACTCCCCCTTTTACTGTGTGCCCTCGTTGTCTCCCCTTCAAGAAACCACCTGCGGATGACTATGTCCAGCCACGCTTGGAGCACATGACAGCTCGTGGCCCTGTCGTACTGCAGGTCTTCTGTCGTGTTGCCGGTCTTAATGTTAGCTCCTAAGTCTCCACAGTCCCTTGAGGCCTCTCTCTTTCTTTCTCTCTGTATCTGTCTCGCTCTCCTCTCTTTCTCTCTGTGCCTCACACTCCACCTCGGGATGACGGGATGTCAGCCAGCGCCTGGAGCACATAACAGATCGGTGGCCCTGTCGTACTGCAGGGCCTTCTGGTTGTCTGCAGTCCGTACCTTGATGCAGTCGTAGATGTCGGGGATCTTGTTGATCTGGAACTGCCGTTCTTCAGGGGACCTTTCTCCATCTGTGGACCATCGCGGACCAGCGCTCCCACGACTCCCAGTGTACAGTTAAGATCTGATACATTTGTCACGTATGTTTAACAGAGGAGTGGCTATGATCGCGCAAATCGTTCCTCGCAAGTCAACAAACCCTGTTTTCTACCGCGGTTGCAGACTCTATGATCTGAACGGTAAGTCTTTTGAGCTTAAGGTGATGTAATTAATCGTTTTAGCGAAAGAGTGTCCTCTGCGGTAACGCATTCATCATCGCACGGAAAACCTAGTGTTTGCTTTCTGTTCCGGCCACAGCAGCAATTTGTTTCTTGCTTACAGCTCCATTAGAGACGTCATGGTCTCAAAGTACTCTTTCGGACGAGACGGCACAAACCATGGTCTGTGTGTTCCAGCACTTGCACGCAAACCAATTTGTTACAAAAAAAAAAAAAAGGAAAAAAACACCCAGTGGCAAACAAAGTTAGTCTTGTAAAAAGACCCCTCCCTTCCTTACACAAAACCTGCACCAAAGATGTGTTGCGCTGCACTAGTGGACGACGATCTCACCAGAAAGTGAGTGACCCGAATAGGACACTACAGCGAAAGACAATAAAACCAAGCCAAAAACAGCTCATGGCACATTACCATCACCATTCAAAAGAGGAAATAGAAGAAAGAGACACACACAGATAGAGAAACACGACAATGCGAGAAGACGAGACAAGGGAGCTCCCTAATACTCGGGTTCTTTGTTCCGCCCCGAGGCCTTGGTTTTCGCGTGATTTCGGTCTCATCTGTGTACACCTGTTGACACATGGACTTGGGGGGTTCTTCACGAACACCATAAGCGTTCGTCAGGGCCAGGTGTTGGTTGGGTTCAGCTGTACATTTTGCGCAGAGAAAATGTACCATCCGTCATCATCATCGTTTTATCATCATGCATCGTCGTCGTCATCAATCAGCGTCATCATCAGCTTCTTCGCTTCGTCATCATTCATAGTCTTAGCTTCATCATCATCTTCATCGTCGTCATCATATCATTATTGTCGGCATTTTCATCATCATCGTCATCGTCATCCTTATCATCATCATCATCGTTCAACAACAACATTCACGAACACCATAGCGTTGGTTCGATGGTTGAGGTGCAATGTGACATCAAAGCACACCAACCACATACGGTCAGTATCATCGTGATGACGACGATGATGTGACCGGAAGGATGCTAATGATGAATGATGATGATGATGATGATGATTATTGTACAACTCTCACTTTGCCATCTGGCCCTATCATGGCTGATGGGTCATCCAATGACAAACCATTGGAGGGACGTATCTGCAGTACGCGGCTGTAGTGTTGGCTATAAATACGCTGTCCACCCCCCACATACCGTGGCGTAGTCGCTTCAGTAAGTCACGGTCTTCGTTGACATAGGCCTGCAGCTTTTCTTTTACTCTGTGAAACAACACACACACACGCGTGAACACACCACACACTACAACCACTCACGCTTGAACACACACACACACACGATGACGACACGGACCCACACACACACACACACACACCGCACACACACAGACACACACACACACACATACCACAGACACACACACGCACACACTCACTACACATACAGACACACACACAACACATAACACACACACACACACACACCACAAAGAGTGTATAATTTCAATCTTGTTCATCGCTGCTGCTGCTATTGTTCTTTCTCCATCAACCACATGACAAAAGGACGAATGGCTAACACTGATTATGGGTCGTCAAGGCATACACGTTCACTTCCAAAAAGTTATATACACCGGATTTTCATAAACATTACAGTAGATAAGGTTATACCATAAGACACCAATCCACTTATAATATTTTGTTGCTTCATCCAAACTTTCCATTTTAGATAAACATGTTTTTTGCAAGAAAAGAACATTTTATCGCATATATAATATACTGTAGAGGGAAGCTGGTGGGGGGGGTGGTCGGTGTTAATACACTATAAAAAAAGGCATGTCGAAACGGTGGCAAATTTTGAATTCCACAACGCCACATGAATCGTTATAAAATTTTGAGTTTAATTCTAATGTAACATTCTATTTTCAAGTTGCTCAGCATTGTCCCCCGTCCTCTGTATGCCCGTCTCTATGGTGTCCCCGTCTCTATGATGTCCCGTCTCGATGTTTCCCCGCTCTATATGTCCGACTCTATGGTCCCCCCGTCTCTATGTGTCCCCCCGTCTGCCATATGTCCCGACTCTATGTTTCCCCGTCTCTATATGTCCCGACTCTATGTTCCCCGTCTCCTATATTCCCGACTCTATGTCTCCCCGTCTCCAATTCCGACTCTATGTGGTCCCCGTCTCTATATGTGCCGACTCTATGTGTCCCCGTCTCTATGTGTCCCCGTCTCTATATGTGTCCGTCTCCATATGTCCGACTCTATGTGTCCCAGTCTCTATGTGTCCCCGTCTCTATGTGTTCCCCTCTCCATATGTCCCGACTCTAGTGTCCCCGTCTCTATATGTGCCGACTCTATGTGCCCCGTCTCTATTGTCCCCGTCTCTATGGGTCCCTCCCCGTTCTCCATATGTCCGACTCTATGTGTCCCCCGTCTTATGTGTCCCCGGATCCATATGTCCCGACTCTATGTGTCCCCGTCTCCCTATTCCCGACTCTATATGTCCCCGTCTTCCATATGTCCGCGACTATTCTATGTGTCCCCTTCTTCCATATGTGCCGACTCTATTGTCCCCGTCTCCTAGGACCCGACCTATATTTCCCCGTCTCCATATTGCCCCCGACTCTATATGTCCCCAGTCTCCATATGTGCCGACTCTATGTGTCCCCGTCTCTATGTGTCCCCGTCTCTATTGTCCCGTCGTCTCCATATGTCCCGGACTCCTATGTGTCCCGTCTCTATATGTCGCGACGTCTATTTGTCCCACGTCTTAGCTCTCTCCGTCGCTTTGTTTATCCTAACCTAAATCTATCCTACCTATTCCTAACCCAAATACTAACTTTCAGCTCTAACCTATCCCTACCCGCTACCCTAATCCGAGGGGGCACAGAGAACTGGGAACGGAGACAGGGACGTACATAACAGAGACGGGGACATAATGAGGGCGACACATTAGAGACAGGTAAGAGGTACTACAGAGACCGGGGACATAATTGATGGCGACACATAGAACAGGGAGTACATACAGAGACGGGACATAATGATGGCGACACATAGAGAACAGGGAGTACATCCAGAGCGGGGACATAATCTGCTAGACACATAGAGACAGGAGGTACATACCAAGACGGGGACCTAATGAGGGTCGACACATAGAGACAAGGGAGGTACATACAGAGACTGGGACATAAACGAGGGGCGACACATAGAGAGCAGGGCGGTACATACATAACGGGGACATCATGAGGGCGACACATAGAGACAGGGAGGTACATACAGAGACGGGGCATAACTGAGGGCGCACATAGAGACAGGAGGTACTACAGAGACGGGGCATAATGAGGGCGACACATAGAGACAGGGAGGTAAAGTACAGAGACGGGGGCAACATGAACATGATCCCCGTTTTCCATGATATTTCGCTGGGTGCCCTTAGCATTGCACGTGACTCTACGCAGCTGTGACTTTGCAGTCTTGTTCTAGCCGTCCAGCATCCCCTCCGTTGTTGGAGACTTGGACCATCGCACCACCGTCAATGGGCGTCAGTTCACCCTCCAAGGTCCCTTCAGACCCTGGCAAGAACCAGCACACAGGCACCAGGACACAAACCACATACAGACTTTTAGAAACACAGACACTTGACCATCTGCACCACGATGGGAGTCAGTTTCACTTTCCAATGCCACACCAAGCATACACAGACACAATATACATAGACGCAGAAAACGCTTATACACATATACATCCCCCCACCTCTCTCACACCATACAACCCCAGACCCCCATATACATCACAAACACACAGTAGACAGATAGACATGCACCCGAGAGATACAACCGAGACATACACATTTCACACACCAGCTGTGTTCCAGAGCCCACAGACCCCGTGGAAAACGGCAGACACACACACACATATTCCAATGCAAAGACACAGACTACACATACACCAACCAGTCGAATATAGCACACACACGCACCTGCACAAAGACAAACATGATACACATAGAAATCACATACGAATATCAGCTCCACCTCCAGATCCAACAGAACCATGTGGAAACCAACACGCACACATACGATATACAAACAAAACACAGTCATAATTATAGATCACAGACAGACACTTATGCAGACACCACAGAAACAGACATGACAGACAAACAGACACACACACACATACAGAGCCTGTGCCTTTATTACTATCACGCCCCTACCTAAGACTGCAGAAAAGCTGTTGCTTTTTCAATCACAATTATAGTCCTATCAATGGCTGCATTACAAGTTAAACGCCATTTGTCTGATCGCACCGGCTTATTATTTTGTGGAAGACTACTCTCAAACTAGGGTCATTTTCACTGGCTCTAGTGATGCAGCCAAAAGGATTGTGCATAAACTGCGTACCTTGGTGACAGGCAGCGGCTGTCATCTGCACTCGGCTCCTTCCTCGTCGGGACGAGTAAGATCTTCAGGTCGTGGTCGGAAGTGCTGTGAAGCGCAGAAAATACTAGTCCTAGGGGCCTCAAACTGAATGTCTAGAGATACCAATATGTCAAATACTAATATTTCCTTCATAGGGATAAATGGATAATTTTCGCGAGCTTCTTTTGCACCATGCCCTCTCGCACACGATCATAGTTTGCATTTAAGCGCATGCAACATTCAAAAGAAATCGGAGTTCGCAAATAAAAGATAAAGCACAAGCGAGCACCTGAAAATAACTGAACCAAGAACACAACTAAAGCGAATAGATTATAAAAACGTATTGTACACAACAACATGAGAGAGAGAAAGAGAGAGAGAGATAGAGAGAGATAGAGAGAGAGGAGAGAGAGAGAGTAGAGAGAGAGAGAAGAGAGAGAGAGAGAAGAGAGAGAGAGCACAGAGATAGAGAGAGTAGAGAGAGAGAGAAGAGAGAGAGAGAGAGAGAGAGAGAGAGAGAGGAGAGAGAGAGGAGAGGAGAGAGAGAGTGGATTTTAAATAACAGATGCGCTCATTTATTGTGTTACTGTTAGTTGTGCGCACTCTGTACTGTAATTTCCGCAATGTATGAGATATAAGTGAATAATTTACTTCGAGTCAGACAGACAGTCAGTCCAGAAAGACTAGAAAAACAGACAGCAAGACAGCAAGTGGCAGGCAGACGGACACATCCGAGAGCGTATGACTATGGACAAAGTTTGTGCTTAGACCGCCTCCGACAAATGCTTCCACTGAACGTTTCACTAGAAGAAACAACAGTCCTGCGTTCTCGGTGAAAAGGGGTAGGGTTAGGATCAGCCTTGACTTGCTGTCATGAAACTGAAAGAACCGGTTTTTTTTTTGAGACTGAAGTGTAAAAATGCAGGTGGGAGATGTATAATCTACAAGTTAGCATGATGCTCTTTACTACTTGGCCATTGCCCTCCAGGGTACAAGTTCGAAAGCTTTGCCCAGATTTTCCGCCTGAACTTTTTGCCAGCAGGTTTTACTGCATACAACCCATCGGTGTCAATCGTTCTTCACAGACCCAGCACTCAAGGACCCGTCCCTGCTGCTGATTCTGAAGTGGGGAGGGGAGCTAACCCCTGCTGGCAAAATTCAGGCGGAAAATCTGGGCAAAGCTTTCCGAACCTTGTACCCCGGAGGGCAAGGCAAGTAGTAAAGAGCATCGGGCTAACTTGTAGATTAGACATCTCCCACCTGCATTTTTACCACTCTCAGTCTCAAAAAACCGGTTCTTTCAGTTTCATGACAGCAATTCAAGGCTGATCCTAACCCTAACCCTTTTCCCCGAGAACGGCAGACTGTTGCTTCTCAGTGAAACGTTCAGTGGAAGCATTTGTCGGAGGCTGTCTAAGCTACAACTTTGTCCATAGTCATACTGTCTACGGATTGTGTCCGTCTGCCTGCCACTTGCTGTCTGGTTGTCTGTCTTTCTGGCTGACTGTCTGTCTGACTCGAATTCAAATTCTTCACTTTATTATCTCATACTTTGGGAAATTACAAGCCAGGTGCGCACAACTAATAGCATTAACACAATTAAATGAGCGCATCATTATTAAATCTCTTCTCTCTCTCTCTCTCTCTCTCTCTCTCTCTCTCTCTCTCTCTCTCTCTCTCTCTCTCTCCTCTCTCTCTCTCTCTCTCTCTCTCTCTCTCTCTCTCTCTCTCTCTCTCGCTCTCTCTCTCTCTCTCTCTCTCTCGCTCTCTCTCTCATCTCTCTCTCTCTCTCTCTCTTTCTCCTCTCTTTCTCTCTCTCTCTCTCTGTCATGTGTTGTGTGTACAATACTTTTTTATCATCTATTCGCTTTCATTTTTGTTCTTGGTTCAGTTATTTCAGGTGCTCGCTTTTGTGCTTTATCTTTTATTTGCTTGACTCGATTTCTTTTTGAATGTTGCATGCGTTTAAATGCAACTATGTATGTGTGCGAGAGGGCATGGTGCAAAGAAGCTCTCGAAACTTCTCCATTTTATCCCTATGAAGGAAATATTGGTATTTTGACATATTGGTATTCTCTCGTACAGGTCAGTTTGAGGCCCCAGGACTAGGATTTCTGCGCCTTCACAGCACCTTCCGCCATGACCTGAAGATCTACTCGTCCGACGAGGGCCGAGTGCAGATGACAGCCGCTGCCTTCACCAAGGTACGCGTTTATGCAACCAATCCTTTTGGCTGCAGCACTAGAGCCAGTGCAAATGCCCCCTAGTTTGAGAGGAGTCTTCCACAAAAGACTATGCGGTGCTGATCAGACAAATGGCGTTTAACTTGTACTGCAGCATTATATGACTATATGTGATTGAAAAAGCAACAGCTTTTCTGTCTTAGGTAGGGGCGTGATATAATAAAGGCACAGGCTCTGTATGTGTGTGTGTGTCTGTTTGTCTGTCTGTCTGTTTCTGGGTGTCTGCATAAGTGTCTGTCTGTGTCTATAATTATGACTGTGTCTTTGTTTGTATATGTCTGTGTGGTGGTGGTTTTCCACATGGTCTGTTGGCTCTGGAGGTGGAGCTGATATGTATGTGATTCTCTATGTGTATATGTTTGTCTTTGTGCATGTGCGTGTATGTGTCTATATCGACTGTCTTTGTGTATGTGTAGGTCTGTGTCTTTGCATGTGTGTGTGTGTGTGTCTGACGTTTTCCACGGGGTCTGTGGGCTCTGGAACACAGCTGGTGTGTGAATGTGTATGTCTCGGTGTATCTCTCGGTGCATGTCTATCTGTCTCTGTGTGTTTGTGTATGTATCTGTGGGTCTGGGTCTGTATGCGTGTGAGAGAGAGTGGGGGGATGTATATGTGTATAAGCGTTTCTGTGTCTTGTATATTGTGTCTGTGTATGCTTGTGTGGCATTGGAAAGTGAACTGACGCCCATCGTGGTGCAGATGGTCAAGTGTCTGTGTTTCTAAAAGTCTGTATGTGTGTTTGTGTCTTTGTGCCTGTGTGCTGGTTCTTGCCCAGGGTCTGCTGGCCTTGGAGGGTGAACTGACGCCCATCGTGGTGCAGATGGTCAAGTCCTCCAACACGGAGGGGATGCTGGACGGCGAGAACAAGACCTGCAAGTCACAGCTGGCGTGAGTCACGTGCAATGCCTAGGGCTACCCCAGCGAAATATCATTTGAAAATGGGATCATGTTCATGTGCCCCCGTCTCTGTATGTACCTCCCTGTCTCTATGTGTCGCCCTCATTATGCCCCCGTCTCTGTATGTACCTCCCTGTCTCTATGTGTCGCCCTCATTATGCCCCCGTCTCTGTATGTACCTCCCTGTCTCTATGTGTCGCCCTCATTATGTCCCCGTCTCTGTATGTACCTCCCTGTCTCTATGTGTCGCCCTCATTATGTCCCCGTCTCTGTATGTACCTCCCTGTCTCTATGTGTCGCCCTCATTATGTCCCCGTCTCTGTATGTACCTCCCTGTCTCTATGTGTCGCCCTCATTATGTCCCCGTCTCTGTATGTACGTCCCTGTCTCCGTCCCAGTCTCTCTGTGCCCCCTCGGATTAGGGTAGCGGTTAGGGATAGGCTTAGGAGCTAAAGTTAGTATTTGGGTTAGGAATATGGTTAGGGATAGATTTAGGTTAGGATAAACAAAGCGACGGAGAGAGGTAAGACGGGGACACATAGAGTCGGCACATATAGAGACGGGGACACATAGAGTCGGGACATATGGAGACGGGGACACATAGAGTCGGCACATATAGAGACGGGGACACATAGAGTCGGCACATATAGAGACGGGGACACATAGAGACGGGGACACATAGAGACGGGGGACACATAGAGTCGGCACATATGGAGACGGGGACATATAGAGTCGGGACATATGGAGACGGGGACATATAGAGTCGGGACATATGGAGACGGGGACACATAGAGACGGGGACATATGGAGACGGGGACACATAGAGTCGGGACATATGGAGACGGGGACATATAGAGACGGGGACATATAGAGACGGGGACACATAGAGTCGGGGACATATAGAGACGGGGACACATAGAGACGGGGACACATAGAGTCGGGACATATGGAGACGGGGACACATAGAGACGGGGACACATAGAGACGGGGACACATAGAGTCGGCACATATAGAGACGGGGACACATAGAGTCGGGACATATGGAGACGGGGACACATAGAGACGGGGACACATAGAGACGGGGACACATAGAGTCGGGACATATGGAGACGGGGACACATAGAGACGGGGAACACATAGAGACGGGGACATATAGAGACGGGGACACATAGAGACGGGGACATATAGAGACGGGGACACATAGAGTCGGGACATATAGAGACGGGGACACATAGAGACGGGGACATATAGAGACGGGGACACATAGAGTCGGGACATATGGAGACGGGGACACATAGAGACGGGGACACATAGAGTCGGGGACATATAGAGACGGGGACACATAGAGTCGGGGACATATAGAGACGGGGACACATAGAGAAGGGGACATATAGAGACGGGGACACATAGAGTCGGGACATATGGAGACGGGGACACATAGAGTCGGGGACATATAGAGACGGGGACACATAGAGTCGGGGACATATAGAGACGGGGACACATAGAGACGGGGACACATAGAGACGGGGACACATAGAGACGGGACATATAGAGACGGGGACACATAGAGACGGGGACACATAGAGACGGGGACAAATAGAGACGGGGACACATAGATACGGGGACATATAGAGACGGGGACACATAGAGTCGGGACATATAGAGACGGGGACACATAGAGACGGCACATATAGAGACGGGGACACATAGAGACGGGACATACAGAGACGGGGGAACAATGCTGCGCAACCTTTAAAAATAGATGTATTAGAATTAAACCCAAACTTTATAACGGATCATTGCTATCACAATTTGCCAACAGTTTCGAAATTCCTTTTTTTATATTGTTATTAACACCGGCCCACCCCCCACCACCCTTCCCTATACATGTATATTATGTATGCGATAAAATGGGCAAAACATGTTTATCTAAAGGAAAGTTTGGATTGAGCACAAAATATTATAAGTGATTTGTATCTACTGTAATGTTTTATGAAAATCCGTGTATATAACTTTTTGGAGTGACCGTGTGACCGACCATAATCAGTTGTTACGCCATTCGCTCCTTTGTGTCGTGCTGGTTGATGGAGGAAGAACAATAGCAGCAGCAGCGATGACCAAGATTGAACATTATCCACTCTGTGTGTGTGTGTGTGTGTGTGTGTGTGTGTGTGTGTGTGTGTGTGTGTGTGTGTGTGTGTGTGTGTGTTCCTGCGTGTGTGTGTGTGTGTGTTCCTGCGTGTGTGTGTGTGTGTTCCTGCGTGTGTGTGTGTGTGTGTGTGTGTTCCTGCGTGTGTGTGTGTGTGTGTGTGTGTTCCTGCGTGTGTGTGTGTGTGTGTGTGTGTGTGTGTTCCTGCGTGTGTGTGTGTGTGTGTGTGTGTGTGTGTGTGTGTGTGTGTGTGTGTGTGTGTTCCTGCGTGTGTGTGTGTGTGTGTGTGTGTGTGTGTGTGTGTGTGTTTCAGAGTAAAAGAAAAACTGCAGGCTATGTTCAACGAAGACCGTGACTTTACTGAAGCCGACTATGCCAAGGTATGTGGGGGTGGACAGCTGTATCTATGCTACTACTACAGCCGCTACTGCAGTACTTCACTCCAATGGTTTGTGTCATTGGATGACATCAGTATGCATTAGGGGCCAATGGCAAAGTGAGAGATGTACAATAATAATACTAATCATCATCATCATCATAGCCATCCTTCCCGTCATCATCATCGTCGTCATCACTATGATAAATTACCCGGTATGTTGTTGTTCTCTTGATGTCACATTGCACCTGAACCCTTCGACCAACGCTATGGTGTTCGTGAATGTTGTTGTTGACGATGATGACGTTGATGATGATGATAAGGATGACGATGACGATGTTGATGAAAATGCTGACAATAATGATATTAATGATGACGATGAAGATGATTATGATGATGAAGCTAAGACGATGATGATGACGAAGAAGCTGATGATGGCGATGATGATGATGATGACAACGCTGATGACTGATGATAATGGTGATGATGACGATGGTACATTCTTCTCTGCGCAAAATGTACAGCTGAACCCAACCAACACCCTGGCCCTGACGAACGCTATGGTGTTCGTGAAGAACCCCAAGTCCATGTGTGAACAGGTGTACCAGATGATGACCGAAATCACCGCCCAAACCAAGGCCCTCGGGGCGGAACAAAGCACCCGAGGTATTAGGGAGCTCCCTTGTCTTGTTCTTCTCTCATTGTCGTGTTTCTCTATCTGTGTGTGCGTCTCTCTTTCGGTCTCTTTCTCTTTTGGAATTGGTGATGTAATGTGCCATGACTGTGCTGTATTGTCTTTCCTGTATTGTCTTTTTCCTGCATTGTCTATTCGGGTCACTCACTTCTGGAGAGAGCGTCACCACTAGTGCAGCGCCACACATTCTTTGCGTGCGGGTTTTGTGTAAGGGAAGGGGAAGGGGTATTTTACAAGTACTCACTTGGTTGCCACTGGGTTCTTTAATGTGCGTGAAGTGCTGGAACACACAGGACCTTGGTTTGTGCCGTCTCTTCCGAAAGATTTAGCTTTCAGACCATGACGTCTAATTGAGTGTAAGCAGAAACAAATTCCTGCTGTGGCCGGAACAGAAAGCAAACCTAGGTTTGTTCCATGCGAGACGAATGCGTTACCTCCGAGACACTATTTCGCCAAACGATCATACCTCACCTTAAGCTGTACATACAAAAGACTTAGCGTTCAGATCATAGAATCTGCAACCGGGTAGCAAACCAGGGTTTGTTGCTTGCTAGGCAAACAATTTCTCATAGCCACTCCTCTGGTAACATACGTGACAAAATATATCAGATCTTCAACTGTACAATGGGGAGTCGTGGGAGCTGCTGATCCGGCGCTGGTCCAAGCTGGAGAAGGACTTCCCCCTGAAGAACGGCCAGTTCCAGATCAACAAGATCCCCGACATCTACGACTGCATCAAGTACGACCTGCAGCACAACCAGAAGACCCTGCAGTACGACAGGGCCACCGAGCTGTTCATGTGCTCCAAGGCGCTGGCTGACATCGTCATTCCCCAGGTGGGTGTGAGGCACAGAGAGAAAGAGAGAGAGAGCGAGACAGATACAGACAGAAAGAAAGAGAGAGGCCTCAAGGGGACTGGGGAGACTTAGAGCTAAACGTTAAGACCTGCAACACAACCAGAAGACCCTGCAGCACGACAGGGCCACCGAGCTGTTCATGTGCTCCAAGGCGCTGGCTGACATCGTCATTCCCCAGGTTGGTGTATGTTCTTGAAGGGGAGACAAGAGGGCAAAAAGTACAAGGTGAGTAGAACTATTCTAGTTTGGGATTGCTGCACAATTAGAAGACCATAAAATATCACAGGGCCACCGAGCTCTTTATGTGCTTCAAAGATTTAAGGGTGTGTGAAGGGAAAGGGTGAAGGGGGTATAAAAAAAAGGCTGCAGAGCTGTATAGTGGACTTGTTGCACAACCAGAATACTTCACAATACCACAGGGCCACCACATAGCTCTTCGTGTGTTCCAAGACTCTTGCTGACATCATTATCCCACAGGTGAATGCGTGTCATGTGGCCCTACCTGGGCTGACGACGTGCGCTACAACAGCGTGGCAGGGAACACAGCCACTGATATGGTTCACTGCGTTGTGTAACAGCTCAAAAGAAGATAATGACATTGCCGTGGTTTTCCTTATCAATCCATCAAATCAGTCGCTTTTGTTACTGTACATTTCGATGCCATGCTAAATGAGCTTTATAAAGCTTACCAGCATTACGATATGTTCGTTCGTTGATATTTATCTATTCATCCATCCGTTTATTTATGTTTCGTTTTTCTTTTACCTTCAGGAATACGGCATCACGGTTGAGGAGAAGCTCCATATCGCCCAGTCCTACTGCTCCATGTTCCTGCACAAGATCCGTTCTGATTTCCAGCAGGCCATCACCTCCAGCGTTGAAGAGTCCACCACTCGATTGGACTCCAGGTAATAACAGTTGTGGTCACCATCATCATCATCACCACCACCATCATCATCATCATCATCATCATCATCATCATCATCATTATTATCATCATCATCATCATCATCATCATCATCATCATCATCATCATCATCATCACCATCATCATCATCATCACCATTATCATTAACCATCATCATCATCATTATCATCATCATCACCATCATCGTCATCACCACCATCACCACCCTGGCTGGTGTATTTGTACCAAAGTGTTCAAGTGACTTCGGCTGTTCGGAGGATCCCTGGAGTCTTTTGGCCGGGGTGCGACAACAACAACAACATACCGTTCCATACCACGCCCTTCTTTTGTTGTTTCTTTTGCCTTTTGCTTTGCTTTTGCTTCGTGTAAGCAAATAGCATTTTTTTGTTTTTGTAGCGAAATCTGGCACAGTGGTAGCGCGTTCGCCTCGTGTCAAGTAAACCCGAGTTCGAACCTGGGTACAGGGGATTTTTCCTCTCACTTTGCACTAGGCCTTACGGTCTGAACGGGGGAGTCTTTCGAATGAGACGATAAATTGAGGTACCGTGTGCTCATGCACTTAGCTTACGCTAAACATGGCAACGAAAAAGTTTTCATTTGGTCAAAATTTACACACACCCTTTCCTTCCTCGTCAGTCACACAAAAATCACATGCAAAAAAAAAAAAAAAGAATTGGGTGGCGCGCCTCTGGCTGCGACGCGCTCTCCTGGTGGGAGCAACCCGAATTTCACAGAGACGCCTCTGTGACTATGAAGTACATAATAATAATACATAATACCTAATTATCATCATCTTCTTCTTCTTCTTTGCCTAAAACAAATCATTCAGTCATAACATTTCGTTCATTTAAACACTTTGATATTCAGTCGTATTATACTGATCTCTCTGCTGTGCCGTTTTTAAGCATTTACATTTTTACGCACTTGAGTCTTGGACTTCAGCATTTTTAAATGTTGTTAAAGAAACACATTCCTTTAATTCAGAAACGTGTGAAATCAGATGTTTTACCTGTTTGGCTTAATTGGGAGATTTTAGCCGAAATGTTAAAACACGATATCTTAGAGTTTCTGGCCCATATACAGACTTTAAGATACAACGCAATTTAGTTCAATATATGATCAGAAAAGCTAAGCAAGAGTCATTCCGCAAGATGGTGCAAGACAAAAGCAATATATGGACAGCTATTCATCAACTAACTAAGCCGTGCACATCGAATCAAAAATGTACCATCCCAGTGGATGTACTAAATGACCATTTTACAAATATTGGAGAAAAACTTTGCACAAAGAACAAAAACGATTATTCTTTTGATTCTACTATTTTAAAACAATTTTGTAAAAGTAAAATCAATGAAAAAACTTGTCTATTCCGCTCATGTCTATTCATGAAGTATCCGTGTATCTGTCGTCCTTAAATAATAATTTTAAAAAATCATGTGGTTTTGATGGAATCAGTCCAAAAATACTTAAATTGTCTGC
This sequence comes from Phymorhynchus buccinoides, assembly GCA_017654935.2. NCBI lineage: Eukaryota > Metazoa > Mollusca > Gastropoda > Neogastropoda > Raphitomidae > Phymorhynchus > Phymorhynchus buccinoides. The sequence continues at coordinate 23,518,643 of CM065700.1, read as the reverse complement.
ATCTTATATAGTAGATTCTTTAACATACTTCTTCAATCTTTGTCTCTCTCAGAATTATTTTCCAAAATCATCCAAACTCGAAAAAGTTATTCCTCTGCTTAAAAAGGGGGATATTAATGATTGTAACAACTATAGACCTATTTCCCTACTGTCGTCATTATCCAAACCACTAGAATTGCCATTTCTGGTCTTTCGTTGAGAAGTACGATCTTTTACAAGTTCATCAATCAGTTTTTCGAAAACTACATTCTTGTGAAACGGCTTTATGTTGGATTAAAGATTCTTGGCTAAGGGAAATTAATAATAAAAAAAGCAGTTGGAATAATTTTCACTGATTTAACTAAAGCATTTGATTTGATCAGTCATACTATTCTTTTAGATAAACTGAATGTCTATGGTATTGATGAGAATGCATAATGTTTCTTTAGATCTTACCTGTCCAACCACTCCCAGTCTGTCTTTTTAGACGGAAGCATTTCTTCTAAAAGATTCATAACCAGAGGAGTTCCACAAGGTTCAATTTTGGGACCACTATTATTTTCTCTCTACATTAATGATCTCCCATTATCCATTAAAAATACTATATGTGATTTGTTCGCTCACAAAGCGCAAATATACAAAGCGCAAATTCTTCTGGGTTTTAATTTCGACTTTGTTTTAATTTGTTGTGAATTTTATTGAACCCAGCAGTCATCTTCGTTTCTTCGCAAATTATAATATTGAAAACAAATTATAGCCTAAATAACAGTATGAAATCATTGGAGACATGGTGTGATTCTAACAATATGCTTGTCCATCCTGAAAAAACTGAATGTATGCTGCTATGCCCTCGTCAAAAAAGAGAATGCATGAAAGTCACCAAATTAATTGTTAAATATAAAGGAAACAACATTAAACAAGTAACACAGCATAAATTATTAGGCGTTATTATTGATGAAAATCTTCTGTGGCATGATCATATTCACTACCTTATCAAACAAATATCATCTAGTGTTTTTCAATTATCACACATAAAGCATTTTTAGACGAACACTCCAGAAAACTTTTTTTATTCTGCCTTTATACAAACACGTCTAGATTATTGCTCAGTTACTTGGGGAAAGTGTGCTCCTTCTGTCCTAAACCCATTACATGAGTACCATGCATCACATAGAGTAATCATTCCTAAGCCTAACTTAGATTTGTTCAAAACAAGTTTTTATTTTAACGCCTGTAAGACTTCATTATTGTCATTCAAAACTGAAATTAAGGCGTTAATTATTTATACGTATGACCTCTCTCTAGTATGACTAGGTTTAAATGACCTACTCGCAGCTGCAGTTTCAAAAACGAAATGCGTGACTATGGATGCATGCGTGCGTATGTACGTGCGTGCGTACAGGCATGTGTGTGTAGATGTGTGCGAGTGTGTCTGCATGTGTATATATATGAGTACGCGCGTGCGTGCGTGTATGCATGTCTGTGTGCATGTGTCACTTTGTGTGTATCTTGAGAGAGAGAGAGAGAGAGAGAGAGAGAGAGAGAGAGAGAGAGAGTTCCTTGTTTGGCTATTTGCATGAATTGTTATCAGTATTTTATTTATTTTATTATTTGGTTTGGTTTCCTCGTTACGTTTTATTTATATTATTTAAATGGGCGGATTTGTAAAAAGGCCTTCAATGTGCCTAGATCTTTACCCATTAAAAATGTTCAATCAATCAATCAATCTTCATCATCATCATCGTCGTCGTCATCATCACCATCATCTTCTTCTTCTTCTTCTTCTTCTTCTTCTTCTTCTTCTTCTTCTTCTTCATTCACCATCATCATCATCATCATCATTTGTGTAGTAGATAGCGGTTTACTTCAAATGAGACAAAGGCGCTATGCAAATACTATCCATTCATCAAGTGCGTAACAAATAACAGTAATCAAAAAGAACAAAACTGGAAAACGACCCACGCATGCACACGCACGCACACGCACACGCACGCACACGCACACGCACACGCACGCGCACGCGCACGCACACGCACACACACACACACACACGCACGCACACTTAGCAATCATAAGTCACTGCCATAAATTATGATGTAACAAAATAAGCTGATGGGATTAGTCCGTGGGGACAAAAACGTAACATGGATTATTCAAATAGTCTAAAATAATCGATCATACACGATCAGCCAATGTCTCAAACACAAAGAATCAAACAGGCAGTCAATGCACACACACACACACACACACACACACACACACACACACACACACACACACACACACACACACACACACACACACAGAGTTCTTCAGTTCAAAAGATATCAATTTTCCTTTCAATCTCCAGCCTATGACAGTATTTGAAGTCAGCAGAAATCTTTTATCTTTAAAGCATTCAAAGACACGCGATATAGATGGTTTGGATATTAACATACTACAGATTGCGTGCCCAGTTATATGTGACTCACTAACTTATTTATATAACTTATGTATAGAAAAACAATGTTTTCCGTTACATTTTAAACAAGCCAAGGTAATCCCTATCCATAAATCGGGCGATACATCTAACCCTTCTAATTATCGACCTATTTCTATTTTATCAGCTTTATCTAAGTCTCTAGAAAAGCACATACAAAAATCCCTATTCTCTTATTTAGATAAAAATAATTTACTTCATGATGATCAGTCTGGATTTAGAAAGAATCATTCATGCCACACTTCACTAATACAGGTTGTTGACAGTCTGTTATGTAATATAAATGAAAATAAGTTTACTGGTATACTTTTTCTTGAGTTTGAAAAAGCATTCGATGTTATTAATCATTCACTCCTTCTGCGTAAGCTAGAACTGTATAACCATCCTCCTGAATTTTTAAATATTATGTCATCTTTTTTGTGTGACAAAAAACAAGTGGTTTCAATTAATAACAAAATGTCTGAATTGCTTCCAAACCACTATGGAGTACCTCAAGGGTCTATCTTAGGTCCACTATTGTTCACTGTTTATATAAACGACCTGCCATGCTTTGTCAATAGTAAATGTGAAATGTTTGCAGATGACTCATCCCTTCATACTAGTGATACGAATGCTAACTTACTAAACAGGCTAGTAAGCAAACTTCAAAATGATGCTCAAAATGTTTTTAGCTGGACACAATTAAATCACATGTCAATTAATGCCAATAAAACGAAATGCATGTACGTATCAACCAGACAAAAAAGACAAAAGATGAACTCCCAATTTCCACCACTATTTATTTGCAGCAACAAAATTGAAGAAGTTGATTCACATAAAACATTAGGTGTTGTCATTGACAAAGATTTGTCTTGGACAGACCATATAAAGTCTTTAGGGAAAGGTCTGTCTAGAAAAATACTCCAGCTATCTAAGATTAAACATTTCCTTGATAACCATTCTCGTAAACTATTCTTTAATGCTCACATACTCTCAATGATCGATTATGCTTCAACATTATGGGTAGTGATACCAATTTAAAGATTATCAATCGTATGTACAAAAAAGCAATTAAAATAATTTTATTAAAATCAAGTTCACTTACCTATGAAAACTACAAACAACTAGATATACTAACTTTTCAAGACAGACTTTTCCTCAAAAAGGCAATCTGCATGCATAATATTGTCAACGGAAATGCTCCAAAAAAGATAACAGATACATTTACGACAAACACAAGCAGACATACCCATTTACTCTCATTCCCTCGACCAAATAATAATCTATTCAAATCTAGTCTCCTCTATTCCGGTGGAGATTTATGGAACAAACTACCCTCCATTTTAAAAAACATGAAAAACAAGAACTACTTCAAGAAAAAAATAAAATTTATCTCTTTAACAGAACATATTTGATAACTTTATTCCAATTATTTGAAATAATGGAAACGTAGCCTACATAACATATTTTGGTAAGTAAATGTGATGTTTTAAATGTTTCGTTGTTGATGTTGATGTATATATTGTACATAATATGCTATTCGCCCAGTCCCCATCCTTTTTCCTGTTTTTGTGTGTGGAATATTTGCTTGTTTCTTTAATTAATTGTTTACTTGTATATTTTCCTTTTCTTGTTCGCTACTTTGGAATGTTTAGTTCTTTATTTTTCTTTACATCATTTTTTATGGATGGCTTGTTGAAAAAAAGCATGTTTTTGCTTATACAATGTTCCCATCTGGAAATAAAATTTTGACTTGACTTGACTTGACACACACACAGTCACCTGCACATACGCAACCATGCCCCCCCCCCCCCCCCCCCCAACACACACACACACACTCACACACTATTGATACTGTCTTCCACAAGAAACGCGAAAATTTCATAGACCATTTTAATTACTAATATATGATATGCCGCTCCAACGGCTGTTTTCTCGATTAATATAAAAAATATCAAATTTAATAATGCGATGCCGAGAGGGCGCTTGATAAAACGCGTTTGAGGGCGTTCGAAAAAAATCAACGGGAAGCACTTGCACACCAACGGGACAAGTTTTGAAGGGTGAACAGTGGTCAGACATGAACTGGTGAATAAAATCACAACCTAATATGTCTACCCACCCATGTCATTTGAGCGGGGGGGAAATCCAAACATTTAGCCTGAAAAAAAATCAAAATCTGGTCCACGAGGCCGCTGGTGACGTCATAGAAGCAGGAGTCCCATGGAAAGAATAGGCCTATTATTAATATGTTTTCATCATACTTGATTTGTAGAAAGGTGTCAGCTCACCGACCAAACACACATTTGTCCCCAAACACTGAATGCTCTTTCCCTATAATTCCGCTTTCAGTGTCCAAACATTCAAAGGACAGTGCAGTGCAAAGAAACTTTACGGAGAGCTGGACAACAGAGGGTTTTCAGAGAAGAACACCCACCACCCACCACCACCCAACCCACCCCTCAATCAATTGTTTCGGCCCTGAACTCCCTGAAATAATTTGGTCATTTAGCGTTTCTTTCATTAAACAGATAGCCTGCGGTTGTTGTTTTGTGAAACGCGTGTAAATCATTCACGTTTCTTTTAGAAGTAAGTGTATAATTTACTTATTTCTCTGTGTGTCTTATAATTTACACGAGTGTATGACATTAACGCAGGATTTGTCACGACAGATTGTCCAAGGGGGTGGCATCTCCCGGACGATTCGTGCGAACCCGTCTGTACTTCTCCAGCGAATCTCACATCCGCTCCGTCATGAACATACTGCGATACGGAAACCTCATGGCGGTAATAGCTTCTACTTCAGAAATAATAATAATAATAGTGAATCATTTAAATAGCGCATTCCTCCACCAATGTGGAGCTCTATGCGCTTAACAACAACAAAAATTAAGAAGCAACAAATTCAAACAACAACACGAAATAATCGCTCACGCACATGCAAATAGGCATACACATACACACCCCACCCACACATACACGCACGTACCGGCACATACACACACACACACACACACACACACACACACACACACACACACACACACACACACCGTTACCATCACCACCACTCACCCCACCCAAAAAACACAATACAAAATACAATCAGTTGAACAAAGCATCAACACACACACATACTCTCTCTCTCTCTCTCTCTCTCTCTCCTCTCTCTCTCTCTCTCTCTCTCTCTCTCTCTCTCTCTCTCTCTCTCTCTCTCTCTCTCTCTCGCAACAAAGCTGACGTACACATTGCAGTCAACACACAGTGAAACTAATATGGGGGGAGGGGAGTGTGTGTGTGAGAATAGAGTCCAGAAGTAATGTGGCCTAAAGGTTGTGATGTAGCTTGAACAGGTGGGTCTTGAGAGCTGATTTGAAACATTGCAATGACTGGATATGGCGGATTTCGCGTGGTAAGGAGTTCCAAACTGATGGGGCCGAAAAGGAAAAGGAGCGCTCACCAAACATTTTTGTTCGTGTACTAGGAACACAGAGAATTTTGGAATCTGAAGATGACCGCAATTGCCTTGATGGAGTATAGACAGAAAGCATGTCAGAAATGTAGCTAGGGGCATTTCCAGAGAAATAAGAATGACATAGAGTGGAAATTTTGTAGTCAATACGTGCTTTGATGGAAAGCCAATGAAGGGATATCAGGAGTGGTTGAACATGATGATACTTAGAGACCTTGAGGACAAGTCTGGCAGCAGAGTTCTGGACTTTTTGAAGCTTGTCAATGAGGTGTTGGGGGCAGCCATACAAGAGTGAATTACAATAATCTAGTTTAGAGAGAACAAAAGCGCAGACTAGTATTTTAGTAGTATCTATAGACAGGAGATGGCGAATCGTACCAATGCGACGCAGCTCACAGTATGCTGACCGACAGATAGTTTGAACTTGTGAGTCAACACTCATATCTTGAGAGATGTGGAAGCCAAGATTTCTAGCAGAAGGAGAAAAAGGTATTTGAGTGTCACAGACAGAGATGGAATCAGGCTTTGGGTACGGAAGTTTTCTAGATGGAGAGTGGATGAACAAGGCCTCCGTTTTGTCGTCATTCAGCTTCAGTTTGTTTTGTAGCATCCATGATTTGATGTTGCGAATGCAGAATTCAAGTGAAGATATAGAAGGAAGAATGGTAGATGGGGATACAGGCTTGTGGAGTTGTGTATCATCAGCAAAAGACTGAGAATCAACTGAATGAGAAGTGATCAACTCGGACAGGGGTTTAGTGTACATGATGAAGAGGACTGGTCCAAGTACTGAGCCTTGAGGAACCCCACATGTGAGGCCAACCATTGCAGAAGATGAGTCATTGATGGAGACAGACTGAGTTCGACCAGAAAGGTAAGACGAGAACCATGACAGAGCAGTGCTTGATATTCCATAGGTGATTTGAAGCCTCTTAAGGAGTATATGGTGGTCAATAGTATCAAAAGCAGCTGAAAGATCCAAAAGAGTTAATATAGATGCGTCACCAGAGTCAAGAGCTAAGAGAATGTCATTAGTTACTTTCAACAGTGCCGTTTCTGCCAACACCAACACGCACACACATGCTCACACACACACACACACACACACACACACACACACACACACACACACGCACGCACGCACGCACGCACGCGCGCGCACGCACGCACGCACGCACGCGCACGCACGCGCACGCACACGCACACGCACACACACACACGCGTTAGTAGTTACCTTGGGCTGTGGGGAGTACACATAGAGAACTCGTGAACCACAAAGCTCAGACATCTACATTCTAAGCGCGCGTACACATAACTAAATGTTTCTGTACGGAAATGCCATTAAGAAAAAATAAACGGGCGCGTGTCCGTGCTTACACGCCAGAGCTTCAGATTGTCAGCGGGCCCGGGTCATTGACCCCTAATGATGGTGATTTGACCCCTCACTTTGTGCAGCAAGGGGTCATCTGACCCGTGACGTCTGTAATGAAATGTAACTCTACCACTACAGTGACACATTATTTGCCCATCATTTTGAAAATTGACCCATCATTTTCTGTAATCAGGGGCCATATGACCCATGAAGTTTGAAAACAATCTGAAGCTCTGAAACGCGTATGCTTATTTTTTCATTTGTTCTTTTACTTATTCACGGGTATTCCGTACAGAAACATGTAGTTGTGTGTACGTGCGCTAATGCTTGCTTTCTTTGGCAATCGTGTTCAATCTTCATCTTGAACTATAGATGAAAATATTTCACCCAAAACGTTGATCGTACATCATCTATTGTCGTCTATCCTCACTGCTAGGCAATAGTTCCTAGCCTGACAGTAAGACTCTTTACTAGTTTCTAGTCTGCCCGTAGGACGTGATTTTATTGGAAACCTATAGAATCATCCACGAATAATATCGACAAATTTCCCATGGCAAAAGAGAGAGTTTATGCAGTGATTTAATGGCCTTATCATTTTAGGTGGCGCCTCAACCACTAAAGCTAATGCTGTGTCGTCCAATCAGACGCTGCGCCCGAGTCCTGACAGCCAATGGGAGCGAGCCATGACGTTTCTGGACGCCACTGCTGAGTTCAACTACATGTCTCAGGTGGTCTTCATGCTCTATGAAGACTCCTCTAAGGTACCGTAAGTTTGCAAGAGAGTCTCCAAAATGGGCGTTTCTATTGTTTAAAGCATTAACCTACATTCCAAAATCATTGCTGAATACATTTTCTAAAATTTCTCAAGTAACGCAATGGGTTATCCAATTATGTTATGTTTCCCAGCGTTACCGTATTGTATTAAAACGTTTCATATTATTTGGTGCAGTATGAGATTGAATCGTATCGCGTATTTGTTCATTGTGTCGTGTTCTGGTGTAATGTAGTGTCTTCCAGCGCAGTGCAGTAGAGTGTAACGCAGATCATTGCAGTGGAGTGGAGTGCAGTGTATTGGTATGGCGTAGTGTGTCAAATATAGCATAGCGTAACGGGCTGTTTAGGTGGGGGTTATCGTCCTTAGCCCTTGATTATGGGTGACTGGAAGGCAGCTTCCTAGCAGCAGAAAACCCACTCAATATCTCTACCTCGCCCTCGTGTGGCAAAAAACTATGTTGCCTCTTGTTTGACAAAGGGCAGTAATAGAAGACGGAAGAGTAATCTCCAGTTATGCGATCAGAAACGCTCATTTCAAAGGTCAGCTACAGTGCTATGTAATGCAATGCAGAAGAAAGTTTAGCTTTACGTCCTCCCGGCCGAAGCCATATGGGACATAAAAAAAAATATATATATAAAATAAAAACAATGCAATGCAGTTGAGTAGGACTGTATTGTACTGCAAAGCATTGTGATGCAGCGTGATGTAGTGCAGACAAATGGAATGAAGTGGAGTCTGTGCGTGCGAGCATGTTTGTGTGCGTGCGTGTGTGTGTGTGTGTTGCCAGTTGTGTGTGTATCTGTCTGTCTGTTTGTCTGTCTTGACAACCATGTATGTGTTAACATCTATGTGTGAGTGCATAGTGTGTGTGTGCGTGTGCGTGCGTGCGTGCGTGTTTCTGTGTGTCTTTGTATATGTTTGTATGAGTCTTTATGTGTCTGCGTCTGTGTGCGTTGCCATCTCTCTGTGCCCGTGCACATGTCTGTGCATGCGTGCACGTGTGCCTGCACGTGTGCCTGCACGTGTGCGTGCCATGCAGGATGAGAGGACTGACGAGCGGTTCCACATGGAGCTTCACTTCAGCCCCGGGGCCTACACGTCCTGCGACGAGCCCGCCCAGACCAGAGGCATGGGATACAGACCACGAAACTGCTGCCTGGTC
>CM065700.1:23481925-23504425 GCA_017654935.2 Phymorhynchus buccinoides | reverse complement strand
TGTGTCTGTGTGTGCTAGTCAGCCATCACTTGGCTTCAATTTGGGGCGTCCTCCCACTTGCAGCCCTGTGTCTGTGTGTGCTAGTCAGCCATCACTTGGCTTCAATTTGGGGCGTCCTCCCACTTGCAGCCCTGTGTCTGTGTGTGCTAGTCAGCCATCACTTGGCTTCAATTTGGGGCGTCCTCCCACTTGCAGCCCTGTGTCTGTGTGTGCTAGTCAGCCATCACTTGGCTTCAATTTGGGGCGTCCTCCCACTTGCAGCCCTGTGTCTGTGTGTGCTAGTCAGCCATCACTTGGCTTCAATTTGGGGCGTCCTCCCACTTGCAGCCCTGTGTCTGTGTGTGCTAGTCAGCCATCACTTGGCTTCAATTTGGGGCGTCCTCCCACTTGCAGCCCTGTGTCTGTGTGTGCTAGTCAGCCATCACTTGGCTTCAATTTGGGGCGTCCTCCCACTTGCAGCCCTGTGTCTGTGTGTGCTAGTCAGCCATCACTTGGCTTCAATTTGGGGCGTCCTCCCACTTGCAGCCCTGTGTCTGTGTGTGCTAGTCAGCCATCACTTGGCTTCAATTTGGGGCGTCCTCCCACTTGCAGCCCTGTGTCTGTGTGTGCTAGTCAGCCATCACTTGGCTTCAATTTGGGGCGTCCTCCCACTTGCAGCCCTGTGTCTGTGTGTGCTAGTCAGCCATCACTTGGCTTCAGTTTGGGGCGTCCTCCCACTTGCAGCCCTGTGTCTGTGTGTGCTAGTCAGCCATCACTTGGCTTCAGTTTGGGGCGTCCTCCCACTTGCAGCCCTGTGTCTGTGTGTGCTAGTCAGCCATCACTTGGCTTCAGTTTGGGGCGTCCTCCCACTTGCAGCCCTGTGTCTGTGTGTGCTAGTCAGCCATCACTTGGCTTCAGTTTGGGGCGTCCTCCCACTTGCAGCCCTGTGTCTGTGTGTGCTAGTCAGCCATCACTTGGCTTCAGTTTGGGGCGTCCTCCCACTTGCAGCCCTGTGTCTGTGTGTGCTAGTCAGCCATCACTTGGCTTCAATTTGGGGCGTCCTCCCACTTGCAGCCCTGTGTCTGTGTGTGCTAGTCAGCCATCACTTGGCTTCAATTTGGGGCGTCCTCCCACTTGCAGCCCTGTGTCTGTGTGTGCTAGTCAGCCATCACTTGGCTTCAATTTGGGGCGTCCTCCCACTTGCAGCCCTGTGTCTGTGTGTGCTAGTCAGCCATCACTTGGCTTCAGTTTGGGGCGTCCTCCCACTTGCAGCCCTGTGTCTGTGTGTGCTAGTCAGCCATCACTTGGCTTCAGTTTGGGGCGTCCTCCCACTTGCAGCCCTGTGTCTGTGTGTGCTAGTCAGCCATCACTTGGCTTCAATTTGGGGCGTCCTCCCACTTGCAGCCCTGTGTCTGTGTGTGCTAGTCAGCCATCACTTGGCTTCAGTTTGGGGCGTCCTCCCACTTGCAGCCCTGTGTCTGTGTGTGCTAGTCAGCCATCACTTGGCTTCAATTTGGGGCGTCCTCCCACTTGCAGCCCTGTGTCTGTGTGTGCTAGTCAGCCATCACTTGGCTTCAATTTGCCCAGGCAAAGTCCCCACTCGGCAACGTTGTAGTTTAGACACCCCCATCAACATTTCACAGTTAACATTTTCACTGGGAAACAACATTCTGCCATTCTTGGGATAGATATCGGGTCAGGCTTAGCCATGTCATGACATGGAAAGAAGCAGACTTTTGAGTTTGAGAGTGGTAAACATGAGGGGGTGTCTAAAGAACAAGTTTGCCCCCACTCTCTCGGACATGAGGAATGTAGGACAGCTTGCGTTGAAGAGGCCAACTAATCATTAAGGGGATGTGCACATTATACGCGGAAACGCATGCGCTTATCCCATCCGCTTATTTCTTACTTTCTTTTACTTATTTGCGGATATGCGTATGACGTTTCCGTGTGTGCTGTGCACATCCCCTCAGGCTGCAGTACTAACAGGTAGAGCCTGTAGTGTAGGGGTCATACCTTGTAATGAACGATCAAGTCGCAATGTGTTCCTACAGTGATGTGGAAAAAATATATCTCGTTCTGTCTGTATGTCTCTTTCTCTCTCCCTCCCCCCCCCCCCCCCCCCTCTGTCTCTCTCTCGCTGCTCTCTCTCTCTCTCTCTCTCTCTCTCTCTCTCTCTCTCTCTCTCTCTCTCTCTCTCTCTCTCTCTCACACACACACACACACACACACACACACAATATAGGCCAATCACAATGTGCGTGTGTGTGTGTGTGTGTTATAATACAATGTTCTTGTAAAAAAAAATAATTCCATGCATGCTTTGAAATGGTTTTTTCTTCATATCTTCTAAATTGTTCTTGTTGTCCTAGTTGTTATCCCCCCCCACCCCCCTTTTCATTTCATGTTATTTCACTTTTTTTCGTTCCTTTGGTTTTGTGTTTTGATATTTTCGAGGGCATGGTGTAAAAAAGCTTATGCTTATCTATTAACCCTCAATAAACATTCCTATTTGCTCTCTCTCTCTCTCTCTCTCTCTCTCTCTCTCTCTCTCTCTCTCTCTCTCTCTCTCTCTCTCTCTCTCTCTCTCTCTCTCTCTCTCTCTCTCTCTCTGTGTGTGTGTGTGTGTGTGTGTGTGTGTGTGTGTGTGTGTGTGTGTGTGTGTGCGCGTGCGTGCGCGCGCGCGCGAGTGTGTGTTTAGTGTCATAAAATAATTATTTAGTATACACTTTTCTTTTTCTTTTTTTTCTTTCTTTTTTCTTTAGGCTTATATTGTTTTATTTTGTTTATTGTGATTTAGCCAGAATGTTTATATTTATGTAACGAAAAGTGGGTTTTTTGACATATTGTATTGGTGATCCTGTATGATGAGAGAGGGAAAGAAAGAGAGAGGGGGGAGAGAGAGAGGGGGAGGGAGAGAGAGAGAGGGAGAGAGAGAGGGGAGGGGGGAGGGGGAGAGAGAGGAGAGAGACAGAGAGGGGAGAGAGAGAGAGAGAGAGAGAGTATGGGCCGTGTGTACGCACGTATTAATTGGTGCATTCCTTCCGGTTACTTGTTTACATTTTTATTAGTTTTTGTGAGTGTGATGTGTAATGAGAGAGTGACAGTGCTTGGTGAACGAGGGTGGATGTCTGTGTGAGTGAAAATCATGTTATTTCGTTACTTTATTTCTTTGTATTCGAATGTTGGTGGTATGACTTTCTTGTTGATTTTAATTAATGTTTTTCATCTGTCATTGTTGCTTTTGTAACGTGCAACGAGCATACTACTATATGGAGTTTTAGCGCTATATGAATTATTATTATTTTGATTATTATTATTATTATTATTATTGCTACTATTATTATTATAGGATTGGGTTTCATCTTGCTATGCATAAGTGTTTACTCCAAAATGCGTGCATGTTAAAGATGAGTATGTAGAATAGGATTTGGTTTTATTCTGTCATGTGTATGTGCTTACATTTAAGTTTGATGTATTTTTAAGATTAGTATGTAAAATGGGCTTAGGCTTGATTTTATTATGTGTATCGGCTTTAAATTTAAAATGTGTACATGTTACGAGTATGTAAAATAAGGATTAGTTTTAATTTTGTGATGAGTTAAGTTTTACTTATGTGCGTGTTAAAGATGAGGACTAGAAAGTAGGTTCAGGCTTGATTTCGGTATGAACAGTATTTACCTTTTAATATGTGTATTCGCTTGCAAATAATATGACTAGGTTTGCTTTTGTTACGAGTGTGTGTTTACTTTTTAATATGTTCATGCTAAAAATGAATAATGGAATGTAGGAATAGGTTTCATGTTGCCATGGGTACATGAATTTACATTTTAAATTGTGCATGCTAAGATGAGTAGGTAAAGTAATACTATGTTTGACTTATTATATGCATGGGTTTCTTCAAATAAGTACATTTTAATGATGAAGTATGATTGAGGTATTTTTTATGTTTGTGCACTTCTCTATTTTTGAATGCTTAAAGATGAGTGTGAAAAGTAGGATTGGGTTTTATTTTCCCGTGTGTATGCGCTTACTTCACACATTTTGAATGTTAATAATTAGTATAGTTAATAATAATAGGTTTGATTTTGTTATTGATGTGTTACAATATAGGGATGGTTTTTTTGCATGCTTTATATTACTTTGTATGTGTTTATTTTCGTTTTCCATTTTCTACTTTTATATATGTATTTTGTCCAGAGGGCTGGATGTAAAAAAGCATGTTATTGCTTACTCTATTACCCTCTATAAATAAAATTCAATCAATCAATCAATCAATCTCTCTCTCTCTCTCTCTCTCTCTCTCTCTCTCTCTCTCTCTCTCTCTCTCTCTCTCTCTGTGTGTTTCCTTTAAATCACAAAAGCGTTCTTTTTCTTCAGGATCAAGATACAAACAATGCCCCTCTGACCCCTCTTCCAGTCGCCCAGCCCAGGGACACTCAAGTGACGCAGCACAAGCAGGCATTCTGCACAAACAAGGTAGAAGATCCCTCTGCTGTGTTCCCTAGCCATGTGGCCATGATGGGGGAAATCAATATATGTATGTGTCCGCTTGCTTTGTGAGCTGATTTTGGCAAGAGAAAACAATCCAGCTTTGTGATTATAACAAGTACTTGCAATGATTACATCGGGCCAAAGGTAAAATAGCACGGGGACTATTTGTGTGTGTGTGTGTGTAAATATGACATTTTTGCTCTTGACTTACCCCAATCGTCACACCCCAACTTTCGCAGTACATATATTTTTTAAGTTTATCACGGTTATTTTGAAGATATTTTTTTTGTGTGTGGAAGGCAAAATTAGTAAGTCATCTGCTTATACCTGAACAATCTGTGCTTATACTAAGCATCTGTCTGTCTGTATGTATGTATGTATGTTTGTTTGTCGTATCTTTGTCGATAATGTGGTGTGTGTGTGTGTATGTGTGTGTGTGTGTGTGTGACAGTAGTCCGGTTGCATTTTCTGTAAATAAACTAGCACATATTTTATGTATATAATGTACATTTAAAGACTGATTGATGGCAGTTCAGTTTAACGTCGCGTATCGGCTTTCGCCATGTACGACGGACTGAGCAAACCAACCATGGTATAAACAAAAATTTATGTTCCTGAATCACTGTCTTAGCCAAAAGGCCGAGAAGCGATCAGGATAACAACATGGACTGATTGACGACGAAAATGGTGTTTTACGTCCTCTTGGTCTGAATCAGACACATATGGGACATTTGTAAATACAAATATGGTGGGAACAATACTGGAGGCAATGCCCGGAGGCAGTACGAAACCAGTAAAGTCCCGATTTTTTATTAATACAGATAGGTGTAGCGGTAACCACGCCTCGGTTAAACCTCATCGGCTATGGCACCGCTACAAGTATTTCATAATTGAAAAGTCATATGGACTGATTGAAGAAGAAGAAAAAAAATAAAGAAAAAAAAAATGGTGCTTTACCGCCAGTTTACGTCCTCTCGGTCAAAGACACATATGGGACATTTGTAAATACAAAGATGGTGGGAACAATACTGGGTGCAATGCCCGGAGGCAGTGCAACACCAGTAAAGTCCCGAGTTTTTATCAATATTGATATGTGTAGCGGTAACCACACCTCGGATAAACCTCATCGGCTATGGTACCGCCACAAATAAGTTTTTTGTCAATGATATGGACTTATTGACGACGACGAAAATGGAGTTTTACGTCCTCTTGGTCTGAATCAGACACATATGGGACATTTGTAAATACAAATATGGTGGGAACAATACTGGAGGCAATGCCCGGAGGCAGTACAAAACCAGTAAAGTCCCGATTTTGTATTAATACAGATAGCTGTAGCGGTGACCACGCCTCGGTTAAACCTCATCGGCTATGGCACCGCCACAAGTTAGTATATGGACTGATTGATCTTAGCCAAAAGGCTGAGAAGCGACCTTCGTTTAATTAAAATTCCAGGACCACAATTTAAAAGATAAAAATTCCACTTTATTATTAAAAAGAAATCACAGAAGGTCAGTCTTTAAATTTACATTATATAAAAAAAATGTGTGCTAGTTTATTTACAGAAAATGCAACCGGACTACTGTCCTGTTTGGTGAAAGTAAGATTCTAAAAGTTTAAAATCTTGAATTTGCTGAGGGAGACTACTCCTTGCATGTATGTGTGTTGTTTGTGTTCGGTTGCGGGCCGTGTGACGTCACGGCTATTCCATGAATCGAACACGTCAGCTGTTCAATTTACCTCCCATTGGAATGTAAATTTAATGTTAACGCCCCCCTTAAGGATGACTGGGGGGGGGGGGGGGGGCGCACCGGGCGAAAGCTGTTAAGGACCCCAACAACCATCTACACCCCAAATTTCAAGTCAGGAGGGAGGAGATAGAGATAGAAGGGCGGTTAACATTATAATGTGGATAACCTATGTAACTGATTAGTTGCAACATAGTAAACATAAGTCTGGCCGGGTTTGCACTGTCACAGTGCTTCTTGTTTTTATATAAAATGTTGTCTTGTGTGTGCGTTTTTTTGTGTTTTTTTGTTTGTTTTTTAATATGTGCTTTTAACCAAACAGACGGCATCGATTGCTGACTCTACTACTGACCTTGTGAAAGAGTCTGACTTGAAGGAAGTTAATGCTACCGTTACCACCACCACCACCACCACCACCACCACCACTACCAGTGTTATGAGTCATGATGCAATGAGCAAGACATCATTGCCGTTGCACCACTCATGCAGTATGGCCCAAGTGTGTGCAGAGTTCAAAACCTTGGTGAGCATGTTACTGATGGTCATGTGTGTGTCTTTCTGTGTGTGTGAACAAGAACAAAAACAAAAACAACATTTTATTGTCTTGGAACCTTATAAGGTTTTTGACACGATAAGCATTATGCAATATATTCTACATGCAATATAGAAAGGATATAGGTGTTCATAGTTACCTCTGACACTGGAAACTGTTAAAGGCAAATCTTCCAACGTGGTCTTGGCATGTGTCTTTATGAAGTAAATCACTCGGTTTTAAACTTGACCACGTTGGAAATATTCTAGATTTATCTTTCATGAAATGACATCTTATATCATTATATAAAACACAATGATCTAATGAATGTAGTTCATCTTCGATCACACAACAAACTGGACACAATCTGTTTTCTTTTTGTATGCCTAGATGACGTCCAGTTTCAATTTTAAGGGAATGTGTACTGGTCCTCAATTTACTTACTTTTAAGTTTTTAGTTCGCAAAAGATAGGGTTGTATTTCATAATGCTGACTTACGTTATTATAGAAATTCAGTTTTGACAAAATTCTTGCTCTTTTGAAGTTTCCCCAAAAGTATGTAACTTTCTTCCTTTATTTGAGTGAAAATTGCATGTTTAAGTTTATTAACATTAAACGTAAATTGATTCTGTCAAACATTACTGAAACATAATTAAGCAAGTATTTCATGAACAAATTTAACCCATGGGGATTCTTCTTGATTTGTATACCAAATATAAATATGACTTTTCTGGAGAATTCAAAATATGTACCCAATATGCAATTGTTTGATAAATTATTTTTAAACTTAAAGGGAATCTTCCAAATTCTGCCAAGTTCTGTGTGCCTGTCTGTCTGTTGATCGGTCTGTGTCTCTGTGTGTCCGTATGTGTGTATGCGTGCACGCATGTGTGTTTGTTGTTTGAGTGAGTGTGTGTGTGTGTGTCTTTGTCTATCTCTCTCTGTGTTTGTGTGTCTGTATGTGTGCATCTGTATGTGTCTGTGCCTGTGTGTTTATATCTATAATATATATGTGTCTGTGTGTGTGTCAGTCGTGTCTGACCATGACTCCCAGATAGCAAGACGACTGACATTCTGGAGGGCTGGCCTGGAATTGAATACAGATGAGGAAAGAACCATTGTCCAGGGGACATCCTTACACTCTCAGCCAACACCCCCCCCCCCCCCACACACACACACACACACACACACACAAAACCCACATTAGGAGAGCTGGCTTTGAAGAAAATCCCTAATGGGCGCTCACTTCCCTCACTGCAGCTAATGGCCCTATTGAGAGCCAGAGCTAATGCCCCTATTGAGAGCCAGAGCTAATGCCCCCAATTGAGAGCCAGAGCTAATGCCCTCTATTGAGAGCCAGAGCTAATGCCCCCTATTGAGAGCCAGAGCTAACCCCCCCTATTGAGAGCCAGAACTAATGCCCCCAATTGAGAGCCAGAGCTAATGCCCCCAATTGAGAGCCAGAGCTAATGCCCTCTATTGAGAGCCAGAGCTAATGCCCCCTATTGAGAGCCAGAGCTAACCCCCCCTATTGAGAGCCAGAACTAATGCCCCCAATTGAGAGCCAGAGCTAATGCCCTCTATTGAGAGCCAGTGCTAATGCCCATATTGAGAGCCAGAGCTAATGCCCCCTATTGAGAGCCAGAGCTAATGCCCCCAATTGAGAGCCAGAGCTAATCCCCCCTATTGAGAGCCAGTGCTAATGCCCATATTGAGAGCCAGAGCTAATGCCCCCAATTGAGAGCCAGAGCTAATCCCCCCTATTGAGAGCCAGAGCTAATGCCCCATATTGAGAGCCAGAGCTAATGCCCCATATTGAGAGCCAGAGCTAATGCCCCATATTGAGAGCCAGAGCTAATGCCCCTATTGAGAGCCAGAGCTAATGCCCCTATTGAGAGCCAGAGCTAATGCCCATATTGAGAGCCAGTGCTAATGCCCCTATTGAGAGCCAGTGCTAATGCCCCTATTGAGAGCCAGTGCTAATGCCCCATATTGAGAGCCAGTGCTAATGCCCATATTGAGAGCCAGTGCTAATGCCCCTATTGAGAGCCAGTGCTAATGCCCATATTGAGAGCCAGAGCTAATGCCCATATTGAGAGCCAGTGCTAATGCCCCTATTGAGAGCCAGTGCTAATGCCCCTATTGAGAGCCAGTGCTAATGCCCATATTGAGAGCCAGTGCTAATGCCCATATTGAGAGCCAGAGCTAATGCCCCTATTGAGAGCCAGAGCTAATGCCCATATTGAGAGCCAGTGCTAATGCCCCTATTGAGAGCCAGTGCTAATGCCCATATTGAGAGCCAGTGCTAATGCCCCTATTGAGAGCCAGTGCTAATGCCCATATTGAGAGCCAGTGCTAATGCCCCTATTGAGAGCCAGTGCTAATGCCCATATTGAGAGCCAGTGCTAATGCCCATATTGAGAGCCAGTGCTAATGCCCCTATTGAGAGCCAGTGCTAATGCCCATATTGAGAGCCAGAGCTAATGCCCCTATTGAGAGCCAGTGCTAATACCCCATATTGAGAAGCAGTGCTAATGCCCATATTGAGAGCCAGTGCTAATGCCCCTATTGAGAGCCAGTGCTAATGCCCCTATTGAGAGCCAGTGCTAATACCCCATATTGAGAAGCAGTGCTAATGCCCATATTGAGAGCCAGTGCTAATGCCCCTATTGAGAGCCAGTGCTAATGCCCCTATTGAGAGCCAGTGCTAATGCCCATATTGAGAGCCAGTGCTAAATGAATGATTGAAATGTTTGTGTGTGCATGTCTATCTGTTTGTCTGTCTGTATGTCTGACTGTCTGCCTGTCTGTCTGACAGGTTATGATGCGTGCAGAAAGTGTGCCGTGTTCCAGCAAGAAAATGGGCAATCTGGTGGAATTGCAAGGTCCTGCTTCAACAGCCATTGAACCCGAGATGACAAATGAAGAACAAGGATCTGACCCTGGATGTATGATAAAATGTAAATTGCATGTATATGTTTGCTTGTGTTTGATTCATTCATTCATTTAAAAAAAAGTTTGAAAAAAAAAGAAAAAAGATCTGACCCTAGCCCTACCAATGCAGGTGTGTGTGTGTGTGTGTGTGTGTGTTTGTGTGTGTGTGTGTGTGTGATGGTACATTCTATCGTCTAACCTTCTCCACCCTTTTTACATGTCTCCTAGAGCACTGAGGTCTCAAGACTCTTCCCTGTTAATTGTTCTGAAGTATTCTATGAATTCCTACAGCAAAAGGGCTTTATCTGTTTTTGGACCTGCAATTTGGAATTCTCTACCTCTTTCTCTCAGAAAAGTCACCTGTCTCCAAAGTTTCAAATCCCAACTGAAAACATCTCTCTCCAGGAAGTACTTTGAATGATGTTGTTTGGCATGAAGAGACCTGTGTACTTGTAGCCTATATCTCTCTCTCTCTCTCTCTCTCTCTCTCTCTCTCTCTCTCTCTCTCTCTCTCTCTCTCTCTCTCTCTCTCTCTCTCTCTCTCTCTCTCTCTCTCTCTCTCTCTCTCTCTCTCTCTCTCTCTCTCTCTCTCTCTCTCTCTCTCTCTCTCTCTTTTTCTCTTAGTGTGTGTGTGTGTGTAGAAAGCTGAATGTTTGTTTCACAACTATTTATATTCAAGGACTACGTGTGTCTATTTTGTATGGATATGGCAACTACTGGCCAATTTGTTGGTATAGCCTGCCAGCTTATAGTATCTGTAGCCTAATATGGTTACCTTGATATGGCTTCCATGTCTTGTGAATATTGTGTAATGCAATGGTGTGAATCTTGATTTGTGTGTTTTTGCGAACTCTATTGTTATGGGCCAGAGGCCTAACAATTAAAGCATGTTTTACGTTGACTGTGTGTGTGTGTGTGAGTGTGTGTGTGTGTGTGTGTGTGTGTGTATGTGTGTGTGTATTTATTATTATGTTATAATCATTTAGTATAGTTTTAGTATTTTTATAGTGATAGATTTTGTTTATTTTGTGATGGCCAGAATGTTTATATTCAGGTTTAAGCAAGAGGCAAACCCTTAAAGGGTCACTCGAACAGGCACATGTGGGACAACAAACAAAGATTGAGGGGTGGGGGTCTAAAGTACAAGATTGGCAATAACATTTTAAAGTACAAATTAAACTATCGTTAATGGATACAACAACAAAAAAAGTGCCCGTGCCGAGAATCGAACAGACAGACATTCGAGCTATCGAGGCTTTCAGTGTTGATGACTTTCTTAACTCATGTTGCCTGTTGAATACTCTCTAACCCACTAATTTAAAATGTTATCTGTTTGTTGTTTACTGTTTACATTTTTAGTATTTTTGATTATTCAAATCATTATTGTTGAAAGCTTGCATAAAGTATGTGTATGCAAAGTTTTAAAATGTACGCCTTCACACACACACACACACACACACACACAACCGAACACTATCATACTATAGACTCACTTCGTGTTAACATGAGTGAGCCAAAAAGTGTGTCGCTTAAATGATATAAATATATCAGGAATTTTGTATGAGAGAGAAGAGAGAGAGAGAGGGAGGGAGAACATGTGGCCGTGTGTGTTAATGCATTCGTTCTTGTTTGTTTACATTTTCATTTATTTTTGCAATCATGTCATTGTCATTACTATAAATATGTTGGGATGTGTGTGTGAACGTTAGTTTTGTATTACTCACTGTTTTGCCAAAATACCTGTAAGTATTTGTGGGCTTGAGATTGTTTATGTCCATTTGTCAGTATAAATACCTGGTATCCCAAGTACATTAGTTTTGTTACTTTATGTCTTTGCATTAGAATGTTAGTATGACTATCTTGTTGATTTTACTGCATGTTTTTTTAAAATCTTATAATGTTGCTTTTGTAAAGCGTATCGAGCATACTACTGTATGGATTTTAGCGCTATCTGAAAGAAAATAATTATTATTATTATTATTATTATTATTATCATTACTGCCTGATTTGCTTCGTTTTGTTTTTCATGTCCTGTACTGTTATTGATTTCGTTGGTTTTGTTTTTTGTTGTTATGTTTATGTTAATTTTCGTTTGTCACGTTTCTTTGTTGATTTTTTTAAAACTTTATTTCTGTCAATATTATGTGTTGTATTCTTTGTATTAGTATATTAAACCTATTTCTAACATTGCTACTCACCATGGCATCTCCCACCATTGCTTTTCTGATGACAACCAGGTTTACAGGTCTGACGATATCTCTCAGCTTCCTTCTATCATTGAACGAACTCAATCATGCATTTCTGACATCAAGGCTTGGATGACTGACAACATGCATTTCGACATCAAGGCTTGGATGGACAACAACAAGACTGAAATTATTTTCATTGTCCCCAAGAGACTTTTGTCTACAAACTCGCTCCCTACTTCTATCCAACTAGAGAACTCTCTCATTCAGACTTCTGCAAGCGTTCGCAATCTTGGCTTCACACTGGACCAAACACTTTCTTTTCAAACTCAAATTTCCTCTGTCTGTCGTGCTTGCTATCTGGAACTCCGTCGCATTGCTTCTGTTCGTCATCTTCTCTCTGAAGACGCCACCAAAAAACTCTTTGTTCTCTCTCGCTTAGACTACTGCAATTCCCTTCTTGCTGGTTGCCCACAAAATCTCCTCGCTAAATTGCAGAAAATTCAGAACAATGCTGCTCGCCTTGTACTGAGGTGTTCCAAAATTATCTCACTCTTCACTGGCTTCCTGTCGGAAGGCGTATCGAATACAAGCTCTCTCTGCTCTGTTGCAAATCCATGAATGGTCTGGCTCCTTCTTATCTCGCTGATCTTCTGAACCTTTACACACCTCTTAGACAGTTACGCTCGTCTTCTGACACTTCTCTCCTCCAGAACCCTCGTTACCGCACCAAGACCCTTGGCGAACGCTCCTTCTCTTTCCAGGCCCCCTCCACTTGGAATAAACTCCCTTTACCTCTCCGTTCTGCCAACTCCCTTTCTTCATTTTTAAGTCTTCTCTCAAAACTACTCTTTCAAATCATAGCCTGCTATATTTCTTTTCAAAGTACTCTGCCCCTTCCATCCGCGTTGTGTTTGTGTGCATGCGTGTTGTTTGTGCGTGTGTGGTGGCGTTCGTGTGTGTGTGTGTGTGTTTAATGCGTGCGTGTGTCTGTGTTTTTAGTGCGTGCGTGTGCGCGCGCGCGTGTGTGTATAATATACTTTTTGTCGTTTATTTATTTATATTGCTTGCTGGTTTATTCATTTATTATGGTAAGCGCTTAGGGCTTTTTTAAGATTAGGCGCTATAAATGCAAATTATTATTATTATTATTGTTTTCATTCATGTTGATGTTTAGGTTTTGCTACCATTTGTATTGGGTTGTTTATATTTCTGTTGATGCTTGTGTGTTTTTTTGTCACCTTTGTGTTAATAATTCTAGATCCGTTAAATTTCAATTCTTTTGTCAATTTTCTGGTGCTTTTGTTGGTTTGGTGGGGGGTTTTCAGCTTCGATGCATCGGAACTACAAACCGGTTCATCTGCCGATGTACAAACAGTTTTCTCAGAGATGGTCTCTGCCATTGCTTTCTGATGGCGTCATAGACTCTCCGTCAAAAGGTGATGCTCTCTCTGTCTCTCTTTGAATGTTCCTACTGTCTCTCTCTCTCTCTCTCCTATCTCTCGCTCTCTCTCTTCTCTCTCTCTCTCTCTCTCTCTCCAATAATATAAATCACTTGCATCCAATGAATTTATGTTTAAACGCGGGAGGACAAATTATTTTATTATATGCGTTTAAATTCTGATATTTTCTTTCCCTATTCATTGGTAATTATTATTACCCTATTGAATGTCATGTTATGAGATAACATGTGGATAAAAAATATATGTGTGTGTGTGCGCGCGCGCGCGCGTGTGTGTGTGTGTGTGTGTGCGTGCGTGTGTGATGTGTCTTCCTGCGTGTGTGTATGTGTACATGTATATATATTATATAATGTTTTTTATTTTAATTTTTGTTCAATTGTTTTTTTAATTTTCTTGCATGTTTCTGATTTCTTTTGTCTGTTTTGACTGTAGTTTATTTGTGTGTGGTTGTTTATCGTTTGATTTATGTTTGCTTGCTTGCTTTGTACGAGGACCTGATGAAAAAAAGCCATATTTTGTGCTTATTTAGTTATCCTCAATAAACATTAGAGTTTCTCTCTCTCTCTCTCTCTCTCTCTATCATTCGAGATCTCTCTCTCTCATCTCTCTCTCCTCTCTCCCTCTCTCTCTGCTCCTCCGCTCTCTCTCTCTCTCTTTGTGTAGTGATGCATTTTTCTCTATGGTATGTGCTCTCTCTCTCTCCTCTCTCTCTCTCTCTCTCTCTCGCCTCTTCTCTCTCTCTCTTTCTCTGCCTCTCTCTCTAAGTCTCTCTTTCTCTCTCTTTCTCTCTCCTCCTTCTCTCTCTCTCTCTCCTCTCTCTTTCCTCTCTCTCTCTCTGTGTGGTGTGTGTGGGTGTGCCTGTAACTGTATATGTCACCCCCCCTGTGTAACTGTGTATTTTGTGTGCGCGTATTTTTGTGTGGCGCGCACATGTGGTGGTGTTAACCGCCGTTTTGTCCAAATTCCGCCGTTTTGGGGTCTATAGACAAAACGGCGGGGCTAGAACCGCCGTTTTGTCCCAAATTTTCTATTATGATTTGGACAAAACGGCGGTTCAACAATCCGCCGTTTTTGTCTATAGACAAAACGGCGGGTTGGACAAAACGGCGCCCGATTTTGAACCGCCGTTTTGTCCAAATGAAAGTTGGAGTTATAAAAACTCATTCTTGACAAGTTCTCTTTAAAAAAAATCTTTGTTAAATAAAATGAATAACAAGCTGACCACTGACCACTGGACACACTGGTCACTTTGAGCCTACTTGCTAATTAGTGTACCAATTTGAATGAACTAATGTTGATGTATTGACCAGTGGAGGAGGTGCATACTTGACAAATGGACTTTGGCCTATTTTCACTGTATGGTTGGCCAGGGGTCCATTAGGTGTCAAACGAACACATGGTGATGTTGTAGACTAGTGGTTAGTGTCACTGACCTGTGGTCACTATGCCTACTGACCACTTTGTGCACTGCAGAAATTATTGTATTAGTTAGGAGTTTCAATTGAACAATTGGTGATGTGGTTAAATGCAGTTGTCGAGTGTCAACTGACCAGTGGTCAACTTGAGACTATTTTCAACGTTTGATCTCAAAATAGTGTATTAGGACTTCCAATGAATTTTTTTTGATGTCAATTGACCAGTGGTCATGTCATTGACCAGTTGTCACTTTGGCCTATTTTTGACTGTTTGACTGCAAATTAGTGCATTTGGAGTTTTCAAATGAACAATTTTGATGTGTTGACCAGTGGTCAGTGTCACTGACCGACGTGGTTAATCTTTGGCCTATTTTCACTGTTTGACTGCAAATTAATGTATTAGGAGTTCAAATGAACAAATTAGTGGTCAGTGTCACCGACCAGTGGTCAACTTTGAGGCATATTTTTTTAATGTGGTTGACCATTGGTCAGTGTCACTACCACTGGTCAAACCACATCAAACCGGTTGTTCATTTGAACTCCTAAATAGGTAAAGGTCAAGATGTGCCACCCCCCCTCTGCATTTCTCACTTAATTGTATTTCTCCGTGTTTGCCTTTCTTACCAAACATAAGCTGTATTTTAGGAACATTTTTAGCTAATTTAACCTTTTTGGAATACTAACCCTAACCCTATCTCTAACCCTAACCCTAAACCTACCCCTACCCCCCACTATCTACTGCAGTACACCGCGATTTGTCACAGTTGTGGTTCGTTGCTTTTTTCCGTCTTATTGGGTGGGGGGTAGGTTTAGGGCTAGGGTTAGGGCTAGGGTTTATTTCCCCAAAAGGTTTAATAGCTAAAAATGTTCCTAAAATTAGGCTTTATGTATGGTAAGAAAGGCAATACCGGAAAAATACAATTAACCGAGAATTGTAGGGGGGTGGCACATCTTTACAAAAACCACCCCCCCCCCCCCCCTCCCCCCCCCCGGTCCAACCACCATCCTTTTTTTTTGTTAATTTGAACTCCTAATACACTAATTTGCAGTCAAACAGTGAAAATAGGCCAAAGTGACCACTGGTCAGTGACACTGACCACTGGTCAACCATATCAACAATTGTTCATATGATCTCCTAATACACTAATTAGCATTCAAACGGTAAAATTAGGCCAAAGTGACCAGTGTCAGTGGTCAGCTTGTTATTCAACTTTTATTTGGACAAACAAAGACTTTTTTTTTTTTAAATGAGAACTTGTCAAGAATGATTTTTTTATAACTCCAACTTTCATTTGGACAAAAAAACGGCGGTTCAAAAAATCAGGCGCCGTTTTTGTCCAACCCGCCGTTTTGTCTATAGGGGCGGGGACTAAAACGGCGGGATTGTTGAACCGCCGTTTTGTCCAATAAATCATAATAGAAAATTTGGACAAAACGGCGGTTTTCTAGCCCCCGCCGTTTTGTCTATAGACAAAAACGGCGGAATTTGGACAAAACGGCGGTTAACAGTGGCGTGTGTGCGTGTGTAATGTGTCTGTAACTGTATATGTCACTGTGTATGTTTGTGAATGAGTGAGTGAGTATATTATGCGTGTACTGTTGAATTTTGTCAGCAGTGGTCCTTGCCCTTTCCATCTTGTAGCTAAAGGTGTTTGTGTGAGCAAGCGTGCGTGTTTGTCTTTGTCTGTGTTGTGTGTAGGAAATGCTTCACGTGATGATCTCTGTGTTGTGTGTAGGAAATGCTTCACGTGATAATCTATGTCTGTGTTGTGTGTAGGAAATGCTTCACGTGAACAATCTCTGTCTGTGTTGTGTGTAGGAAATGCTTCACGTGATAATCTCTGTCTGTTGTTCGTGTGTAGGAAATGCTTCACGTGACAATCTCTGTCTGTGTTTTGTGTAGGAAATGCTTCACGTGACAATCTCTGTCTGTGTTTTGTGTAGGAAATGCTTCACGTGACAATCTCTGTATGTTGTGTGTAGGAAATGCTCTACGTGATAATCTCTGTCTGTGTTTTGTGTAGGAAATGCTTCACGTGACAATCTCTGTCTGTGTTTTGTGTAGGAAATGCTTCGCATGATAATCTCTGTGTTGTGTGTAGGAAATGCTTCACGTGATAATCTCTGTCTGTGTTGTGTGTAGAAAATGCTTCACGTGATAATCTCTGTCTGTGTTGTGTGTAGGAAATGCTTCACGTGATAATCTCTGTCTGTGTTTTGTGTAGGAAATGCTTCACGTGATAATCTCTGTCTGTGTTTTGTGTAGGAAATGCTTCGCATGATAATCTCTGTGTTGTGTGTAGGAAATGCTTCACGTGATAATCTCTGTCTGTGTTGTGTGTAGGAAATGCTTCACGTGATAATCTCTGTATGTTGTGTGTAGGAAATGCTTCACGTGATAATCTCTGTCTGTGTTTTGTGTAGGAAATGCTTCACGTGACAATCTCTGTCTGTGTTGTGTGTAGGAAATGCTTCACGTGATATGTCTGTGTTATCTTCAAGAGCAGATCCTGTGCGTGAGTGAACTGAAATGTGTTCCGATCGCAACAGCCTCAACTGTGAGATTGAACATTGGCCAAATGTGTCCCTGGTGTCTCGACAGTGATTCCCTTTGGTGTTGTTCACCCAAATGACAAACTATATCACTCTACTTTCTGTGACTTCATTCTTGTTGACAAAACAAATGTAACAAATTGATATATTAAATATTATGGATTTAGACAATTCATGGGAATAATTATGTTTAGACATGTTTTCGTAGTGGATTTTTTTTTTTGTTGTTGTTTCCAGTGTTGTACCGTCAACATACATACCCCATGGAAAAACAGAGGCTGGATGACATCAAAGTACCATTTTACGGCGGCCAAGGTCAGTGATCGCATTTACTGGTAATTATCAGTAAAAAAAATACCGATTGCAAAACCAAAATACTGAAGAAAAAAATTGACCTGTCAGTCCCAGGGACTGATTACATTTTTGCTAGGACTGATATATGGTGTTTTTTAACTTTGAATATTGTGGTTTTCCATCAACTGGGTTTTTTGTTTTCACTGGGACTGGTTTTGACATCGGGTTGTTGGGTGGGACCCTGTCGCTGATGGGACTGGTTTTTCAAAATTCCTATCGCGATCACTGGTCAAAGTAATAATAATAATAATAATAATGAGCATTTATTATGCGCTTAATCCTTAAACAAGCCCTAAGAGCAGCGCTTACCAATAATAAACAAATAAATGAATAATACCCCCCCCCCCCCCGCCCCCCCACCCACAAACACAAAAAAAACGAAAACAGCAACAACATAACAAGCAGTAGAAAATATGAGGAATGTCACAAACATTTCCCTCGCATACACACACACACACCCCCACCCCCCCCCCCCCCCCTCACGCGCACACACAATAACAAAACACACACACAACAACAACACAGTAGAAAATATGAGAACACATTCCTCGCATACACACACACCTAGGCACACGCAAACACAAAAAAACACACCACCACAAACACACACACACCACACAACACCACACCACACGACACAACACACACCACACCACACCACACACGCCAACGACACACCACAACACAACACACGCCCGCACAAACCACACACTGCACACAAACACACGCGCAGAGAAGGGACAAAAATTACTTTCCAAAAGAACAGAGCAGGCTACGATTTGAAGAGAGTGGTGTTGAGGGAAGACTTAAATGAAGAAAGGGAGTTGGCAGAACGGAGAGGAAGAGGGAGTTTGTTCCAAGTAGAGGAGGCCTGAAAAGAGAAGGAACGTTCACCGAGAGTCCTGGTGCGGTAATGAGGGATCTGGAGGAGAGAAGTGTCAGAAGAGGAGCGTAACTGTCTAAGAGGTGTGTAAAGGTTCAGGAGATCAGTGAGATAAGAAGGAGCAAGACCATTCAGCCGAAAGTACTACAGCCGAATTCGCTTATAAGAAAACTCGCTTATAATCAAGCAACATTTTTTTTTCTCGTCCGAATTCCTTCTTTCATATGTATTATCAGAACTCGAATATAAGAAAATCGCTTATAAGAAAACTCGTTTATAATCAAGCAAATACAAGCACGTTGGTTTGCAGTTCATTTTCTTATATGCGAGTTCGATTTTCTTATAATAATGGAATTGCCATTAATAACATTTTCTTTAAAAGTGAGTTGGGCCTGAAGTGAAAGGATGTTCCTAGAAAAATGCAGTCGTTCCAAAAAAGGAAAATGTACATCAAGGATGTTCAAAAAAAAATGCAGTCCTTCCAACAGGCAGTAGCTATTTACCCTCTAGTGGGAAAATAGAATTCAGGCTATTTTCCCTCACACTCTCTCTGTGTCTTTCTGTTTCTCTCTCTCCCTCCTCTCTCTCTCCTCTCTGTCACTCTCTGTATGTCTCACTCTCTCTGTCTTTTTTACTTTCATTGTTTGTCTTTCCTACAGCTGTACAACTGTGCAGTCAGAGACAGAGAGAAACAGAGATAGAGAAACAGATAGGCATACAGACAGAGACAGAGACACACAGAGAGAAAGACAGAGACACAAAGAGAGAGATAGACAGACAGAGACTGAGGCACAAAGAGAGACAGAGAGTGAGACATACACAGAGAGACAGAAAGAGACCGAAATGGAGACAGAGAGAGAAAAAACAGTGAGAGACAGGAACATATGCAGAGAGACAGAGACACACAGAGAAAGAAAGACACAGAGAGAGATAGGGACAAAGAAAGACAGAGACACAAAGACAGAGAAATATAGAGAGACAGGGAGATATTGAGACACAGAGGCACAGAGAGAGAGAGACAGAGACAGTCACACAGTGAGAGAAAGACAAAGAAGAAACAGAGACAGAGAGGGAGAGAAACAGGAAGAGAGACACAAAGATATTAGACAGAGACACACAGAGCGAGAAAGATAAAGCCAAAGAGAGACACAAAGAGATACAGAGAGAGAGACAGAAAAAAAGACGAAGAGAGAGACAGAGAGAGTGTGAGGGAAAATTTTCCCTGAGTTATATTTTCCCATTAGAGGGTAAATAACCACTGCTGTTCCCAAAAAAGAAAGTTCACGTCAGACCAGATGTGTGTCACAGACAGTACAGGCACTTGATTGCAAGACTAATTGAGTTCTTTTTGTTCCTTAATTTTATACTTTCCTTCAGTATTCTGTACAAAATAAATGTTGAGCAGAAGAAACAAATACGAGTGCCTGTACTTTTGTGTTGGTGGCAAGCTGCAGGCCCCTCGGAGCAAAACTTGGTTATAAGAAAAACACTTTAAAATGTTTTCTTATATCCGATAAGAAAACTGGAATATAAGAAAGCAAAAAATCATCTTCCTTCGATTTTCTTATAACCGAGTTTTGCTGTACTGCTATAATAGTATATTGATGATGATGATGATGATGATGATGAAGAATATGAACATCATCCTCATCCTCATGGCCATCAACATGATTTTTGTTTCCGATTCAGTGGTTCTCATGCTTTTCTTCATACTTAAGGTAGTGTTTCTAATAATATTTTTTAACTTGTTTACTTGTGTGTGCGCGCGCGTGTGTGTGTGTGTACGTGTGTGTAAATATCTGAAATATTTACATGTATGAGTAAATATCTGAAACCTTTTATTTCTGTTATTTATTTCGAAAAGGACGACGCATTTGTTTGAATATTAGTACATTTATAAATGTCGGGAAGATAGTTTAATAGTGCATTTCTTTTACAGCTCACCAAAATTCGACATTTCGCTATTACGTTCACACTTTGATCTGATTGAGATTTTATGTTTTTGTTATACTTGTATCCTCCATGCCCCAAGAGGGGTCAGAGGATTAACATTCTGGATTGTTGTACTCAATCGAGCATGCGTGCAGGCATGTATCTGCCAATTGTGACTATCTTTGAGTTTGTACATATTTGTCTGTGCAGTGAGTTTTGTCTTACATATGCGAATATGTAGTGTAGAATGCGTGTGTGTCTTACGTGTATGTGAGTGTGTATTTATGTGCATGCATATATCTTTCTTTGGCCCTTTACTCGAATGGATTGTACCATTGGTTGACATTAGACTGTAGTAGGGGCCAATAGTAAAGTGAAAGCTCTACAACAAATGATTTTCTACACTGATGGAAACTCATGGTGCACTAACTTGGTCTTTAGTGGAAGGCTGTGACTCTCAAACTAGGAGGCCATTGCTGCAGCCTAAGAGATTGGTTGGCCTTTGGCTGTCTTCCTGGCTGTCCTCAGATCCCTTTGGTCGAGAGAGAGTGAGGATGCACCCTGGGCAAGGCATCTCCACTATGCACACATTTTAGCCCAGCAATCCAGATTAGCGGCTGCCCCCTCAGCTTTCTGATAGACGACAGACTGACATACATGCATACATGCACGCATACGTCTCTCTGCGTGTGTGATTTTGCCCAGCATACGTCTCTCTGCGTGTGTGTGTTTGCCCAGCATACGTCTCTCTGCGTGTGTGTTCTTGCCCAGCATACGTCTCTCTGCGTGTGTGTTTTTGCCCAGCATACGTCTCTGCGTGTGTGTTTTTGCCCAGCATACGTCTCTCTGCGTGTGTGTTTTTGCCCAGCATACGTCTCTGCGTGTGTGTTTTTGCCCAGCATGCGTCTCTCTGCGTGTGTGTTTTTGCCCAGCATGCGTCTCTCTGCGTGTGTTTTTGCCCAGCGCTGGAAGGGTTCAGCAACGTGCCGCAGCTGTTCCCGTTGGAGACGCTGCACAACACTCTCACCCTGCACGAGATCCGCGATTTCCTGCTCCGGGTCACCACCGTGGAGTTCCCCCCGTCACCCTCCACCAGCCCGCCGGACCTTTGGTCCCCCAGGAGCGCAGGTGAATGGCCTCAGTTCTTCTCTACCAATCATATAGGAGTTGACAACTGTATTTGCTCCAGGAGCGCAGGTGAATGGCCTCAGTTCTTCTCTACCAATCATTATATGAGTTGACAACTGTATGTGCTCCAGGAGCGCAGGTGAATGGCCTCAGTTCTTCTCTACCAATCATTATATGAGTTGACAACTGTATGTGCTCCAGGAGCGCAGGTGAATGGCCTCAGTTCTTCTCTACCAATCATATATGAGTTGACAACTGTATGTGCTCCAGGAGCGCAGGTGAATGGCCTCAGTTCTTCTCTACCAATCATATAGGAGTTGACAACTGTATTTGCTCCAGGAGCGCAGGTGAATGGCCTCAGTTCTTCTCTACCAATCATTATATGAGTTGACAACTGTATGTGCTCCAGGAGCGCAGGTGAATGGCCTCAGTTCTTCTCTACCAATCATTATATGAGTTGACAACTGTATGTGCTCCAAGAGCGCAGGTGAATGGCCTCAGTTCTTCTCTACCAAACTTCTCTACTAATCTGCCACTGTCTTTTGACTCTGTTCCTTTTTCCCTTTGCTTACTGTCATTGACTATCTTTCTGACGTACTGGCCCATTCTCCATCTTTTTCTAAAAAAACATCTTCCAAATAATTGTTTCTCCTTTGAGCTCTTTCCGAAATCGGAATGTGTCGTGCTGGTACGGCCCCCCAAAAGGGGGGGGGGGGGGCTGAGGGGTATGATACCAGTGGAATGAAAACTGAAAACCAGGACACATACGTGCCTTACCCAGTATGACCATATTATGGCCTGGGAACGCAAGAAGGAAGAAAAAGAAAAAGAAATGCTCTACTTTGTTTTTGTTTCTGAATGAAGGGTGCTTTTTCCGGGCGTTATTCTTTGTATCTCCT
>CM065700.1:23442364-23481425 GCA_017654935.2 Phymorhynchus buccinoides | reverse complement strand
AAGGAGGGGGAAATTTGGGAATTTAAAGTACAGGTAAAAAATACAAACAAATGTTACATCATGCAAACATGAAATCAGCAAAGGATAGCACTCCTCAGCATTATTATTATTATTAGTAATAGTATGATAGTAATAAACAAATCAAGTTATATCATACAAAAGTATCAACAAATATGCTATCACATATTATATCAAAATCAGCCATCATAGATATCATCATTCAAGTAACTTAATATGTATCCACATCTTGTGATGCGGGTATTGTATACACAATAATAGCATGGCTATCTGGATACAGTTGACATGTTTTCTTTTAGTCTCTGAAATAGAATATTTTGATACGCGTTTTTGAAGGAAGTAATGCTGCTTTTCTGTTTAAGATTAGTTGTTAAGGAATTCCAAAGAGAGAGAGAGAGAGAGAGAGAGAGAGAGAGAGAGAGAGAGAGAGAGAGAGAGAGAGAGAGAGAGAGAGAGAGAGAGAGAGAGAGAGAGAGAGAGAGAGAGAGAGAGAGAGAGAGAGAGAGAGAGAGAGAGAGAGAGAGAGAGAGAGAGAGAGTGTACATGGATATACCCACGCATGCTAATATTTACTTTGTCCAACACTTTACAACAATGAGTCAAAGGGTCATCTTCGGACATGACTTGACGAACATAATTATTGTATAAAGAGTCAAATGGTCATCCTTCGGACATGACTTGACGAACATAATTATTATAAATCTTCATTAGGCATCTTCAGCTGACCCCAATTTCAGTTTAACTTTAAACATTTATGACGTTGTCCTCTAGCAGACCTTGACCTCAATTTCAAAGTCAATCTATGCGACAAATCGCCCTCTTGTACACCTTGACCTCATTTTCAACTTTAACCTACGTGACTTCTGAATGTTGCAGACCTTGACCTCCGACCATTATGGGATGGAATTTCTGGAACACGGGAAGCTGGATATCTGGGGTGAGTCTCCTTGCCTTTCGCTCCCCTCTCCCTCGCCTCCTACCTCCCCCCACACGGATCCCTCACACCTCTCTGGTTCACGCACGCATTATAATACACACATACGCACACACTCGCGTGCGTGCACGCACGCAAAATACACAGACACACAGACACAAACACACGCGTACACACACATACATAGGTCTACACACACACATACTCTCTCTCTCTCTCTCTCTCTCTCTCTCTCTCTCTCTCTCTCTCTCTCTCTCTCTCTCTCTCTCTCTCTCTCTCTCATCCCTGATTTCTGATCATCGTTCAACTTCAGGGCGTGTGATCATGAGCAACAGTCAGTCAGCACGGGTAGTAGTATGTAAATTAGGCTAAACCGCCAATCGTTTTGGGAGTTTAGTCTAATTTACATATTACTTCCCGTGTCGACTGTCTAAGACACACTCATGATTACACACCCAGGAGACTGAGCAAATAATACTATATGACTAATTATATAAGGAATGCTAATGTTCTTGTTGGTTCCTATTCGAAGTCAAGCCACACAGCGTTTTTGAGTTTTTCGTCTGTCCACAATGTAGACGTTGCCCTTCCTGGATCTGCGGGGACAGTCCTTCCTTGTGTAATGCTTTTGCTTGTTTTAACCAGCGGCAGAGCAAAAGCTTTCTTTACTGTCCAAAAAAAGATACGCATAACTTGTAGGCCTAGTCAAAGTTTCATCTTAATTTCAAAACTTAACAGAAAATCACACAATGCGAATTTCGTTTTGAAATTTGAATGTATGGCGAGTGCATGTATATCCTCAAATCATTCAGTCAGTTGACATCTTTGGGTGTGAGGGCTGTCAGAACTGTAGGGTGTGACCGCCTTGAACAGCAACAAGTGCCTGGGACACTATCAGCATGGGACTCGATCAGACGGCGAATGTCTTGCTGTGGGATGAAGTCCCACTCCTCCTGCTGTGCTTTCAACAACTTGCGGGGATTCACTGGCACATCTTCTCGGCCATGCACGCGTCTATCCAGTTCATCCCTGAAATGTGTTCTTTTGGGTTCATGTTTGATGATATGGTTGGCCAGAGAATTTCGTGGAGGTGATTGTCGGTGAGCAACTGGGTGCCGAGTCGCACAGTATGAGGTCCGAGCCTTGTCCTGCAGGAACACAGCGTTAATGTCGTGCAGAAGAGGAAGGACGTGTGGACACGGAATGTCCAGTTAGGCGCCCTTGCACCAACACTAAGGGATTCCCTTTCGTAGACATTTGCGAACAAGGTGTTAATTCTGTGTTCACGAAATTGCATGAAATTCTATCCATGCATGGCACGTGGGCATGGAAAAAATCGCTTTTCTGACATTTTAGGCACTGTGTGCGCATGCGCATGAGCAGAGAGAAACATTGACAGCGATCATGACAAGGACCACTGGGTGAACACTTCTAGTAGTTTGGAGGATATGCGTGCTGCAATACAATGACGGCAACAACATTTGAAAAAGTATGCGTTTCTTTTTTTGAACAGTAGTATTTTCGTGGCTGTCCGTTTGTTCCTGGCTGACTATGTCTCTATCTCGACAGCGTTTGAACGGATAGACCTAGGACCCTCAACGTTTGCACGCGGATAGGTAGTTAGGATTTCGAGGCCAAGTTCGAAGATGAAGGTAATTGGTCAAAGGTCAAGGTCATTGGAGCCGAACGTGCTGCCGCACCGCTGGTTGATCTAGCGTTTCACGCTCTATTTAACATACTGTCCACAAGATAGACTTTGCCCTTTCTCCCAGGGTCCAGCGCGGCCGACGTGTGCACGAGCAACATGGACTGGGGGTGTAAGCGGGAGGGTCAGCCCGGCCAGATCGTCAACCCCATCCAGTCGGCACGACTCCGCTCCTCCCGGGGCTTCAACTTCCGCTACGGCAAAGTGGAGGTGGAGGCCAAGCTACCCACGGGAGACTGGATCTGGCCTGGTGTGTGTGTCAAGTCAAACTTTATTTCCAGTTGGAACATTGAATAAGCAAATAATATACTTGTTTTCCCCATCAAGCCATCCGTAAAAAAAAAAGCCCCCAAAACGAAGGAACTAAAGATTCCAAACTGGTTAACAAGAAAGACAGGGGAAAAGAGGGGAAAATAAACAAGACACAAACAAGTTACAAAAACAGGGAAGATGGTGGGGAGTGGGAGAGTAACATATTATGTACAATATATACATCGATTCTTAATTATAACATCACATTCACATATCAACACATTTTCTCTATTTTGACCCTCATTTCAAATAAGAGGAAAATAAAAAACGAGAGATTATGTTCCGAGACTCTCTCTCTGTGTGTGTGTGTGTGTGTGTGTGTGTGTGTGTGTGTGTGTGTGTGTGTGTGTGTGTGTGTGTGTGCGTGTGCGTGTGCGTGCGCGCGCGCACGCGTAATTTTGATGTGGTGGTGTCTGTGTTATTCTGTCTCTGTCTTTATTTGACTTTTCACTTTCTCTCTCTTTGTTGATGTTTGTGCGTGTCTGTGAGTGTGAGCGCGTGTGTGTCTGCATTGGTGAAGTGAACTGGCTGTGAAGAAATGCATGAGAGAGAGAGAGAGAGAGAGAGAGAGAGAGAGAGAGAGAGAGAGAGAGAGAGAGAGAGAGAGAGAGAGAGAGAGAGACTGTGTGTATGTGAGTGTGTGCGTGCGTGCGTGTGCGTGCGCGTGTATGTGTGTGTGAGTGTGTATGTTTGCGTATGCATGTGTGTGTGAGCTTTCGCGCGCGCCATGTGTGTTGATTGATCGTCACTTGCGTGCATACCTGCCTTTATATATGCATTTTTTCTGGCAGCAATCTGGATGCTGCCTCGCCTCAACGTGTACGGCAAGTGGCCGGCCTCTGGCGAGATCGACATCATGGAGAGCCGGGGGAACCTCCACTACCACGACCCGCGCGGGAAGTCCCTGGGGGCAGACTCCGTAGGCAGCACGCTTCACTTCGGGGGAGACTTCTTCACCAACCAGTGGCCCAAAGCGCACCGAGAAGTGTAAGGGTTTTATGTAGTAGTTCCTGAGCGAACTATTGTCTTTGTTTGGTCTATGCGGCGTCCGGCATACGTCCGTGCGTGCGGGGTCCGTCCGTCCATCCGGACACTAAATCCGGATACTCATACGAGGGAACTAAGTCCCTCCGCTTATGGGATAATATGAATGGCAAATTTCAAATTAGGTTTAAGCCATGTTTTTTGGCACACATGTACCTTAGACCCTCCCCTAACATAAAATGATGGGAAACACCTTCGCAGCTGGTGGTTTATGTGAGAAACAGGCCCCTTTGTGACGTCACTATAATACCGCTATTACCACTTGGATTCCAACTACATTAGCTTTTATTGGTTATCTGATGTACAATTATGTCTTGCTACATGCAATTTTATGTGCCTGTCATAAAAACCAGACCAAGCTCTAAGCTCATTACAATCACGAGTCACACAATGAGCTAGTCTGCTCATGTAGAGCCAAAATCACCGTTGCCAGCAAGGGTGCAAATATTTATTTTCAGCACAGTAAATCCTAAGCATCTTATGGACTACATTGCATTGATATGTGACAGAAAAAAAAATAGTTTGTGCTCTAATTCTACATGACGTAGCGTGCTTTAAAATGGCAATGAGGGCCTGCACATTTGTCTGTGCATCTTGAATGAATAAAACTGTGTTACAACTGCCACTGATCGACATGACAACTAGCATTATCTTGTTCTGTTTCTTAAGTTCTTCTATAATGCTCTTTATTTTGATTAATAGGTGCATAATATAGAATATCCAATGCCCATTAAGCCAGCATTTTGTGTTTGTCACTTCTTTTACTTATACTTATGCAGTCTTGTTATTTGTAATTAAAAAAAGAAGGAAAGAAAGAAGAAAGACAATTCGACTTTAGAAAGGTCCAAATAAAATTTGAATATTGATGCAACGTTGACTCAACATGCAGTCAGCTTGATGCAGTTCAGTCATCTGTGTTTCCTTTAAAACTCGTTTACCGTCAGGGAGAACGTTTGAGTGATTTCCAGCATATTTTTTATGCAAACTTTACCAATTCCCAAACCTTTTATCTACCAAAGTAACAATATGCAATTATAAATCTACACTTGTACACAAGCAAACAGGAGAGAGAGAGAGAGAGAGAGAGAGAGAGAGAGAGAGAGAGAGAGAGAGAGAGAGAGAGAGAGAGAGAGAGAGAGAGAGAGAGAGAGAGGCAGACAGACACACAAAGAGCGAGCGAGAGAGAGAGAGAGAGAGAGAGAGAGAGAGAGAGAGAGAGAGAGGGGGGGGGGAGAGAAAAACTGAGATAGACAGACAGAGAGAGACAGAGAAAGAGACAGAGAGAACACTGAAAACGAAACTATTTTTAAGGGTGAAGATTAGGTGAAGCCTATTTTTACAATCTGTTTAATAGGCTAATGGACATGCAGTGAGAGGGGTTGGAGTTGGGGGCAGATAGTGAAGGACCAGAGACTGTCTTTCAAACATACACTTTGTATGAACCTGTTTCATTCGATCTGCTTAAGCTTCGCTTTACATGCATAACTAATTGCAAACAAGTAGCATTATACCCATCTCCTTCCGTTTCACACAGTCAAACACCATTCAATCTAATCTTACTGAGGCTGGATGCACGACTGCAGAGAATATGTATTCCAGAAGGAAACAAAGGGCAGGATAATGTAGGCAAGAGAAAATATTTACTTGGTGAGTTATTCTGTTAGGGAGGCACTTCCTTATGTACTTTGAAAGGGAGTTGCATGGAATAGGCACCATGTTATGAACATAAACAATTGATGTCAGGCATGCCAGTAATTCCAATGTATTCTTCATACTACATCAGGTTAAGCATATCAAGACGTCTTCCTAGCAGGCATCACCGCAAGTTCAACTGTGAATTGCCTTAAGATAGGGCCTTTTGCAATAAGGATAGTTTGTGTTATTGTATCCATTCATGGCAGTGTAATATAGACACGCCCATCCATTCTTCTTCAAACCTGTTTGTTAACAAAGCTTGAAATGCAGCTCAAAATATATTTCTAGGCATAGTGTGCCACAGACGTAATTGTAAATTAAAGCAGACACTTTGAATCTTAAACACATCAAGTACTAGAAATATCATAGTTTGATTGTTTGAAGATTGTAAAAAGCATAAGAAAAATGACAAATGTCTTGGGCATGTCAAACAATATTATCAAACAAGTTATATATTCAAGCATAATATGATCTATGATTTTCAGATATTATGATAACTTCCTAATACCACTTCCCCCCCCCCCCCCCCCCCACTATAACATGGATTAGGAAGGCAATGCTGCACATGGTTGTTACTCATAATGTTCAATCTGTGTCCTTAAGCCAAGGGTCCCGAGAAATAATTAGGCTAATTTAATATGCGATTTTGAGAATAAGATAGATATTGTCTTTCAGCAAGTTACTAAGATTTCAGAGATTAAAAAATAAAATGTTATGTAGACAATTCAGTATTGTAAAATATGAACTAAATGAGCCAAGTATGTAGGCTAGTTCTCTTAAGCATTTAGAGATCACTTGAATAAAACAAAAAGTGGTGGGTGTGGAAGTAAGAAAAGAGACAGTGGTCAGTAGACATGTTCTGTTTTCTTGTGATGAAGAACAATGCACCGGTTATGACTAAGAATGTCGTCAAAGAGATAAGACTATTTTCTGGGTTTTTTGTACTACATGAGAAATGAAAACTGAATAATAGTAAATTTGTCAATCTGTTGGACTTTAAATGACCACTGTATCTCTGTATCTTCCATGTAGCTTGTAGTGTGTTTCCCACACATTTCCACTCAATACATGTAGGGGAAGACGGGGTAAAAAGCGCATGGGCGGGTAAGAAGCCCACCCCAATTATCTCATGAAATGAAGAACATTTCAGTCTCATTTTGCCCATGAGACGAGCGTTAATGTCTAGCATTCGTCTCATGGGCAAATTTGACTGAAATTTTCTTTATTTCATGAGATAATTGGGGTGGGCTTCTTACCCGCCCATGCGCTTTTTACCCCGTCTTCCCCTAAACGAAATTATTTAATCCCTTCAGATGAGATTGCTTGACTTAACCTGGCTGAAAAATCATCATAATGTTTAACTAGAGGGCTTATGTTTGCCTTTGAGAACAAACATAACAGGATTCTCCCCTCCACCAGCCTTTCCCTCCCCACTTCTGGTTCTGAGTGATACCGGAAGTGTTGCATCATTAATCTTTAATAATCATACAAAATAGGAATGCATTTCGTGCAGCCGTTTTTGAGTTATTCAAGATTACAATGTACCCAAATTTGGCCATTTCCAACCCACTTCCGATTTTGGGTTTGACATGGAAGCGTTGCACCGTAACTCCTGAGTAAATATCGAAAATAATTATGATTGTATTTTGTGCAGCTGTTTCCGAGATATTCAAAATTAAAAATTGGCCAAATTTGGCATTTTTCGGCCAAATGTTGCCCAATTGGTTTTATATTGACAATTTAGCATAAGCATAGCATCCTTCAATTTTCCTGCAAATGTCAGCGAGATTCGATGATAAAGTAAAAAAAAATCATAAATGGAAATAAGGACAATGTATGCAACATGTGTGTAAAGGGAAATCGCTTAAACCCTTGTGAAAATGTACAGGTTTTTAACAGAATGGTTTTGTCAACTTCGCCTGCGATGCCCTATTCTCCTAGCTCAATGCAGTAGATCAGTTCAGGGTCCTGTTATTATTAGTAGTCATTGTAAACAGAAACTAGGTTCACGCATTTGGAAATCATTAAAATAGAGTTTGCCATTAGAAGGGGCACCCTGACGGATGAGATCACCAGAAAACAGCCTTTTTAAGGATCGCAACACTCACTTTGCTCTGGTTTCCTAGAAACCAAACCGTCAAAACGGCGATTCCTCCTTGGCGGAGTTGCCGGAGAGAGAAGCAATTTTGGACGGGGTGGGTGGAGGCCACTCGAGTGGTTGAAGCTTTTTCTTCTTCATAGTGCAGTAAAAAAACAACTGGAGCTATTTCCTTTGTTGTGAGCGAAACTCCTTTTGGTAAATTGTAAATAAAAAGGCTCGTATTGTGGACATTTTGTGATTTAGTCTAAGCGACTCAGGCGGCCATTAGAAAAGAGCAGGCATGTAGGCACATGCCTTCTCTTTCACTGAAATAATTTGACTTCCAGCACCTCCGCCATGGAGGAACCGCCGATTTGACGGTTTGATTTATAGGAAACCATAGCAAAGTGAGTGTTCCGATCCTTGAAAAGGCTGTCTTTCTGGAGATCTCGTCGTGTTTCTTGCAAAAAACTCATCCGTCAGGGTGTCCCTTTAAGAAAAGAAAACAAGAACAACACTAACAAAAACTCGACATCTTTGTATTTGTATACTCATTCAGACACAAGTTTTTACCAATCACGCTTCTATTGCATCAAGGTAAAAACAAATGTTCGTAGGCCTATTGCTTTTTTAAGGATTTAAGTGACTTATTTTCGTGTGTTTTGTAGTCAGTTATCATCGGGTACCTATGCTGACGATTTTCACAAGTACGGCGTGGAATGGGACAACACGTCAATTACGTGAGTTAATGTGTGTGTGCGTGTGTGTGCGCGTGCGTGCGTGTGTGTGTGCGCGTGTGCGTGCGCGTGTGTGCGTGCGTGCGTGTGTGTGTGCGTGTACGTGCGTGTGTGCGCGGACGCGTACGTATGCGCGCAGGAAAGAACGTGCCCAAAAGTGCACTCAAACGAGATTTTGCAGTGAGATGTGTTTATTAAATGATTCTTTGACACTTTTTTTGATCGTGTGTCGTATCTTCTCGACAGACATTTGACAGAATTTTCCCACCTTCGTTTATTCTAAAATGACTGTCTTCGGCAAGAGACCTTTCTTAACAGCCAAATAGACCACTCGTCACAGCATGGCTGTCCCTCGGGTCCGAGGATGACATTCACGCTGTGCCGCATTGATGGATACGCACGTGGCTTCGGAGACCAAACTCAGAAGCGCACATGCGATTACAGGTGGGACACGGAACATCAGCTGTGACATGGACAGATGCAGCTCTGTGACGCCGCTCTCGTGCTCTTCAAAACTCTTCACTGCTCTCCTGGTCAGGGCACGCCAGCTGGTTCTGTTGGCTGCAGCAGTTTCAAGCTGAGGCTGGAGCCCAGCCACTTGAGGTTGGCCTTGAGATTATTGAGGAACAGAGATGAAGATTGCACAACAAAAGCTGTGCGTGAGAGTTTTTAAAGTGAGAGAGCCATTGCACTGGGGCAACCCCACTCTCTTGGCTTCAGACGTCCGGGTCCAGTGACACGAGTAGATGGCTACGACTGGGGTCTTCTTCCACTGCACTGGATGGCCAGGTCTTCTCCTGTGCTCCGACATGCCCTGTGCGCTCCACAGTGCTCTGCTGCACCGACTGCAGTGGATGGCCAGGTCTTCTCCTTCTCACAGTTTGAGAGATATATATATATCAAACTGTGTAATGTGCTTTTTGTGTATGTTCAAAGTAAGATATATATATTAGTATATATATATATCAAACTGTGTAATGTGTTTTTTCTGTTTGTTCAAAGTAAAAGATATATGCTTTTGACACAACTTCTGCGTTCCCAGGCCAAGGCCATAATGGGTAAAGTACGTATGTATCCGGTTTTCAATTTTTTTGGGGAGGAGCTCAAAGAAGAAAAGTTATTTGGAAGATTATTTTTTAAAAAGGCAGGAGAATGGGCCAACAAGTCAGAAAGATAGTAGATTACAGTAAGCAAAGGAAAAAGGCAGAGTCAAAGAGAGTAGCAGATGAGAGGAAGTTCTAGAAGGTGGGGAAACTATTTTTTACGAAAGACCCCTCCCTCCGGTATCCCCACGGGGAGAGAATTTTTATATAATACACATACTTTTTTTTATATTAAGGAATTCCATTATTTTGCAGACGTGTTATCTGTTCTGTATCTACACACGTCCTCAGTGAAGGATTCCGGGCTATCCTGTACTTTACACCCCAACCCCCTCAACATTTGGACATGAAAATGTTCACGAAGAACCAACATTCTGTGATCTGCCATTTTGTTGAATGTGATCAGCCTAGGGTTATTTTCATAAAGCTGAAAAGCAGACTTTGAGATTGAGGGCCGTAAACATGACTGGGGTGACTAAAGTACAAGAATGCGGGATTCCATCGTGTTGTGAATGCCATAAATAACTCAGGGGCTGTTGAGGAGAGGCTGTAGCGGAGCACCATCCTCCTTACAGCCAGTGTTGTCAATGCCACAAATAACTCAGGGGCTGTTGAGGAGAGGCTGTAGCGGAGCACCATCCTCCTTACAGCCAGTGTTGTCAATGCCACAAAGAACTCAGGGGCTGTTGAGGAGAGGCTGTAGTGGAGCACCATCCTCCTTACAGCCAGTGTTGTCAATGCCACAAAGAACCCAGGGGCTGCTGAGGAGAGGCTGTAGCGGAGCACCATCCTCCATACAGCCAGTGTTGTCAATGCCACAAAGAACTCAACTGTAGTGGAGCACCATCCTCCTTACAGCCAGGGCTGCCACAAAGAACCCAGGGGCTGTGAGGAGAGGCTGTAGCGGAGCACCATCCTCCATACAGCCAGTGTTGTCAATGCCACAAAGAACCCAGGGGCTGTTGAGGAGAGGCTGTAGCGGAGCACTATCCTCCATACAGCCAGTGTTGTCAATGCCACAAAGAACTCAGGGGCTGTTGAGGAGAGGCTGTAGTGGAGCACCATCCTCCTTACAGCCAGTGTTGTCAATGCCACAAAGAACCCAGGGGCTGTTGAGGAGAGGCTGTAGCGGAGCACCATCCTCCTTACAGCCAGTGTTGTCAATGCCACAAAGAACCCATGGGCTGCTGAGGAGAGGCTGTAGCGGAACACCATCCTCCATGCACTGATACAGCCAGTGAAGAAAACACTGCCCCTCTAGTTTGGGCCACAATGGGCACTCGACAACATTTGGTATTTGGTATTTTCTAGTCACAGACACGTCTCTCTGCCGCCTTCCTTCCTGGCACTTTCACCATCATCTGGTGAGATTGAAAGATACCGATGATGGCGACAATATTTTCTTCACTGACGAAGATTTTCAAGCCTATTATTATTACTGGCGGTTAAAAACAAACAGTCTCTGCCCTGACATTTTCAGTTTCTCCATGGACGGGGCAGAGACCCTCAGAGTGTCCCCGGGACCAGGCGGCTTCTGGGAGCTGGGAGGTCTGGACCAGATGCCAGGACACGAGAACCCCTGGAGAGGAGCCTCCCGCATGGCACCCTTTGACCAAGAGGTGCCTGTTACTGAAACGGCTTTTATCATCGGTTGACAATAAGGGTTTGTATATGTGACGGGTGATTCTCCAATCTGGGGGAGGAATTTCAAAGGAAAGTCCAATTTAGGTCGGATTGGAGTTTCCCTGGGGGAAAGTCCCATTGGAGTTTCAACTGGAAACATAGGCGGGGCAAACTCCAATTGGAAGTTGTCCTGTAACAATTTCAATTTCCCCCAGAGACGGGAGAACTTACAATCGTGGCTGAATTTCAAATTCTCCTGGAGGGATCTCCAATTTAACAGAAAGAAAACTATAAAGTTATCTTGGCAAAGTTCAACTGGAATATTTATTCACTCTTGTTAGAGTTTGAGGAGTGCATGCGCGCGCGCATGTGTAGGCCTACGTACGTACGTTTGTGTGTGTGTGTGTGTGTGTGTGTGTGTGTGTGTGTGTGTGTGTGTGTGTGTGTGTGTGTGTGTGTGTGTGTGTGTGTGAGAGAGAGAGAGAGAGAGAGAGAGAGAGAGAGAGAGAGAGAGAGAGAGAGAGAGAGAGAGAGAGAGAGAAACAAGCGCGGATTCGCAATCGTTTGTGGCGTGCGACAATTGAAAACGAAACATCATTTTAAAGAGCAGCCTCAATTTGAAGTGCAGCCTCGATTTGAAGTGCGACAATTTTGGACCTACGGACAGACCGACAAAGTGAGTTATAGGTTTGTGGCTTGTGCCACAAACAAAAAAAGCGCGGAATCGCAATAGTTTGTTGCACGCGGTCTATTTTTACCACTCCAATCATGAGTCGCTTCCCCTGGCTTTTCAATAATTTTAATCTGTAAACCAGAATGTTATCTCTGCACCATTTCGTAACTTTTTATATCTTTTGGAAAACATTTAAAACTATGTATCCTACTTATGCTCATCGAAAGAAGCACCGCAAACTCGTCGTGTCTGTTGTAGTGTCTGTATTACGTATGTTTATTATTTTGTACGCTTTAAAAATACATCATTTTAAAGAGCAGCCTCAATTTGAAGTGCAGCCTCGATTAGAAGTGCGACAATTTTGTCAATATGTGCGACAATTTTGGACCGACCGACAGACAGACAGACCGACCGA
This sequence comes from Phymorhynchus buccinoides, assembly GCA_017654935.2. Taxonomy (NCBI): domain Eukaryota; kingdom Metazoa; phylum Mollusca; class Gastropoda; order Neogastropoda; family Raphitomidae; genus Phymorhynchus; species Phymorhynchus buccinoides. Next base: position 23,469,086 of record CM065700.1, on the reverse strand, counting down.
CCGACCGACCGACAAAGTGAGTTATAGGTTTGTGGCTTGAGCCACAAACAAAAAGAGAGAGTGATTATGTTGAATTAGTTCTCACACATTAGGGGTGATTATGTGTCAGTAAAAAATTTAAAGCTGTCAGTGTTTCACGTTTTCATATCTACATCTACATATCATCATCACCTTTAAAGTGATGCATGTTCAATAAAATGTTCAAGTAATCCTCTCTCAGTTGGAGTGGTTACATTTGTTTAGTCAGTCAGTCAGTCAAAGTGGTCAGTATTTCAGCACTTTAGTCATGGCCTGCCAAGAGCAACAGCAGAAATCGTGGAATCTTCTACAAAATCACATGTCATGTTTTGCCCCAAGTTCCGAGAAACATTTGCAGTGTGTGATGTGTAAAGTACGCCCCTATAGTTCTGGCATTGCAGCTGAGCAAAGGCAAAAAGTGTGAAAACGGTACCAACTTCAAATTGTGGTGACAAAACCACTTCAAGCTGGCGACTGTGGGAACCAATATAGTAACTCTCTCTCTCTCTCTCTCTCTCTGTATGCGTATCTGTATCAGGTACGATGAAGGAATAACATATAAAGACTATTTACGTGTGTGTGTGTGTGTGTGTGTGTGTGTGCGTGTGTGTGCGTGCGCGTGTGCGTGCGTGTGCGTGTGCGTGTGCGGGCGCGCACGCGCGTGCATATGCATGCCCATTCTTTGGTCTCTCTCTCTCTCTTGCCTGTTGATATGTGTTGACAAAGGGCTAGCAATTCCATGAGGATTTGTGTGGTCTTGCGTAAATAAAATAAAAACACAAAGAAAGATAACAGTAAATAAACAAACAAACAAACAAATCTCAATCAATCAATCAATCAATAAATACAAACATTTGTAATGGACATAAACTTCAAATAATTGCGAAGTTCAAAGCAGTCAGTGGGGTCGCTAAATTGGGGGAATTTGAAATTCATACTGGACAACTTCCAATTGGACTTTCCCCCGGGGGAATTTGAAGTTGCCCCAGATTGGAATTTTACCCGTTACATATATATTACATCCGCAAGTTCCGTACGGAAACCCCATAAGAAATAAGCGGATGGGATTGCGGATGAGTTTCCGCGTGCAATGCACACAATCCTTCATATTTCTTACTTATTTATTTTTTGGCGGATTGTGCATGGGTTTCCGCACGGAACTTCCGTGTATATGTGTGCGTGCCCTAGTGGAATGTCCCGTGTGTGCCCACATCTAACACAACACGGACTTCCAGGGCTGGTGTGGGGTTGCTCTTGTGTTGGTAGGGCAGGTGGGGCTAGTGCGTCTTTGGGTCCCATCGGCACCTGCGGGTGTTTCTTTTTCATTTTCAAGTTGGGGCTTACATGCGGAGATTCCGTGCGGACACCCGTGCACAATCCGTAAATAAGTAACAGAAAGAAGGGAAAAGATTTGTGCACGTGTTCGTATTTCCCCTAATCCGTAAATGTTTACCCTTCTTTCTTACTTATTTACGGATTGCGCATGGGATTCTCTCATGAACTGTGTACGAGGTCGTATCGTAAAGCGATAGCCGAACAATAAATTATTCTCTACAGCAGTGGAAACCACGATAATGCTTGTTTGTTTTGGTAATTTGTGAAGGAATATGATTGTCAAAGTTAAAGGCCTTTGCACTAGGTTCTGTTGCTACAACCAAGGAGATTAGTAGGCCTTTGGGGACTTTCCCTGACGCTTACGGTCCTGAAGTCCTGGTTGAGCGCTGCACAATAAATGATGGTACTTGACTAATGGAAAATCAAGACATGTTGTAGTCCTTTGTGAAGGACATGGACTCAAACCAGGAGGCATCTGAACAGGTCCTTATCGCTACAGCCAGAGGGGACAAGTTGGCCTTGGGGGACTTTCCCAACGCCTCCATTGCTATCTGAAAGTCACGGTTGGACACGACTAACAGCGGCGGGCGGCCGCCACTAACACCCATTTTCACACGTCTGTTGCTACAAATAGGCCTAATAGAGATGGGATGTCCCTTGGGCAAGGCGCTACCTGTATGAACAAATCACAGCCCAGCCTTCCAGAATAGCAGTCACTTTCAGTGACATTTGGAAGTCATAGTCGGACACGACTGGCCGAGAGAGACACACACACACACACAGACACAGAGAAACAATGTTGTGCTCATTTCCAGTTCTACCTTGTTGTGAACGTGGCCGTGGGGGGCGTGGGCTTCTTCAAGGACGAGAACGTGAACAGGCCTTACCCCAAGCCGTGGCAGGACGGGCTGGGACACGAGGTGGACCGGTTCTGGGCGGCCCGCAGCCAGTGGTACCCCACCTGGCACCCCCACACCAACAACGGGGAGGACGCCGCTCTCAAGGTCAACTACATCAGGGTGTGGAAAACCAAGCCTGACCCCTCTCCTAGGCTGTGAAGTTCCTGACGGTGTTGCCAGCCACTGCTGCTGTCATGAAAATAGTGACCTCCGCAGAATAGTCACACCATGGTCGATCGTTTTCTGAAATTCAACTATATCAGGGTATAGAAAACCAAGCTCACCCCGTGGGGATACCGGAGGTCTTTCGCACAAATAGTTCACCCACCTCCTGGAAGTTCTGTGCTTGTAACTCCCTCTAATCTGTCACTCTGTCATTTTGCTTCCTGTCATCCACTATCTTTCTGTCTTATTGGACCATTCTCCTGCCTTTCTTCAAGATACCTGTACAAATATTTTTTGTAGCCGAAGACAGACATGCCTAACTATTCCCTTGTTAGGCGCATAACGTCAGCACGGCGCATCTGCGCTCATATGGCAGGAATCTGCTTGAATGATCGAAGAAGAAGAAGAAAAAGAAAAAAAAAGAAGAAAACCAAGCCAGACTCTTCTCCCAGAGTGTGAATATCACGACACGCGATCTTCAGAATGTCTCCAGAGTTTCTGCAGACTTATTGTTCTTTTTTTTGTTGCTGTCCCATCTTCTGGGTCGTACAGTGGCGTTGCTCCCACGCAACTCATTCCGAATCCCAATTTGCAGCTACACCCTGGCTTGTTCAGGTCGCAGAATCCGAGACCAGCGGTCCAAGGTGAGCGAATCTATGTTAGGCCGTCAGGAGGCAACCAACCGAGGAGACACTGCACTGCTGCTGAGCGACTTCGGTGGAGTTCAGCGGAGCCTGTTCAAGGACACCACCTACTAAAGCCCTACTAACAACATTATTCTCTTAGTCGCGGAGCCAGCGTGAGTGAGGTCCTCCCCCGACAGCCCCCCACAACACACTGATCCCCATGACTTTGACCCGAACGCACCAAGGCATAGGCTGGATTGGAAACCGAAATTGAGGTCACCATGAGAGCAGGGCATGCAAAGCCACAAAATTTGACACTTTTTTTTAATGATTGATGGAAATGAGGCGGATGACAACGATGATAATGATGATGCTATGGAGTTCCGTATCGGTCTGAGACTGCATGGCAGGGCTGTATTCTACGCTTCCTTTCATAATGATATCCCGGCGTTAACCAGGCCCGAGAACTACAGAGACCTGCAGTGTTGGTCTTGAAATTAGAGCAACACTCTCAGAATCGCATCGCGGATGAAGCTCGACTGTGTGGTTTCAGTCTTCCCATTGAGCCCATGACCACTCACTCTGGGTAGGAGTCGGTCCAGGACCGAAAACACCCTCGCCTCTGATGGGATTCGAACCCAAGACCTCCCAGCCAGTAGTCCGCGACGCTAACCACGACGGCTGGTCGTGTTATTGTTCTTTGAAATTCTGCTTTGTCTTTGTGCTGAGGAAACGCAAAGGGATGTAGTGATAGACAGGCAATGTCATGTCGTCCGATTCGTGAACCAAAGCCAATACCATGACAAATAGTGAGTAGAGTAGTGAAACCATTGGCATTGGTACTAGTATTACCGTAAAAGCCTTAGCGAACGCCCACCACCACCCCGCACAACTTTAGGCCAAAAGTTGGGCGTTTGCTAGATACTGGGCGTTTACTAGGGATTTTACAGTACATTTCTTAGTCTGTGAAATTCGGACTGCTCACACCTTTTTTTTAACAGTTTAATAAACGTTTTCAATGGTTTCAGTAGAAAGTTGCAGAAAAACTAGACATCTGATCACCGTCTACCCGCCCCCCCCCCCCCTCCCTCCCCCCCACGGAGACTATTAACCAAATAGTCTACTACTACTATTCTGCAAAATCACTATTTTCTTTAATAGCAATTTAGATTATTACGTTTTGGCCAAGAAAAATATTGCTTATTTTACCATAAATAATGTGATCAAACACTCAGAGAAGAGGATACTTTACTGACAATTGTAAAAGTACTGAACCATCACTTCTCAAATCATACAGAATTTTGTCACATAAATTTTTTAAGAAACATTTACTGAAAAATACAATACAATAGAGTTATGCATTTCATTGCATAATAAAATAGTATAGTATTGTGTGATACAATAACATAGATTTGTTTCGTAGAAAATAAGAACAAGAAGAGAAAGAATATACATTGTAATATATAAAATGTCTTTATTAACAATATATAGCATCTTCTAAAAGAGAAAGCATTCATAGTGAATAAATCACTGGCACATATTAAGTACGTTTTTCTTATTATTTTTCAGAGAGAGAGAGAGAGAGAGAGAGGGAGAGAGAGAGAGAGAGAGAGAGAGAGAGAGAGAGAGAGAGAGAGAGAGAGAGAGAGAGAGAGAGAGAGAGAGATTCAGCGGTGTTATCACAGTGATAACATTTCCCTGGAAGCATTACAACAAATTGAAATTGAAATTAATGAAAACAAAAATCGACAAAACAAGGTAGTGAAATACAAATGAGAACAGATGCACTCAACAAAAACAACATCAACAACAACGAACAAGCAGGGCCCCTTTAATGTCCCCTGACACTATGCATGAGAACAGATGCACTCAACAAAAACAACAACATCAACAACAACGAACAAGCAGGGCCCCTTTAATGTCCCCTGACACTATGCATGAGAACAGATGCACTCAACAAAACAACACCATCAACAACGAACAAGCAGGGCCCCTTTAATGTCCCCTGACACTATGCATGAGAACAGATGCACTCAACAAAACAACACCATCAACAACGAACAAGCAGGGCCCCTTTAATGTCCCCTGACACTATGCATGAGAACAGATGCACTCAACAAAACAACACCAACAACAACGAACAAGCAGGGCCCCTTTAATGTCCCCTGACACTATGCATGAGAACAGATGCACTCAACAAAACCTACACCATCAACAACAACGAACAAGCAGGGCCCCTTTAATGTCCCCTGACACTATGCATGAGAACAGATGCACTCAACAAAACAACACCAACAACAACGAACAAGCAGGGCCCCTTTAATGTCCCCTGACACTATGCATGAGAACAGATGCACTCAACAAAACATACACCATCAACAACAACGAACAAGCAGGGCCCCTTTAATGTCCCCTGACACTATGCATGAGAACAGATGCACTCAACAAAACCTACACCATCAACAACAACGAACAAGCAGGGCCCCTTTAATGTCCCCTGACACTATGCATGAGAACAGATGCACTCAACAAAACAACACCAACAACAACGAACAAGCAGGGCCCCTTTAATGTCCCCTGACACTATGCATGAGAACAGATGCACTCAACAAAACAACACCATCAACAACAACGAACAAGCAGGGCCCCTTTAATGTCCCCTGACACTATGCATGAGAACAGATGCACTCAACAAAACAACAACATCAACAACAACGAACAAGCAGGGCCCCTTTAATGTCCCCTGACACTATGCATGAGAACAGATGCACTCAACAAAAACAACAACATCAACAACAACGAACAAGCAGGGCCCCTTTAATGTCCCCTGACACTATGCATGAGAACAGATGCACTCAACAAAACAACACCATCAACAACAACGAACAAGCAGGGCCCCTTTAATGTCCCCTGACACTATGCATGAGAACAGATGCACTCAACAAAACAACAACATCAACAACAACGAACAAGCAGGGCCCCTTTAATGTCCCCTGACACTATGCATGAGAACAGATGCACTCAACAAAACAACACCATCAACAACGAACAAGCAGGGCCCCTTTAATGTCCCCTGACACTATGCATGAGAACATCAAAGGATATTTTAGAACATATGACATGTTTACAAACGCTCAGTTTAATACTGGTATTAATTTCCAATTATTTTGCATATTTAACTTTTTTTGTCACTAAAACCAAACATAGGCCCATATTTTATGTATGTTTTTAAAACATGGATGCATAAAGACGTATTTGTGTGTGTGTGTGTGTGTGTGTGTGTGTGTGTGTGTGTGTGTGTGTGTGTATGTGTATGTGTGTGTGTGTGCGTGCGTGCGTGTGTGTGTGTGTGTTCGTTCGTGTGCGTGTGTGTATGTGTGTGCATGCGCACATGCAAGCCGATGCGTGTATGTGCGGTCTTCATTTTAATATATATCTACATATGCCATTTTAGACACACAAAAATGAAATAAATATAACATAGAAAGAGAGAGATAAAGAAGAAAAAGAAGAAGAAGGGCGCGTGTTTGCATACTTACAATCATAATACATACATCAAAATGTGCAGTTTGACAGTACAAAACATACATGACAAAAAAAGATATAAAAAAAAGGAAAACCTCAATCGTGAACCTGTGCTGTATTTCAAATGCCTAAATTACAATTTGGCTCGTTTTCCATGACAGCAGAGTCTATTTCAGTTTTCATGACTTCAGGTTAACATAACATTTGGGATATTTCAAAGTGAGACAGTCTCTCTTTTTGGTCCAATAATCATCGACATTTAAATACTAGAAATACTTTGATTTGAAGGCGAATCATGTTAGGACACCAGAGCCCGTTACAGTGTTCTTGACTACATGTTAAAATGTATATGTTTTTTGGCTAAGTAAGGTGCAGTTTAACTACCCCCTCATGCTCACGGCTTTCAATCTCAAAGTGACGTCCTCTCAGTTTCACCAAACTAACGCTAACCTGAAAAAGAAACACCCGAAGGTGCCAATGGGACCCAGAAGCGCACTGGCCCCACCTGCCCTTCCAACACAAGAGCAGCCCAAAAGCAGCCCTTCACCAACCCTGGAAACCTGTGTCACGTTACAAAGGGTGAAGGCATAGACTAAGCGCGCATGGATACATAGCTGATCTCGACTCAGTGGCCACTTAGAAATGACGAAAAGGAGTCCTTGTGAAAGTGTCCCATGGGTGCACCAGTCCGTTTTTCATAACCCTATCCCTTGCCAGAGTAAGGCAGAATGTTGCATCTTAGTTAAAAATATTGCAATGAAAACATTTGGCGGGAGGAAAAGGGGTAGCTAAACTGCAACTTTGCCGATAATGTTTTACTGTGCTGAACAGTAAAAAAATTAAATAAAAAAAATAAACAGAAGAAAAAAACCAACCTCTTTTTCTCTCATTAACCATCCTTGCCAAAGCGAAGATCGCCAGAAAAGCTCTACGTTATACCTCCATTTCAATTCGACTCATGCTTTTTCTTACTCTTGAGAGAATGCGGCTCTGAACTAGAAGAAGTGGATGGCTCGGTCGTTGTTCCGGATAGCGGGGATGATGGCAGAGAAAAGGACTTTTTACGCGCTGCGGGCGAAGACAATTTCCTCGAGGACACTAAGGAGGTCCGGCTACCTTCAGGCGTCGCCCCGTCCGACTTCTTGAGGTAGTCCTTGAAAGACTTGGAAGAGGCCGAATGGTCACAAACGTGTTTGGAGCTTGCGCTTTCGCTGCTGCTTTCGACAGAGGCTCGGTGGCTTGGCAGGGCTAGGGTCAGGGTTTTGCCTTCTGCAGGGGACGTGGGTGGAGTCTTCTTGATGCTGCAGCTGAGACCTTGAGATATGAACAGGCAACGGTGTTAACACTATGCTTGACTCTGTTAGCAGACTTGACACCTCCCTCTCCCCAAAACAAACAAACAATTCAAAATTGTTTTTTATTGTCTCCAAACAAGTGATGAAAATCATTTTTTCGGCATGCACGTAAAGATGAAAAGAGACAAGACATACAGAAAAAAAAATTCGGTAAAATAACATAAAAGCACATGTAATTCACATAAAACTGCAATGTTATCAAACACACACACACACACACACACACACACACACACACACACACACATATCTGAACAAGTTCAGAGAGCATCCAATAAATCCCCTTGGGCTTTTTTTTACACACACACACACACACACACACACGTAATAAAACACACGCAAACAAACAAGAATACGTATACACACACAGACACACACCCCGATGTCGACTGTCTTGTACTTTAGTCACCCCCATCCCCCACCCTTCCTCAACATTTCACATTGAACATTTTTACTGAGATACTCTGCCATTCTCGGGAAATGGATAAGATAAGGGTTGAGATCAGCCTAAGACTATTTTCATAAAACAGAAAGAAGTATATTGAGGGTCGTAAACATGAGCGGGGGAGGGGGCACAAGATTGCCCACATCTGTACCCTGACACCCCCACCAGCCCAGAAGAGTAACCTACCCTCCTCAGTCTTTAAGCTTGTGTTCTCAGACTTGGGGGTGCCGGGGGCGGCGTCAGGGGTGGAGCCATATTGGTCCAGGTCGTGCTGCTCGGTGATGTTGCTCATCAAGGCGGTGGAGGGGTAGCGGGAGGAGGGGTTCACCGGGGTGCACAGGCCTGAGCTGCACACGGAGGCCGCGAAACGGTGCACGTCCAGAGCCAGCAGAGCTGCCAGGAGGAGACACACAGACATTACCTAGTTCTTAAAACACCTGAAACAGACTGCAACATCACTGGAACATACAACAAGCAAACAACTGCACGACAAGTGTAAAGCGACGTTATTTTATTCACAAGAGAGAAAACAAAACTACTGGATATTTCGGCGAATGCGCCTTTATCAACATTACATAGACAAACACGAAAACAGCAAACAGCAAATATAGCAAAAGGAGCAAAAATCAGGCAACAAAAGGAGCAAAATATTAACAAGAGCAAAAAACAATACTTCCCCTCTAACCACGGGGTTTTACTAAAACAAAAATGTGTATCCAAGAACTTCTTTTTCTTTTTCTTCTTCTGCGTTCCCAGGCCATAATATGGTCATACTGGGTAAGGCACGTATGTGTCCGGTTTTCAGTTTTCACTGGTCTCACCGCTGCGTACAGCCGACACATTCCGATTTTGGAAGAGCTCAAAGGAGAAACTTATTTGGAAGATGTTTTTTTAGAAAAAGATGGAGAATGGGCCAGTACGTCAGAAAGATAGTCAATGACAGTAAGCAAAGGGAAAAGGCAGAGTCAAAGACAGTGGCAGATTAGTAGAGAAGTTTGGTAGAGAAGAACTGAGGCCATTCACCTGCGCTCTTGGAGCACATACAGTTGTCAACTCATATAATGATTGGTAGAGAAGAACTGAGGCCATTCACCTGCGCTCCTGGAGCACATACAGTTGTCAACTCATATATGATTGGTAGAGAAGAACTGAGGCCATTCACCTGCGCTCATGGAGCACATACAGTTGTCAACTCATATATGATTGGTAGAGAAGAACTGAGGCCATTCACCTGCGCTCATGGAGCACATACAGTTGTCAACTCATATATGATTGGTAGAGAAGAACTGAGGCCATTCACCTGCGCTCTTGGAGCACATACAGTTGTCAACTCATATATGATTGGTAGAGAAGAACTGAGGCCATTCACCTGCGCTCATGGAGCACATACAGTTGTCAACTCATATATGATTGGTAGAGAAGAACTGAGGCCATTCACCTGCGCTCATGGAGCACATACAGTTGTCAACTCATATATGATTGGTAGAGAAGAACTGAGGCCATTCACCTGCGCTCATGGAGCACATACAGTTGTCAACTCATATATGATTGGTAGAGAAGAACTGAGGCCATTCACCTGCGCTCATGGAGCACATACAGTTGTCAACTCATATATGATTGGTAGAGAAGAACTGAGGCCATTCACCTGCGCTCCTGGGGGACCAAAGGTCCGGCGGGCTGGTGGAGGGTGACGGGGGGAACTCCACGGTGGTGACCCGGAGCAGGAAATCGCGGATCTCGTGCAGGGTGAGAGTGTTGTGCAGCGTCTCCAACGGGAACAGCTGCGGCACGTTGCTGAACCCTTCCAGCGCTGGGCAAAAACACACACGCAGAGACGCATGCTGGGCAAAAACACACACGCAGAGACGTATGCTGGGCAAAAACACACGCAGAGACGTATGCTGGGCAAAAACACACACGCAGAGAGACGTATGCTGGGCAAGAACACACACGCAGAGAGACGTATGCTGGGCAAAAACACACGCAGAGAGACGTATGCTGGGCAAAAACACACACGCAGAGACGTATATGCGTGCATGTATGCATGTATGTCAGTCTGTCGTCTGTCAGAAAGCTGAGGGGGCAGCCGCTAATCTGGATTGCTGGGCTAAAATGTGTGCATAGTGGAGATGCCTTGCCCAGGGTGCATCCTCACTCTCTCTCGACCAAAGGGATCTGAGGACAGCCAGGAAGACAGCCAAAGGCCAACCAATCTCTTAGGCTGCAGCAATGGCCTCCTAGTTTGAGTCACAGCCTTCCACTAAAGACCAAGTTAGTGCACCATGAGTTTCCATCAGTGTAGAAAATCATTTGTTGTAGAGCTTTCACTTTACTATTGGCCCCTACTACAGTCTAATGTCAACCAATGGTACAATCCATTCGAGTAAAGGGCCAAAGAAAGATATATGCATGCACATAAATACACACTCACATACACGTAAGACACACACGCATTCTACACTACATATTCGCATATGTAAGACAAAACTCACTGCACAGACAAATATGTACAAACTCAAAGATAGTCACAATTGGCAGATACATGCCTGCACGCATGCTCGATTGAGTACAACAATCCAGAATGTTAATCCTCTGACCCCTCTTGGGGCATGGAGGATACAAGTATAACAAAAACATAAAATTCAATCAGATCAAAGTGTGAACGTAATAGCGAAATGTCGAATTTTGGTGAGCTGTAAAAGAAATACACTATTAAACTATCTTCCCGACATTTATAAATGTACTAATATTCAAACAAATGCGTCGTCCTTTTCGAAATAAATAACAGAAATAAAAGGTTTCAGATATTTACTCATACATGTAAATATTTCAGATATTTACACACACGTACACACACACACACACACGCGCGCGCGCACACACAAGTAAACAAATTAAAAAATATTATTAGAAACACTACCTTAAGTATGAAGAAAAGCATGAGAACCACTGAATCGGAAACAAAAATCATGTTGATGGTCATGAGGATGAGGATGATGTTCATATTCTTCATCATCATCATCATTATCAATATACTATTATAGCAGTACAGCAAAACTCGGTTATAAGAAAATCGAAGGAAGATGATTTTTTGCTTTCTTATATTCCAGTTTTCTTATCGGATATTAGAAAACATTTTAAAGTGTTTTTCTTATAACCAAGTTTTGCTCCGAGGGGCCTGCAGCTTGCCACCAACACAAAAGTACAGGCACTCGTATTTGTTTCTTCTGTTCAACATTTATTTTGTACAGAATACGGAAGGAAAGTATAAAATTAAGGAACAAAAAGAACTCAATTAGTCTTGCAATCAAGTGCCTGTACTGTCTGTGACACATCTGGTCTGACGTGAACTTTCTTTTTTTGGAACAGCAGTGGCTATTTACCCTCTAATGGGAAAATATAACTCAGGGAAAATTTTCCCTCACACTCTCTCTGTCTCTCTCTTCGTCTTTTTTTCTGTCTCTCTCTCTGTATCTCTTTGGCTTTATCTTTCTCGCTCTGTGTGTCTCTGTCTAATCTCTTTGTGTCTCTCTTCCTGTTTCTCTCCCTCTCTGTCTCTGTTTCTTCTTTGTCTTTCTCTCACTGTGTGACTCTGTCTCTGTCTCTCTGTGTCTCAATATCTCCCTGTCTCTCTATATTTCTCTGTCTTTGTGTCTCTGTCTTTCTTTGTCCCTATCTCTCTCTGTCTTTCTTTCTCTGTGTGTCTCTGTCTCTCTGCATATGTTCCTGTCTCTCTCTGTTTTTTCTCTCTGTGTCTCCATTTCTGTCTCTTTCTGTCTCTCTGTGTATGTCTCACTCTCTGTCTCTCTTTGTCTCTCTGTGTGCCTCAGTCTCTCTATCTCTCTCTTTGTGTCTCTGTCTTTCTCTCTGTGTGTCTCTGTCTCTGTCTGTATGCCTATCTGTTTCTCTATCTCTGTTTCTCTCTGTCTCTGACTGCACAGTTGTACAGCTGTAGGAAAGACAAACAACGAAAGTAAAAAAGACAGAGAGAGTGAGACATACAGAGAGTGACAGAGAGAGAGAGGGGGAGAGAGAGAAACAGAAAGACACAGAGAGAGTGTGAGGGAAAATAGCCTGAATTCTATTTTCCCACTAGAGGGTAAATAGCTACTGCCTTTTGGAAGGACTGCATTTTTTGGGGAACATCCTTGATGTAAATTTTCCTTTTTTGGAACGACTGCATTTTCTAGGAACATCCTTTCACTTCAGGCCCAACTCACTTTTAAAGAAAATGTTATCAATGGCAATTCGATTATTATAAGAAAATCGAACTCGCATATAAGAAAATGAACTACAAACCAACGTGTTTGTATTTGCTTGATTATAAACGAGTTTTCTTATAAGCGATTTTCTTATATTCGAGTTCTGATAATACATATGAAAGAAGGAATTCGGACGAGAAAAAAATCTTGCTTGATTATAAGCGAGTTTTCTTATAAGCGAATTCGGCTGTAGTACTTTGACCAGTGATCGCGATAGGAATTTTGAAAACCAGTTCCATCAGCGACAGGGTCCCCCAACAACCGATGTCAAAACCAGTCCCAGTGAAACAAAACCCAGTGAAAACCACAATATTAAAGTTAAAAACAATTGATCAGTCCTAGCAAAAATGTATCAGTCCCTGGGACTGACAGGTCAATTGTTTTCTCAGTATTTTGGTTTTCCAAGCGGTATTTTACTGATAATTACCAGTAAATGCGATCACTGACCTTGGCCGCCGTAAAATGGTACTTTGATGTCATCCAGCCTCTGTTTTTCCATGGGGTATGTATGTTGACGGTACAACACTGGCAAAAAAAAAAAAAAAATACACTACGAAAACATGTCTAAACATAATTATTCCCATGAATTGTCTAAATCCATAATATTTAATATATCAATTTATTACATTTGTTTTGTCATCAAGAATGAAGTCACAGAAAGTAGAGTGATATAGTTTGTCATTTGGGTGAACAACACCAAAGGGAATCACTGTCCAATGTTCAATCTCACAGTTGAGGCTGTTGCGATCGGAACACATTTCAGTTCACTCACGCACAGATCTGCTCTTGAAGATAACACAGACATATCACGTGAAGCATTTCCTACACACAACACAGACAGAGATTATCACGTGAAGCATTTTCTACACACAACACAGACAGAGATTATCACGTGAAGCATTTCCTACACACAACACAGAGATTATCACGTGAAGCATTTCCTACACACAACACAGAGATTATCATGCGAAGCATTTCCTACACACAACACAGACAGAGATTATCACGTGAAGCATTTCCTACACACAACACAGAGATTATCATGCGAAGCATTTCCTACACAAAACACAGACAGAGATTATCACGTGAAGCATTTCCTACACACAACACAGAGATTATCATGCGAAGCATTTCCTACACAAAACACAGACAGAGATTGTCACGTGAAGCATTTCCTACACAAAACACAGACATAGATTATCACGTAGAGCATTTCCTACACACAACATACAGAGATTGTCACGTGAAGCATTTCCTACACAAAACACAGACAGAGATTGTCACGTGAAGCATTTCCTACACAAAACACAGACAGAGATTATCACGTAGAGCATTTCCTACACACAACATACAGAGATTGTCACGTGAAGCATTTCCTACACACAACGCAGACAGAGATTGTTACGTGAAGCATTTCCTACACACAACACAGACATAGATTATCACGTGAAGCATTTCCTACACACAACACAGAGATCATCACGTGAAGCATTTCCTACACACAACACAGACACAGACAAACACGCACGCTTGCTCACACAAACACCTTTAGCTACAAGATGGAAAGGGCAAGGACCACTGCTGACAAAATTCAACAGTACACGCATAATATACTCACTCACTCATTCACAAACATACACAGTGACATATACAGTTACAGACACATTACACACGCACACACGCCACTGTTAACCGCCGTTTTGTCCAAATTCCGCCGTTTTGTCTATAGACAAAACGGCGGGGCTAGAACCGCCGTTTTGTCCAAATTTTCTATTATGATTTGGACAAAACGGCGGTTCAACAATCCGCCGTTTTGTCTATAGACAAAACGGCGGGTTGGACAAAACGGCGCCTGATTTTGAACCGCCGTTTTGTCCAAATGAAAGTTGGAGTTATAAAAACTCATTCTTGACAAGTTCTCATTTTTAAAAAAATCTTTGTTAAATAAAATGAATAACAAGCTGACCACTGACACTGGTCACTTTGGCCTAATTTTACCGTTTGAATGCTAATTAGTGTATTAGGAGATCATATGAACAATTGTTGATATGGTTGACCAGTGGTCAGTGTCACTGACCAGTGGTCACTTTGGCCTATTTTCACTGTTTGACTGCAAATTAGTGTATTAGGAGTTCAAATGAACAATTTTTGATGTGGTTGACCAGTGGTCAGTGTCACTGACCAGTGGTCACTTTGGCCTATTTTCACTGTTTGACTGCAAATTAGTGTATTAGGAGTTCAAATTAAAAAAAAGGATGTGGTTGACCTGTGAACAAGGTTTGATGTGGGTTGACCAGTGGTTAGTGACACTGACCAATGGTCAACCACATTTAAAAAAATGCCAAAGTGACCACTGGTCGGTGACACTGACCACTAATTTGTTCATTTGAACTCCTAATACACTAATTTGCAGTCAAACAGTGAAAATAGGCCAAAGTGACCACTGGTCAGTGACACTGACCACTGGTCAACGACATCAAAATGTGTTCATTTGAACTCCTAATGCACTAATTTGCAGTCAAACAGTGAAAATAGGCCAAAGTGACCACTGGTCAGTGACACTGACCACTGGTCAACCACATCAACAATTGTTCATTTGAACTCCTAATACACTAATTTGCAGTCAAACAGTGAAAATAGGCCAAAGTGACCACTGGTCAGTGACACTGACCACTGGTCAACCACATCAACAATTGTTCATATGATCTCCTAATACACTAATTAGCATTCAAACGGTAAAATTAGGCCAAAGTGACCAGTGTCAGTGGTCAGCTTGTTATTCATTTTATTTAACAATTTTTTTTTTTTTAATGAACTTGTCAAGAATGAGTTTTTATAACTCCAACTTTCATTTGGACAAAACGGCGGTTCAAAATCGGGCGCCGTTTTGTCCAACCCGCCGTTTTGTCTATAGACAAAACGGCGGATTGTTGAACCGCCGTTTTGTCCAAATCATAATAGAAAATTTGGACAAAACGGCGGTTCTAGCCCCGCCGTTTTGTCTATAGACAAAACGGCGGAATTTGGACAAAACGGCGGTTAACACCACCACATGTGCGCGCACACAAAAATAGGCGCACACAAACATACACAGTGACATATACAGTTACAGGCACACTACACACACAGAGAGAGAGAGAGAGAGAGAGAGAGAGAGAGAGAGAGAGAGAGAGAGAGAGAGAGAGAGAGAGAGAGAGAGAGAGAGAGAGAGAGAGAGAGAGAGAGAAACTCGAATGTTTATTGAGGATAACTAAATAAGCACAAAATATGGCTTTTTTTCATCAGGTCCTCGTACAAAGCAAGCAAGCAAACATAAATCAAACGATAAACAACCACACAAATAAACTACAATCAAAACAGACAAAAGAAATCAGAAACATGCAAGAAAATTAAAAAAACAATTGACAAAAATTAAAATAAAAAACATTATATATATATATATGTACACATACACACACGCGCACACACACGCACGCACGCATATATTTTTTATCCACATGTTATCTCATAACATGACATTCAATAGAGTAATAATAATTACCAATGAATAGGGAAAGAAAATATTAGAATTTAAACGCATATAATAAAATAATTTGTCCTCCCGCGTTTAAACATAAATTCATTGGATGCAAGTGATTTATATATTGGAGAGAGAGAGAGAGAGAGAGAGAGAGAGAGAGAGAGAGAGAGAGAGAGAGAGAGAGAGAGAGACAGTAGGAACATTCAAAGAGAGACAGAGAGAGCATCACCTTTTGACGGAGAGTCTATGACGCCATCAGAAAGCAATGGCAGAGACCATCTCTGAGAAAACTGTTTGTACATCGGCAGATGAACCGGTTTGTAGTTCCGATGCATCGAAGCTGAAAACCCCCCACCAAACCAACAAAAGCACCAGAAAATTGACAAAAGAATTGAAATTTAACGGATCTAGAATTATTAACACAAAGGTGACAAAAACACACACAAGCATCAACAGAAATATAAACAACCCATACAAATGGTAGCAAAACCTAAACATCAACATGAATAAAAACAATAATAATAATAATAATTTGCATTTATAACGCCTAATCTTAAAAAAGCCCTAAGCGCTTACCATAATAAATGAATAAACCAGCAAGCAATATAAATAAATAAACGACAAAAGTATATTATACACACACGCGCGCGCGCACGCACGCACTAAACACAGACACACGCACGCATTAAACACACACACACACACACGAACGCACCACACACGCACAAACAACACGCATGCACACAAACACACGCGGATGGAAGGGGCAGAGTACTTTGAAAAGAAATATAGCAGGCTATGATTTGAAAAGAGTAGTTTTGAGAGAAGACTTAAATGAAGAAAGGGAGTTGGCAGAACGGAGAGGTAAAGGGAGTTTATTCCAAGTGGAGGGGGCCTGGAAAGAGAAGGAGCGTTCGCCAAGGGTCTTGGTGCGGTAACGAGGGTTCTGGAGGAGAGAAGCGTCAGAAGACGAGCGTAACTGTCTAAGAGGTGTGTAAAGGTTCAGAAGATCAGCGAGATAAGAAGGAGCCAGACCATTCATGGATTTGCAACAGAGCAGAGAGAGCTTGTAATCGATACGCTTTCCGACAGGAAGCCAGTGAAGAGTGAGATAATTTGGAACACCTCAGTACGAGGCGAGCAACATTGTTCTGAATTTTCTGCAATTTAGCGATGAGATTTTGTGGGCAACCAGCAAGAAGGGAATTGCAGTAGTCTAAGCGAGAGAGAACAAAGAGTTTTGGTGGCGTCTTCAGAGAGAAGATGACGAACAGAAGCAATGCGAGTTCCAGATAGCAAGCACGACTGACAGAGGACATTTGAGTTTGAAAAGAAAGTGTTTGGTCCAGTGTGAAGACAAGATTGCGAACGCTTGAAGAAGTCTGAATGAGTTCTCTAGTTGGATAGAAGTAGGGAGCGAGTTTGTAGACAAAAGTCTCTTGGGAACAATGAAAATAATTTCAGTCTTGTTGGAATTTGTTGTCAGTCATCCAAGCCTTGATGTCAGAAATGCATGATTGAGTTCGTTCAATGATAGAAGGAAGCTGAGAGATATCGTCAGACCTGTAAACCTGGTTGTCATCAGAAAAGCAATGGTGGGAGATGCCATGGTGAGTAGCAATGTTAGAAATAGGTTTAATATACTAATACAAAGAATACAACACATAATATTGACAGAAATAAAGTTTTTAAAAAATCAACAAAGAAACGTGACAAACGAAAATTAACATAAACATAACAACAAAAAACAAAACCAACGAAATCAATAACAGTACAGGACATGAAAAACAAAACGAAGCAAATCAGGCAGTAATGATAATAATAATAATAATAATTTTCTTTCAGATAGCGCTAAAATCCATACAGTAGTATGCTCGATACGCTTTACAAAAGCAACATTATAAGATTTTTAAAAAAACATGCAGTAAAATCAACAAGATAGTCATACTAACATTCTAATGCAAAGACATAAAGTAACAAAACTAATGTACTTGGGATACCAGGTATTTATACTGACAAATGGACATAAACAATCTCAAGCCCACAAATACTTACAGGTATTATGGCAAAACAGTGAGTAATACAAAACTAACGGTCACACACACATCCCAACATATTTATAGTAATGACAACAATGACATGAGCAAAAATAAATGAAAATGTAAACAAACAAGAATGAATGCATTAACACACACGGCCAATGTTCTCCCTCCCTCTCTCTCTCTCTCTCTCTCAATACAAAATTCCTGATATATTTATATCATTTAAGCGACACACTTTTTGGCTCACTCATGTTAACACGAAGTGAGTCTATAGTATGATAGTTGTTCGGTTGTGTGTGTGTGTGTGTGTGTGTGTGTGTGTGTGTGTGTGTGTGCGTGCGTGCGTGCGTGTGCGTGTGCGTGCGCGTGTGCGTGCGTGCGTGCGTGTGTGTGTGCGCGCGTGTGTTGCGTCTGTGGTCTAATCTCCACACTTTAACGTTGGCATTTACTCTGGAAATAGAAGGCGTACATTGTTCAAACTTTGCATACACATAGATGTTTATGCAAGCTTTCAAACAATAATTATTTGAATAATTAAATACTTAAAACATCATTATAAAAATGTAAACAGACAACAAACAGATAACATTTTAAATTAGTGGGTTAGAGAGTATTCAACAGGCAACATGAGTTAAGAAAGTCATCAACACTGAAAGCCTCGATAGCTCGAATGTCTGTCTGTTCGATTCTCGGCACGGGCACTTTTGTTGTTGTTGTATCCATTAACGATAGTTTAATTTGTACTTTAAAATGTTATTGCCAATCTTGTACTTTAGACCCCCACCCCTCAATCTTTGTTTGTTGTCCCACATGTGCCTGTTCGAGTGACCCTTTAAGGGTTTGCCTCTTGCTTAAACCTGAATATAAACATTCTGGCCATCACAAAATAAACAAAATCTATGACTATAAAAATACTAAAACTATACTAAATGATTATATAATAATACTAAATACACACACATACACACACACACACACACACACACACTCACACACACACACACACACACACACACACAGTCAACGTAAAACATGCTTTAATTGTTAGGCCTCTGGCCCATAACAATAGAGTTCGCAAAAAAACACAAATCAAGATTCACACCATTTGCATTACACAATATTCACAAGACATGGAAGCCATATCAAGGTAACCATATTAGGCTACAGATACTATAAGCTGGCAGGCTATACCAACAAATTGGCCAGTAGTTGCCATATCCATACAAAATAGACACACGTAGTCCTTGAATATAAATAGTTGTGAAACAAACATTCAGCTTTCTACACACACACACACACTAAGAGAAAAAGAGAGAGAGAGAGAGAGAGAGAGAGAGAGAGAGAGAGAGAGAGAGAGAGAGAGAGAGAGAGAGAGAGAGAGAGAGAGAGAGAGAGAGAGAGAGAGAGAGAGAGAGAGATAGGCTACAAGTACACAGGTCTCTTCATGCCAAACAACATCATTCAAAGTACTTCCTGGAGAGAGATGTTTTCAGTTGGGATTTGAAACTTTGGAGACAGGTGACTTTTCTGAGAGAAAGAGGTAGAGAATTCCAAATTGCAGGTCCAAAAACAGATAAAGCCCTTTTGCTGTAGGAATTCATAGAATACTTCAGAACAATTAACAGGGAAGAGTCTTGAGACCTCAGTGCTCTAGGAGACATGTAAAAAGGGTGGAGAAGGTTAGACGATAGAATGTACCATCAGCCTTACAACACACACACACACACAAACACACACACACACACACACACACACACACACACACACACACACACACACACACATGCACACACACCTGCATTGGTAGGGCTAGGGTCAGATCTTTTTTCTTTTTTTTTCAAACTTTTTTTTTAATGAATGAATGAATCAAACACAAGCAAACATATACATGCAATTTACATTTTAGCATACATCCAGGGTCAGATCCTTGTTCTTCATTTGTCAACTCGGGTTCAATGGCTGTTGAAGCAGGACCTTGCAATTCCACCAGATTGCCCATTTTCTTGCTGGAACACGGCACACTTTCTGCACGCATCATAACCTGTCAGACAGACAGGCAGACAGTCAGACATACAGACAGACAAACAGATAGACATGCACACACAAACATTTCAATCATTCATTTAGCACTGGCTCTCAATATGGGCATTAGCACTGCTTCTCAATATGGGGTATTAGCACTGGCTCTCAATAGGGGCATTAGCACTGGCTCTCAATATGGGCATTAGCACTGGCTCTCAATATGGGCATTAGCACTGCTTCTCAATATGGGGTATTAGCACTGGCTCTCAATAGGGGCATTAGCACTGGCTCTCAATAGGGGCATTAGCTCTGGCTCTCAATATGGGCATTAGCACTGGCTCTAAATATGGGCATTAGCACTGCTTCTCAATATGGGGTATTAGCACTGGCTCTCAATAGGGGCATTAGCACTGGCTCTCAATATGGGCATTAGCACTGGCTCTCAATATGGGCATTAGCACTGGCTCTCAATATGGGCATTAGCACTGCTTCTCAATATGGGGTATTAGCACTGGCTCTCAATAGGGGCATTAGCACTGGCTCTCAATATGGGCATTAGCTCTGGCTCTCAATATGGGCATTAGCACTGGCTCTCAATAGGGGCATTAGCACTGGCTCTCAATAGGGGCATTAGCACTGGCTCTCAATAGGGGCATTAGCTCTGGCTCTCAATAGGGGGCATTAGCTCTGGCTCTCAATTGGGGGCATTAGCTCTGGCTCTCAATATGGGCATTAGCACTGGCTCTCAATAGGGGCATTAGCTCTGGCTCTCAATAGGGGGCATTAGCTCTGGCTCTCAATAGGGGCATTAGCTCTGGCTCTCAATAGGGGCATTAGCTCTGGCTCTCAATTGGGGGCATTAGCTCTGGCTCTCAATTGGGGGCATTAGCTCTGGCTCTCAATTGGGGGCATTAGCTCTGGCTCTCAATATGGGCATTAGCACTGGCTCTCAATATGGGCATTAGCTCTGGCTCTCAATAGGGGGCATTAGCTCTGGCTCTCAATTGGGGGCATTAGCACTGGCTCTCAATAGGGGGCATTAGCTCTGGCTCTCAATTGGGGGCATTAGTTCTGGCTCTCAATAGGGGGGGTTAGCTCTGGCTCTCAATAGGGGGCATTAGCTCTGGCTCTCAATATGGGCATTAGCACTGGCTCTCAATAGAGGGCATTAGCTCTGGCTCTCAATTGGGGGCATTAGCTCTGGCTCTCAATATGGGCATTAGCACTGGCTCTCAATTGGGGGCATTAGCTCTGGCTCTCAATTGGGGGCATTAGTTCTGGCTCTCAATATGGGCATTAGCACTGGCTCTCAATTGGGGGCATTAGCTCTGGCTCTCAATTGGGGGCATTAGTTCTGGCTCTCAATATGGGCATTAGCACTGGCTCTCAATTGGGGGCATTAGCTCTGGCTCTCAATTGGGGGCATTAGCTCTGGCTCTCAATTGGGGGCATTAGTTCTGGCTCTCAATTGGGGGCATTAGCTCTGGCTCTCAATAGGGCCATTAGCTGCAGTGATGGAAGTGAGCGCCCATTAGGGATTTTCTTCAAAGCCAGCTCTCCTAATGTGGGTTTTTTTTTTTGTGTGTGTGGGGGGGGGGGGGGGGGGGGGGGGGGGGGGGGGGGGGGGGGGGGGGGGCTGAGAGTGTAAGGGATGTCCCCTGGACAATGGTTCTTTCCTCGTCTGTATTCAATTCCAGGCCAGCCCTCCAGAATGTCAGTCGTCTTGCTATCTGGGAGTCATGGTCAGACACGACTGACACACACACAGACACATATATATTATAGATATAAACACACAGGCACAGACACATACAGATGCACACATACAGACACACAAACACAGAGAGAGATAGACAAAGACACACACACACACTCACTCAAACAACACACACACACATGCGTGCACGCATACACACAGACGGACACACAGAGACACAGACCGATCAACAGACAGATAGGCACACAGAACTTGGCAGAATTTGGAAGATTCCCTTTAAGTTTAAAAATAATTTATCAAACAATTGCATATTGGGTACATATTTTGAATTCTCCAGAAAAGTCATATTTATATTTGGTATACAAATCAAGAAGAATCCCCATGGGTTAAATTTGTTCATGAAATACTTGCTTAATTATGTTTCAGTAATGTTTGACAGAATCAATTTACGTTTAATGTTAATAAACTTAAACATGCAATTTTCACTCAAATAAAGGAAGAAAGTTACATACTTTGGGGGAAACTTCAAAAGAGCAAGAATTTTGTCAAAACTGAATTTCTATAATAACATAAGTCAGCATTATGAAATACAACCCTATCTTTTGCGAACTAAAAACTTAAAAGTAAGTAAATTGAGGACCAGTACACATTCCCTTAAAATTGAAACTGGACGTCATCTAGGCATACAAAATGAAAACAGATTGTGTTCAGTTTGTTGTGTGATCGAAGATGAACTACATTCATTAGATCATTGTGTTTTATATAATGATACAAGATGTCATTTCATGAAAGATAAATCTAGAATATTTCCAACGTGGTCAAGTTTAAAACCGAGTGATTTACTTCATAAAGACACACGCCAAGACCACGTTGGAAGATTTGCCTTTAACAGTTTCCAGTGTCGGAGGTAACTATGAACACCTATATCCTTTCTATATTGCATGTAGAATATATTGCATAATGCTTATCGTGTTCCTTATAAGGTTCCAAGACAATAAAATGTTGTTTTTGTTTTTGTTCTTGTTCACACACACAGAAAGACACACACATGACCATCAGTAACATGCTCACCAAGGTTTTGAACTCTGCACACACTTGGGCCATACTGCATGAGTGGTGCAACGGCAATGATGTCTTGCTCATTGCATCATGACTCATAACACTGGTAGTGGTGGTGGTGGTGGTGGTGGTGGTAACGGTAGCATTAACTTCCTTCAAGTCAGACTCTTTCACAAGGCCAGTAGTAGAGTCAGCAATCGATGCCGTCTGTTTGGTTAAATGCACATATTAAAAAACAAACCAAAAAACACAAAAAACGCACACACAAGACAACATTTTATATGAAAACAAGAAGCACTGTGACAGTGCAACCCGGCCAGACTTATGTTTACTATGTTGCAACTAATCAGTTACATAGGTTATCCACATTATAATGTTAACCGCCCTTCTATCTCTATCTCCTCCCTCCTGACTTGAAATTTGGGGTGTAGATGGTTGTTGGGGTCCTTAACAGCTTTCTTTCGCCCGGTGCGCCCCCCCCCCCCCCCCCCCCCCCCCAGTCATCCTTAAGGGGGGCGTTAACATTAAATTTACATTCCAATGGGAGGTAAATTGAACAGCTGACGTGTTCGATTCATGGAATAGCCGTGACGTCACACGGCCCGCAACCGAACACAAACAACACACATACATGCAAGGAGTAGTCTCCCTCAGCAAATTCAAGATTTTAAACTTTTAGAATCTTACTTTCACCAAACAGGACAGTAGTCCGGTTGCATTTTCTGTAAATAAACTAGCACACATTTTTTTTTTATATAATGTACATTTAAAGACTGACCTTCTGTGATTTCTTTTTAATAATAAAGTGGAATTTTTATCTTTTAAATTGTGGTCCTGGAATTTTAATTAAACGAAGGTCGCTTCTCAGCCTTTTGGCTAAGATCAATCAGTCCATGATGTCCCATATGTGCCTTCACGGGTCGAGAGGACGTAAAACACCAACATTCATCTCAATCAGTCCATGATGTCCCATATGTGCCTTCACGGGTCGAGAGGACGTAAAACACCAACATTCATCTCAATCAGTCCATGATGTCCCATATGTGCCTTCACGGGTCGAGAGGACGTAAAACACCAACATTCATCTCAATCAGTCCATGATGTCCCATATGTGCCTTCACGGGTCGAGAGGACGTAAAACACCAACATTCATCTCAATCAGTCCATGATGTCCCATATGTGCCTTCACGGGTCGAGAGGACGTAAAACACCAACATTCATCTCAATCAGTCCATGATGTCCCATATGTGCCTTCACGGGTCGAGAGGACGTAAAACACCAACATTCATCTCAATCAGTCCATGATGTCCCATATGTGCCTTCACGGGTCGAGAGGACGTAAAACACCAACATTCATCTCAATCAGTCCATGATGTCCCATATGTGCCTTCACGGGTCGAGAGGACGTAAAACACCAACATTCATCTCAATCAGTCCATGATGTCCCATATGTGCCTTCACGGGTCGAGAGGACGTAAAACACCAACATTCATCTCAATCAGTCCATGATGTCCCATATGTGCCCACCCGGGTCGAGATGACGTAAAACACCAACATTCATTCAATCAGTCCATATACTAACTTGTGGCGGTGCCATAGCCGATGAGGTTTAACCGAGGCGTGGTCACCGCTACAGCTATCTGTATTAATACAAAATCGGGACTTTACTGGTTTCGTACTGCCTCCGGGCATTGCCTCCAGTATTGTTCCCACCATATTTGTATTTACAAATGTCCCATATGTGTCTGATTCAGACCAAGAGGACGTAAAACTCCATTTTCGTCGTCGTCAATCATATCATTGACAAAAAACTTATTTGTGGCGGTACCATAGCCGATGAGGTTTATCCGAGGTGTGGTTACCGCTTCACATATCTATATTGATAAAAACTCGGGACTTTACTGGTGTTGCACTGCCTCCGGGCATTGCACCCAGTATTGTTCTCACCATCTTTGTATTTACAAATGTCCCATATGTGTCTTTGACCGAGAGGACGTAAACTGGCGGTAAAGCACCCTTTTTTTTCTTTTCTTCTTCTTCAATCAGTCCATATGAATTTTCAATTATGAAATACTTGTAGCGGTGCCATAGCCGATGAGGTTTAACCGAGGCGTGGTTACCGCTACACCTATCTGTATTAATACAAAATCGGGACTTTACTGGTTTCGTACTGCCTCCGGGCATTGCCTCCAGTATTGTTCCCACCATATTTGTATTTACAAATGTCCCATATGTGTCTGATTCAGACCAAGAGGACGTAAAACACCATTTTCGTCGTCAATCAGTCCATGTTGTTATCCTGATCGCTTCTCGGCCTTTTGGCTAAGACAGTGATTCAGGAACATAAATTTTTGTTTATGCCATGGTTGGTTTGCTCAGACCGTCGTACATGGCGAAAGCCGATACGCGACGTTAAACTGAACTGCCATCAATCAGTCTTTAAATGTACATTATATACATAAAATATGTGCTAGTTTATTTACAGAAAATGCAACCGGACTACTGTCACACACACACACACACACACACACACACACACACCACATTATCGACAAAGATACGACAAACATACATACATACATACAGACAGACAGACAGATGCTTAGTATAAGCACAGATTGTTCAGGTATAAGCAGATGACTTACTAATTTTGCCTTCCACACCCAAAAAAAAAATCTTCAAAATAACCGTGATAAACTTAAAAAATATATGTACTGCGAAAGTTGGGGTGTGACGATTGGGGTAAGTCAAGAGCCAAAATGTCATATTTACACACACCCACACAAATAGTCCCCGTGCTATTTTACCTTTGGCCCGATGTAATCATTGCAAGTACTTGTTATAATCACAAAGCTGGATTGTTTTCTCTTGCCCAAATCAGCTGACAAAGCAAGCGGACACCTACATATATTGATGTCCCCCATCATGGCCACATGGCTAGGGAACACAGCAGAGGGATCTTCTACCTTGTTTGTGCAGAAGGCCTGCTTGTGCTGCGTCACTTGAGTGTCCCTGGGCTGGGCGACTGGAAGAGGGGTCAGAGGGGCATTGTTTGTATCTTGATCCTGAAGAAAAAGAACGCTTTTGTGAT
This sequence comes from Phymorhynchus buccinoides, assembly GCA_017654935.2. NCBI lineage: Eukaryota > Metazoa > Mollusca > Gastropoda > Neogastropoda > Raphitomidae > Phymorhynchus > Phymorhynchus buccinoides. The sequence goes on along the minus strand of CM065700.1, from coordinate 23,443,005 downwards.
TTAAAGGAAACACAGAGAGAGAGAGAGAGAGAGAGAGAGAGAGAGAGAGAGAGAGAGAGAGAGAGAGAGAGAGAGAGAGAGAGAGAGAGAGAGAGAACAAGAACAAGAACAACAGTTTATTTCCTTTAGGCCACTAGCCCCTAGAAACAGGGTCAAGGAACAAAAAAACAAAAATATCATACGATATTTACTGCACCTCTCAATTAAATAACAACATAATTATGGAGACATACTATCATGTTGGTGAGCGAAACATAACACCAAACGTATACTAGGCAAGCCAACATCTGTTAACAACACTATATAGACATGTTCTTTTCTTCTATACATAAGAACATTCTCACAACTTATTGTTTGTCTAAATTCTCAATCTCATTTCTCTGTCGAATTGCATAGAAAATAAACATGGCTAATTTACGAGTTAGTGTCATGTACCCATTCAGAAGAATATTAGTATAATGCTTTTCAATTCCACTTAAATATTTGTTTCTAATATCGTTATATATGGGACAAACATGTATAAAGTGATGTTCGTCTTCAACTACCTTACATGTGGGACAAAGAAAGTTTAAATTGTCACTGAAAGTTGTTCTGAAGGACGAACCATTTATTGGAAGCACACCAGTTCTCAATTTGACCAA